>CM046875.1:627899956-628499956 GCA_025667525.1 Glebionis coronaria | reverse complement strand
TTTAAAAGAATCGTAAGATTTGCGAGTCAAATGTTGCTAATAATTTTTAAAAAATCACAGGTTTGACTTTGCAAAATTAAACCTTGCAAGTTTTCACAAAACTATCAATGCTGATTTCGCAAGATTAAAATCTTACAATTATTTTCTTAAAATATATACTAGAATAAACCTTGCGTCTTTTTGGTCTGTTTATATCCTCTTGAGCCAGCTAATACTTGTATGGAATGAATGTGTACTTTGTTTGTGGCTTAATGATGTTCATTGCTGATATGACCTTAAAAACGAGATGACAGAAACTGTTAATTTTAACGAATATCAAAAACGATTCTCAAATGAATACCGATAATTAAGATAAATTCGGATTCTTATCAAAAACAAAATCCACCAAAATACAAATTAATCATAATATTATTTTTTTCATACTGACTTTTATTTTACACTAAATGCAAAATAAAATAAGAGAAATACTAAAATCACACATATTTTACATAATTTTTTCCACACAATGACATGTAATGTTTATGATTGGATGCTTATGAAAGAGAAAATTAAAAAGTAACAAAGAGAATACCACTAATTAAAGAACATGTCATTGTGTGGATATTTTTTTGTAAAATATGTGTGGTTGTAGCATTCCTCATAAAATAATATAAATCAACAATTCTCGTATAATAAATTACTTACCAAGAAATTAGATTTACCTATCAAACGTGCTTTTTAGAAAATAATAAACCTAGGTACTTCAAAAACCCTAACAGAAGAAAAAAAAAGGTTAGGGTTTTATTCTTCATGGAAACGATTGCTGGAGACTTTTCGAAACTTCCTGTATGGCCAGTCGCCGATGACATCAACAAACTCCCTTGGTCCGTACAGACAGTCGTGTCAAATGACGACCTATTAAGCGAAATTTTACTCTGGTTGCCTGTTATCGTGCTTCTTTTGTTTAAATCCGTATCCAAACGCTGGCAAGCTGTTATCAACGACACTAACTTCATTAAGCGTCGGAGCCAAATACCTAAGATCGATCCTTCTTCCGGTTTCTTTATCATGCGTAATCATTATAGATATGATACATCTGATTTTGGACGATGTGATTTTTTGCGTTTTGATACCAGAATACAGGTCTGCAGATCTCAGCTTAAGACCACCTTTAAAATAGGCTCTGAGGCAGGTATTAATGCTTTTGTTGTGCAGTCATGCAATGGTTTGCTTCTATGCCGTGCTAATAAGCAGGATAAGTATTTTGTTTACAATCCATCCACTCATCTTTCTAAGTTGCTTCCACAACCACCACTTATGTTACCAGATACATATATTCGATGCGGTTTGAGAATGGCTTTTGATCCTACCATATCACCTTACTACAAAGTGGTGTATGCTGGTACCATTACTGACATTAGTAACAGGCGTAGCTTTTGGGATGAAATTGATGTTGTGATCCAAATACAAACTTACTCTTCACAAACTGGCAATTGGGCTGTTGTTCGCGGTGGTCCATTTCCCAGTACATGTTTTTCAGGTTTTCATAATGGAATATATTGGGATGGTGCTATTCATTGGTTGACTGAGTTTTCTGGTTGCTGGTATATGCATTACAAGTTAGATTTTGCGAATGAGCATCCAACTTTAACAAATGTTCAACTACCGGGAACCTTGAATAACGCAGATATGGATCACGATTTGTTTGAGTCTGGGGGTTGTTTGCTTCTTTTTGGTATGGACAAAACTCATTCTCTACAGTTGAATGTTTACAAGATGAGGAATGGTTATTCTGGATGGTCGTTCAACCACTTCGTGAATGTTTGTGATATTATGACACCAGTTTCTGGAAGAAAGAGCATTCGTATCATTGTCTCGTGTATTGCAGTGGGAGAAAGAGAAGAAGATTTGTGTATGGTGATTACACTCGGTAAAAAGACTTTTCAATACAACTTTGCACTAAAGACTTCTCGTGACCTCTCTGATCTGAATTTAGATTTGCCCGTTAAATGTTATTCGTTCGCTGCATCTTTTGCTAGTGTGTGATTATGCTTTCTGTTACAGGTATGACATTCATATCTTATGTTTTGCTGTCATTACAGGCTTTGTTATACTGTTGAGGCTTTATTTTCCCTTTATGTTCATTAACAATTACGTATTATAAGAATTATTGTTTATGCTTTATAGTATCTGTAACTTGTTCCATTTCAACGTATCTGTAATTCTGTAAATTATTTAAAGGCCTTGTTAGTCACTTAGTCGTAAATCACTATCGGGCCTCGTACACACACATATGGCCTAATAAAACCGGCCTAAATCACCTGTCTTTAGGGCTAACTAGTTATTTTTGTGTTACTTGCAGAATAGTCTTGTAAATATTTAGTTTAAACATGCAACTTTTAAAGTCTTAAAAATATATTGCATTTTGTTGATCCAAATCTTTATATAATCAACGTGGCTATCATTTTTACACAAAATAACCAATAAATTTACATTGATGTGTAAATCCAGTATGAATAGTTTCAAAAAAATGTAATAAAAGAAAACCAAAACGATAACCATCTAGGGCCTTAGAAATCTTTTAGTGTCGCCACAACCCATGATAGATGTAGGCAATGTGCCCACTTTGTCAATGCCTTCTTCAAACACCGCTCCAATACCCATGTAGAAATGGGACTCAGTATGGCAATGAAAAGCCCAAACACCCGGGTTATTCGCTATAAACCTCAAAGCGGTCCATCCGTATGGATGGACCGGTACTGTATTCTTCATGATTGGGTCTACCAAGTTGTACCTCTTAGGATCTTCAGAAGCATTAAAATTTCCATTTCCATATGCCACGACCCAAAAATCGTGCCCATGTAAATGCCATGGGTGCGTCTCACTAGTATTCACATTCAGTGTGTTTGCATTTTGTAGAATAATGTCTACCGTGGTATTAAACTTTTTGTCTAAACACAGAGTTGCTAGAAGTAGCATTAACATTTAAAGCAACCATGTTTATCTCATAGTTTTGGTGCCAACTGATAATGTCTGGAGGCGGGGTTTGTTCAAATGTGTGAAGTAAGCTTTCTTTAAGTGACACGAGATAAGGTGTATGAGGAAGTGTAAACGAGACATTATTAATAGACCATTTGACACTTCCATTTATGCGATTTTGTGTGTTCAAAATAATAATGACACGGTCTGATGTTTTAGGCACAGGGTGAATGTAGCCAGGGTGGGACTTGATTTTGAGAGTTTGGCTAACTCTAGACTCAATGTCGTTCCAAAAGGGTCCACTTGGTGGAATCGTTGGTGGTGATTTTCTAGGATGGTTCGGGTAGTAGTTGAACAAGGCTAAGCCATTTGGGGTTGTGTTGTTACGACTCACCATTTTCGACACAGCCCAATAATTTCTTGATGGGTCTTGGTTTGCTGTGACTAAAACTGAGTAAGTTTCACCAGAGTAAATAAATAGATTATTTACGACAAAAGGCTCGACGTAGTGACCATCAGTTTCGACCACAGTCATATTATGCCCCTGTATTTTTCATAGAAAAATATATATTAGAAACAGGTTGTAAATGTGCAAAATAACAAATTATTGCAACTTGCTGTCTAGCAAACAAGCTGTTTTTATTCAGATTTAATTCACACTATTATAATTATTACGTTTTCTCTTTATTCTTCTCATAAAATCTTAGTTCATAAATGTCCAAATTGAAAGTCATGAGATTGCTTAATAAAAAAGTTAATGTTGTTTATTGATTTTTGGGTACATAAGTTGTTTAAAAATGCGAGAGTTATGATCAAATGAGAAGTAAAATTATAATAAGATGTTTTGTTGGTTTTACCTCTATTTCGAAACTGAGAACAGCCAAAGCAGTTAAACTTCCGATCCTAAGCCTGTATGTTTTCCCGGGTACAACCGTGAAAACATACAGCGAGCATTCAGGATTTGTCGCGTTACATGAACCCGCTGTAACTAGTGGTGTACTACAGTTAAATCCTCCTTTTCCTTGAATCAACAATGACTGTAACAAAAACCATAAAACATAAGTTTCTACTGGTCACAAACTTTGTACCACCACTTTTTATCATGCACAAAATATGACAAAATGGGTCATGCTTGTAGTTGTCATAAGATATAACTATTTTCTGTTATAGATTTATGATTTAAAAAATTTACCTGAGGATCACCGACCCAAACAAAGGGGAATAGAAGAAAGGTCTGCAGCCTGTTCATATGTGCTTCTATGATACCAATCGTTAAGAATAATGCTTCTATCGTAATCATACGAAAAAGGTTCGGATTCGCCATCCGGGAGTGCTACCCGAAGCGACCCGTAGAATCCAGCCTCTCGTTGCATACCATAATGAGCATGATACAAGTATGTCCCTGCCTGTGTTCAATCACACATTTAAATATTACTACAAGAAATTAAAAGTTTTGCGGCGGCGGGTACCCGACGAGTAATCTCAGGGCGAGCAAATGTTTTTTCATGACTATTATTTACATGAATATAGTATTATTTACTTGTGACGAAGTAAAAATCGAAATATATAAATTTTTATCTCGACACTCAAATCCATATCATTCATGATGTCTTCACCTTTAAAAGTTTATGACGAAACGTGTTTTATAATTTATTACGTTTTTTGTGAAAATAACTATTTAAGTAAGATGTGTTTTTTCTGTTGTTTTAAATAAGTATTTGATTATATAAAAGGGTCTTTCGAGTTTTGATTTCTTAGTTATTGTTTTTTTGCGGTTTTAGATTGAGCGGGTAGGCTCGATTTGACGATTTTCTTATATTTTGAATACCCTTGTTTGTAAACCTTAAGTGCACGTTTGGTAAAGAGAATTTAAAGATTAGAAATGAAGCAGATAATTAAATTTTAGAGAAACGAGATTGATTTAGAAATTTATTGGATTCTATAGTTTGGTTGCGCGTGTAAATTTATATAAAAATTATCACGAAAATCAATTTCTTATCTTTAAAAGACGTATAAATATAAAAATATTGTAATGTCAGTTAAAAGAATTTTTTAAACATTATAAGCAAGAGATGTTGCATGTAATTTGTTTTGAATCTTAAAAAATATGTTTTTAAAGGTACGTGAATAAGATCACAAAGAAAACAATAAAAACTAGTGTAATACCCGTGCTTTGCACGGGTCAAACATAAAAAAGCAGTTATTTCGTATCTAATATTAAACAACATATCATCTATTAACACAAAAATCATTTAATTTAACATACGTAAATTTATCATTTCTATTAGTTTTTTAAAATTCATAAAAAACTAATAAAACTAACTTTTCAAAATTTCATAAGCAAGAAGAAGTAATTCAGAGTATAAACCACATAAGGTAATTTTCTAAAATTTCATACGCGAAAAACTTATAAAATGGTGTGATAGTGTAGTCATCCACTTAGGTCGTTCCAGAATGTGTATTAATGCATTGTTTTGTAAACTGGTTTTTAAATCAACCTGATCGAGTCATTAGGTATTGGTTAAACTGAGTTGAACCAAATCAACTCGGTTTTTCAAAAGAAATTAAAAAAAAAACATATTCTCAATGATTAATAAAATTTATATAAAAAATCATGAAATCTTCTGTATATTGAACATATAATGTACAACAAATACGCAAAATTATCACGGTTAAAAAAACGAAAAATTCAAAACTCGGTCTAATCTCGAGAACCGGATTAACACTGGCCACCCAAACCGAATTAACGCGGACCACCCCAAACCCGATTAATTTGTGCATCAGGGCCATCTATTTCCTGCCCGAAACAAAAATATTCTGTTCGTAAAAGTATTCATATGGTTAACAAAACCTTACACTATGAACATGGATTCATATTACTAATAAAAATATAAATTACGAAAACTTATGCACATAGGTACTTATCTACCACAAACTTAGATGAGTATCACTATGAATAAAAACCAAGGTCTTCGTCGGTTACCAAAACATACACACGTGGCGTACTACAAATACAAAGTTCAGCCACTTGGTATCAAACAAAAGACAAAAAAATAAAACACATCAATATCACTAACATCGGTATTTATAAACAATACTGGTATCATCTTTCTCTTTCTCTCACATAATCTGCAGCAACTCCATGGCATCAAAACTGTATAAATTAACAAAACGATTTACACAAATAGCGTATTAATTATGGGTGGTTGCAACTTCTTGTATTTGATATATAAAAGCGAAGATGGATTCTTAGAAAGGAAAAAGTTCGAGCATGAAAAAAAGAATGGTTTGACGTATTGGTACCGAGTGACAAAGACATTTGTGAGTAAAAAGGGTCAAAAGCACGATCCTATCAGTGGGCCATTCAGTTATACGATTCTGCAAGAGTGGTCGTATCTAACATTCACCACTCTTAGATCGTGCTAAGTCAATGCATATTCGTTGCCAATGATGGGTTGATTTGGAAACTGCTGGTAAAATGATATGTTGACCTATCACTTCAACATTCTTCTCTGTTTTTGAATCGACATCGTGGATGACAATAACATCTTCCCATTTTCAGTTCTTGAGGTTTTCTTCACGCTTGAGTGTCTTTAGTGCAAGTGTGGCTTCATTGTTTGCCATGATTAGTATATACCAGTTTGGTGTAGACTGTTATATTGACTATGAAATCAAGTATGAAATTGATAAGAATGAGAGTATTGTATATTGGTTTCAGCTTTATATAGATGCACAACGACAACTACCAGTTTAAGGTGCACAAAAAGTGGGAGTTTGTTAAAGTTGGACCAGATTTTCTATATTTATCCCATGTGTGTGTGGATAAGAACAAAATGTAATTTGTACGACTCAGATTATAGTAGTGTGCCATCCAATGGCTGTGAGACAATAACACGTCATATTTTTTTCTCTCTGTTGCGTCAGCAATAAGAAGGGAAATAAAATCCGTTTTCACAAAAAAATTCCATTACTCCCATTTTTCTTTAAAACTTACAAATAACACTATCACTCTTTCTAACAATTTCTCTTCAACTCACTACTTATTCATTTCTTTCTACCAAAAAAGAAAAATAAATTCAATTTTAATTCTATCAATTTTTCTATATCAAACATGCATTTATCAGTTCCAAACATTCCCTAAGTTTATATAAATCAAATAGTTTATATTTAATCACTCGTATGCAAACATGCATGTTATATGCACGAAAATCGTTGACTTAAACTTTATTGTATCTTTCAAACAATAGTACATGTAAATATACAAAGATATATAAGCATGTTGTTTTTATGTACTAATACAAAATTTATATTTAAATGAGTTTATTAGAATTTAAAACAAAAGAAACTTTTTGTTTATATTCAAACAACTAATGGTAAAAATATTCACATTTAGAAAGCAAAAGGGTGAATTTAAACATTTATAAAAATAGTTGTATCTATCAATTAGGAATACTTGCAATTTAACTTTAATTTAGGTAGGCGAGATTGCATTTTAACTTTAATTTGTATGCGTCCAGGAAGCATTTGAAGGGGTACCCGCACAACAATTCCACCTTCCAATCTATCTCTGGGAGTGGATAGCAATTTTGGGGACAATCTTTATTGAGGTCTGTGAAATCAACGCACATGCGCCAGCTACCATCATGTTTCTTCACCATTACTGGGTTAGCGAGCCAGTCGTGATAGTAAACTTCCCTCAGGATTCATGCATCTACTAGTTTTTTCACTTCCTCGAGTATCACCTTGTTGCGCTCTAGGCCTGTCCTCTCTTCTTTTGCCTAATCGGAGGGTACCCTTCGCGGATTTGGAGCTTGCGTTCGGCTATTGACCTTGGTACCCCTGTCTTATCTTTGGGTTCCCATGCGAAGATGTCTAGGTTGTTCTTTAAAAGGCGACACATGTCCGTCTTTCCTTTGTCAGACAGTGTTCCTCCTATTGTAATCTCTTGATCCGGATATTGCAGATGCACTGCTACTCTTAGATTCAGCGGTGAGTTTACCTTAGGTTTCATTGTGACCCGTTGAGGTCCTGTGATCGCGTTACACTCCGGGGGAGTTATCGCTGTATTGAAGATCGTTACGATTCCTCCATCCACTGGGAATTTGATCATGCCATGAGCTGTGGAAGGTACCGCTCGCATTGCTAGTATAGTTGGTCGCCCTATAATCCCGTTATATTACGATGGCGACCGTATGATCAGGAAATTCATGGAGACGTTTGTTGAGTGCTCATAGTCTCCTACTTTCACTACTAGCTTTAGTTGGCCCAAAGGCCACACCGCTTCTCCACTAACAACGATGAGCGGGGAGGTCGCAGTTATCATTTGGCTCTGTACTTCTGCATTAAGTTTCAGGAAGCAGTGCTCATACATTATTTCTGCTGATGAACCACCATCCACATACATGCGATGTATGATGTGCTGACCAATGCTTATTTCTATAACTAACTGTCCCTCTGCGACGTTCCTCGCGTTGAGTGGGGGGGGGGAGGAAATGTCTTTTCCCTTCGAGAATTTCTAGCTCACCTTTTGTCTTGTCCTTCGCTGCCATGATTCCACCATGTAAATGTTCGCGCTAGCGATTTTTTATCTTTCGTCTTTCGTGGTTTCATTGACAATGTGTTTCAGCTCGCCCTTCTTTACCATGTTGACAATGTGTTACTGACGCGCTTTTCGACCGGAGTGGTCATTGGCGTTGGCCTTGGGAATTTCGCACCTTCTGATACGAGGATTTCTCTTGGGGTTAACTTAAGGGGAGTGAACCTAGAGTTATAAGTTCGCCCCTCTCTTCTCCTTCCTAAGTAATCAAGGCCTATAGGTCTGCCTTGCTTGCTGGGCCCTTCACTAGGCGCGTGGACAGATCTGTGGTCATAAGTGTTTCGTGCTACTTCTGAAGCAGCTGATTCTCCCTGTATAAAAGACCTTACCCGCCTTAGTACTCCATCGAAGGTTTCAGGCGTTCTTTCATTCAGCTTCTTTATTAGATCGCTGTTTCGTATACCCGCCATGAAGCAAGATACTTTTAGAATTTCTGGGCAGTCTTTTATCTGAAGACACTCGCTCTTGAAACGTTCCAGAAAGTCTTCCAGGTATTCGCCCTGGATCTGCTTTACCCTGGAAAGTGATATAGCACTCCTATCATGTCTTTTCTGTTGCACATAGTTTCTTTTGAATGCTTTCCGCAACACTTCATACCCGTTGATTTTTCGTGGCAGAAGCCTATCGAACCACATCCGTGCGTTACCTACGAGTGTAGAGTTGAACATGTTGCACCATACGGGTTCTGGCCATTGTTCAATACCTGCCTGGGATTCAAAGACTTTTAAGTGGTCTTTTGGATCTGAAGTGTCATCATAAGTTTTCACGTTTAATGGCATGCGGCGCTTTCTTGTATCTTTGTAATATTGTATGCGCCTCGTAAAAGCGTTTTTCCTGGCTCTTCTCCATGGTTGGGAGAAGCTCTGGTCATCCGAGGAGTAACTTGCGTGCATGTGTTTTTCTGGGAGGTTATCACTTGATCCTGACAGGTTACTTTCTCAGGATGAGACGTGCTTCGTGCGCTTTGCTTCTTTTACCATCTTCTCGTGTTTAGCAACCAAAGGGATGAGGGTTTGTAGGTTATTAGCTACATACTCCTCCATCATGCGTGCCTCTGTAGCAACGACTTCCCCAACCTCCTCTTGGAGCGTCTTTCTTTTTTGCTTATTGGGAGGAGGCTGGGTTGACTCTCGTTCGACGCCTTTTCCCCCCACGGCGGGTAGGGGAGTTGAGAACAATCCGCCTGTTCTTACGATTGGAGGGTTGTTTACATCCCGGGTGTTTGTTTCACTGGTAGATCCAGGAGTAGCATTCACGGATGTGATACGGCCATCTACCGTTGAGGATCCTTAACGGCCCTAATTCTTGCCGCTTTTTGTCATCAGCTAGAGCTTAGTGTGGGTCCCACGGATGGCGCCAACTTGTTGATACAAAAGTTGGATAGACTGAGCATGACTCAAATTAGGCTTAATTTGAGGTCTTGTGGACCCCGGCTCTTACACTAAGTGAAACTTGCTTTGAGGACCCTGCTCACTAAAAAGACACCGTTAGGCTTACAGTGGGTTTGTGATCCACGATTAGACTCCGGCGTGAGAGTAAGTAATCGATTTGAGTATGTAGTGTTTAGGGTATTGTGTGTATCGTACCTTTGTGGAACCTATGGGGTTCCTTTTATACCCGAGAGAGTCCTGGTTAGGCTCTCCTACACTTGTGGCCAAAGGAAGAGATAATGATCTAAAATAGTTTGATCCTTATCACATGACCAAGGCAAGTGTATATCTCTTCCCATTAGGCGAATATATCTATATGATAGATTATATTCTCGTTTGATCCTGTCACGCTGCGACAAGGACCTGGCTAAGTAATTAACCTTATGTGCGACAGCGGCTTACCGGGCCTCATGGGCTTGCGCGCGCATCGCACAAGCATTCAATCCATTCCTAATGGATGCGGGTAGTACCCGCAGGTCGGACTATCCAGCCCGACTAGGGACTATACGTCATCATGAATGCGTATGGGTCGATTCACAAAACGACATTTGACTGAAAAGCTTGCAATTTGACATGAGCAATGGTGAACGCCTATGGGTCGGTTCACCAATTAACATTCAACCGAAAACATGAATCTGACATGTGTAAGGGTGAATGCCTATGGGTCGGTTCACCAAAACAAAATCTGAATGAGCAAAGGTGAACGCCTATAGGTCGGTTCACCAAAACAAAATTCGACTGAAAAGCACATGCGACTAAATATGGCCAGTCCTGTACCAACCTTTTACTTGGTCAAAAGTTTAAGAAAACTGACTGATAAATGCATGAGAAACATGGAAGATAACAAATGCTATAATCTAGGAAGTTTCCTAGTGACTACCCACTAGTCACAGGTCAAGTGTTAGAGCCTATAGGTCGAACCTTGGTCTCTGATACCATAACTGTAACACCCCACTTGGATAAGTGGACCGTTACATGTATTTATAGCGTATCATCAAAGCATGCAAGGAAAATGTCTTACAACATTAACTGACCATAACGGAAATACCGGAATCAACATCGGTAGTCCAAACATAAGCTCACACATAAATAATTAAGTACTGAAAGGAAGGACTAAACAATGTCCAAACAAGCAAAGTAATGTATGAAGTGCATAAAGTAAAGAAATCTAGATAGCTTCCATCCAAAATGCACATACAATCTCAGAATCTTAAGAGTGTCGTTGTGTACCTGCCGTTTGGAACATGAAAGGAAAACTACGGCATCATAACGCACAATGAACGGATATAAAGCATGATAAGAAGTACTAAAATGAAAAAGACAACCAATATTGAAGCTGTAAGACTGATAAGTAAAGTGTAGCAGAAAACTGTGTATGTTCTAAAAAGTCTGGTTTATAATTAGTAAAGCTGAACTATTATATGTTAAATCTGAAAACATGCATTTATAGTATTTTAAGTGCCAAGAGCGTATATAAGTCATGTGCTGTAACAACGTATGCATGAATACATAGAGGGGTGACCTCGTCATGCTTTAGAGGGGTGACCTCTAACTGATAAGCTGGGTGGAGGGATCAACTCCAATGTGAAGGATGTAGAGCACACATCACATTCACCTAATAAGCTGTAAACTGATAAACTAGGATGCACCCATACGCCCCCTGATAATACTGATAAATGGTCAAGCTGAAATAGAAGGGACGCTTCGAGAAATCACTCCCCCGCAAAGGACTCATGACACCGGTGCCTTAAGTGTCATGGTTACGGTACCTTCGTAATCAGGTGGAACTGGTCATGCATGTATATAAAGCTCAGGCAATTTAACATAGTTATCATGGCAATTTATGTAAAGTTTATAACATATACTAGGGAAAACAAATGGCTGCAGACGGGGAATCCTAATCATGCATAGGAAAAGAAGTCCATACTGAAGGACGGAAAATCCGTACCTTGTGTCCAGTAACTGACTGCAAGGAAAACCGTATAAACTCCTATTCTGACTTCACGAAAAGTTGTCTGGTATCTGTTTACTTTTACTGATACTTATTGTTCTTACTAGGTTTATTATGTTCTTGTAGTTTTACTGTTTGTGTATATTCTGATATCTCTGACTGTTGTTAAGTATTTCTGATTTAATGTATTACTTGTACTCCTGATTACTGTATAATATGTCCTCTAATATTATAATATTACTATAAATAGTAACCTGTTATAAATAGAAAGTTTCCTAAATTAGAAAGTTCTCAAAAGGTTTCAGGAATTATTTAAATCATTTAACAAAATCATACGTTTTAATTAATAAAACTAGTCAAATCATTTATAATTTAATTTATTATTTAAATTAATAAAACATTTATACTTGTTAAATTTGAAATAAACTTATTGTAAAATGATTAAAATATTAAATAAGTAAACCCTTGCTTTTAACTTTTAAACGTGTACCCGAGCCTACCGAGATACCCCTCTCGGTCACACTAAAACAAAACAACAACAAATAATATTCTCACAGCTAGATTAGCGACAAAATTTTCTGTCGCTAAACCGTCGCTAAAACTCTGACCCCCTGACTCTAGTAAACTGCGACAGAATTTTCTGTCGCTAAACTGTCGCTAATCCTAGAATTTGAAACTCAATCCAACCCCCTGCTGTATAATATTTCCACCGAGAGCCTTAGGGCTCTCGTTTTTCCCCTGACCTCGTGTTTTACCCACTGTTTACAAGCCAAACATCCGCCTGCCGAACCACTCGGTTGCCACTGAAAACAACAAACACCCCCTGCTGGTCAACCGATTCCCGCTGTTTGGGTTTGGTTTACGACTGGTCACCACAGAGACACCACCGAGACTTGGTGGTCTCGGCTGGTCATCACCAAAACACCATCGAGAGTCTGTTGACTCTTGGTTTTTGTGTCCCACACCAAAACCCGACTAGTTCATGGTAAATTTACATATTTATATCCTAAACTCGTGTTCAAGAAATTATTAAAAGGATTCAGGAATGATGAAATGGATTAAGAAGTGATTACCTATTTTCGTGATTAGGGATGGACTATAAACACATAAACCGAATCAACACCAAGATCAAAACCATTTTTTTTGTTCTTGCTCCAGCCGGCGGCACCCTAGACCCACAACCGTAATTCTATTTTTTTAGTTTTGTAAAATGAGGTGTAAACCTCTGCTTGTTTAATTTTTCCAAAACGGGCTGGGCCTAAAGCCCACAATTCTTTTCTTCCTCTTTTCTTTTAAAACCTCCGGCCCACCTACTATAAAACCTCCGGCCCACCTACTATAGTGTGGTTTTACTTTATTTTTCGATTTAATCTTTCCGTGATTTAATTATGATCCGTGCTTCGTGACGGTGTATTAATTATTTTACGTGGAAAGATAATGTTATACGTAATACTTGAATAACTAATATTAATTATTTTTCTAAATAATTAATACGTCACGTAATAAATAAAACTAAGACTGTGTATAATTAATGTTCTTGGATTCTAAATGCGGGTTTTACATGGATAAATATTTTTGATTTTTTGAAATTTAAATTGGGTAACGGGGAATTGATCAAGTTTTAGCATAATTAATGGTTTGAGGGTGGCATTCTTAAAGATGTTATGCCTCGGCTGTTTGCGTTGGAAAATAGCAAGGATGTGACTGTTTGCTCTAAATTGAATGATGTCAGTTTGGAGAGATCGTTTAGGCGTACAACTAGGGGAGGGATTGAGGAAGAGCAGTTGAATATGTTGTCGGAGATAGTTCGGGCTGTCAATCTTGTCTCGATGGGTGATAGGTGGGTTTGGAATTTGGAGAGTACGGGTGTTTTTTGGGTGGTGTCTATTCGTAATCGTACTGATGAGGTTAGGTTCCCGAAGATTGGTGATATGGCGACGTAGGTGAAGTGTGTTCCAATTAAATTGAATATTCTAGATTGGAAGATTAGGAGAGATGGCCTTCCGACTCGGTTTAATATTTCTCGAAGGGGTATTGATATTCAGTCTCTTTTATGCCCCACATGTGATCAACATGGTGAGACTTTGGAACATTTGTTTTTTAAGTGTAGTTTGGTGCGGGAATTAAGCAGTAAGATTTCCAAATGGCGGAATATTGAATTTGAAGAGGTTAGGTCATTCGATTTGTCGTATGGGATCGAAGCTTAAGCATATTTTCGAGGGCGTTTGGTACTCAGTTTGGTGATATGTGTGGAACTATCGTAATAAGTTCCTATTTGATGATAAAAAACCTATGAAGGCGGCTATCTACGACAATATTATTTCTAGTTTCTTTTATTGGTGTAAGTTTAGATGTAAATCCTCGTTTGATTGGAACGATTGGCTAAAAAAATCCATATCTTATTGTTTTGTAACCTAGTTCCTTGCTAGTCTGTCAATAAAATTGTCGTTCAAAAAAAAACATATGAAAATGTAAAAATACGTGCGAAAGCGAACGAAAACATTGAAAACGTGAAAAACGAGCGACGCCGTGTAAAAACGGGCGCAAACAAAAGAAACCGTAAAAAATCATACAATAACATGCGATAACGAGCAAAAACGACCGAAACGTCTGAACGTAAGAAGACGTGAGATTATGTGCAAAAACTTTGAAAATCGTGGAAAAAACTGGGAAAACGTGCAAATTAAATAATTTTTTTATCCTTATGGTTGTAGTAGTATTAATTATAGTGCAAATTAAATATATGCTTATGGTTGAAGTTAATTTTATTAATTTTGTTTGTAATTTAAAAACTTGATTATGCAAAGGAAAATGATTAAAAATGGTTCAATCTAAACATTATTACATATTTTTAAAGATACAAGTTTATTTAAATATGTTTTAAAAATTTTCTAACTCATATTTAGAGAAGAAAAATCATTGATTTAAGTTCATTTGGATACGATATTTTTCTTTGGATATGAGGGGACTCATCTCCACCATCCATCCTATTTTAATTCAACGGATAAGATTAAATAAAAAATATATTTTCACCCTCTTTTTTCAAATATTAATATCTCTTAAACCGTTTATCGTTATGCGAAAAAAAACATACCGTTATGAAGAGCATTTAATTATCTTTCTATAGATATGTTATATGATACACTCTCGACAAAAAAAAATTTCTTTATTTTTTTCACGTTATCGGAAATTATCATATATGATACTAATATCATATATGATGTATCACCAGTATCATATATGATATAGCCTATCATATATGATAGAAACCCATATCATATATGATTTAACATTGTTATCATATATGATAAAACAATATTATCATATATGATATTTCACGTAAATTTTAACAAAAAGAAAAAAAACAAATTTTTTTTCTTCGAAAGTATACCAAATTGCATATGTTTAATACTTAACGTTTTAAAATTTATTTAAATTATAAAAAATAGATTAAAAATAAAATATATTTAATTTTCTTAGATGAAAATGAGATGGATGGTGATGAGTCCCCTCATATCCATGAAAAGGTATATTATCCAAAAATAACTTTTATCAAAATCATTACCTTATCTAAAAACATCAAAAACTTATATATTGAAATCTTTTCGCAAAAGTATCTATCCTATAATTAAATCAAGATAAAAAGATAATACGTGGCACAATTTTAGACAAAAGAATATGAGAAAATCCTGACGTGGCAACCTAGGAGCAACTTTTGTTGTAACTGGAAGCAAATAGAAGCCACGATCTGTAACTGCTCCAAAAGTGCAAACTGAAAAGTTAAAGGGGGTGTTTGTTTTGGCTTTTATGTGGGTTTAGGAGCTTATTTGGTTTCGGCTTATATAACATAAGCTCCAATTTTCTGGCTTGTTTTGAAACTTGTGAGCTTATATAAGTTTATTACGATATGATAAACTTATATAAGCCCATAAGTCTCGATATAAGCCAGAAAATTGGAGCTTATGTTATACAAGCCAAAATCAAATAAGCTCATAAGCTCACATATAAGCCGAAACAAACACTCCCAAAGAAACCGTATATACTAAGGGAAAAAACACATAGATTATGTATAAGAGATCTGTGTGTAGCTGATCCAGAGGCGACTACAAATGGAAATCATTAAAAGGTATGAATTATGTTTATATACATCGTTACAAGTTTGAGTTAGGCTGGTGTAAAGATATGAGAAAATAACATTAAATTGACAATTAATTCATATGCACATTAGGTGTTTGACAAAATGCATAAATGAACAATTTATATTTCCCAGTTTTTATTTACTGTGTATACGATCCTCAATCCATTTATTAAGATTATGTCCGCATTATAAACTCATTGATTATGATTCTTATAAGTTTTTTTTTCTTTGACTAATTCGATCAAATTCTTATAAGCATTTTTTTCTTTGACTAATTCGATCGAATTCTTATAAGCATATGGATTTTTGTGAACAGCTCCAAAATCCTTAAATCTCATTTTCATATAATTCTCCTGATTCCAACATTTTAAAAGCATAGTCTTGATGCACAAATATGCAAATTTCATCAGTTTCTTTGATACTTCTTTGTAGATACAAACTTTCTTAGATTATCTCAACAAAGATTAGTAACTTCTAGTTCTACCAATCTCAACATTTAAAAAGCTGGCAAAATGGAGTATTGCTTAGATACTGGTACGGGTCAGGCTAGATTGAACTAAAACAATCATATAATCTCTTCTAATGGGTGTTAACACAGTGAAATTGTAGAAAACTATTAAAAGCATATATATAGTTTGTATCTGTGCTCACACTAGGATTATCGCAATATAATAGATGACTATAACTCGTGTCGTATTTAAGAACTTTTGGAAATTTAGTTGGTGCCACAAATGGGTTTGGTAAATGATCTTTGTATAATTATGGCCTTATGGTTCAAACAGGTTGTATCCATGTGGAACAAGTAGAACACTGCTTGTGTCTGGAATAAATTGATCACTCATGTAGGTTATTTGCACCAAAATGTTGGCCTTATTAGCCAGTTTTAGTTATTGAATCAATCCTTTGTGCATTGGTTCTGTTACAAGTTATGTAAAAGAAGAATGTGACACATTTTTTGTTAATTAATATATTTTAATGCAAATTTTTTTGTTTTATATTTTCGTCATTGTAAAGTTTGTTTTTTTATCTTTGAAATGAGCCCAATATTGACATACTTTTGAAATTACTATAATTTAATTATAAAAAAATTGTAGTTAACGATAATATGAACAAGAAATTAGAACATTTCAAAACTATAATATTAGGCTCGATCGTTGGTAAAGTCACAATGTATACCTTATCGGAAAAATAGTTTTTATTAATGTATGCAATCGTTACTCAGAAAAACTATCATACCATGTTATTTAAATATAGTCTAAACGTGGCAAAAATAAAATACAAAATAGATCATTTTTCTATTGACTATATAGATGTAGAGATTTTCAACTAATTTAACCTGGCTTTCTCAGAGCAAATTTCGTTGAAAAAAATATCTGACGCGGCCTTCTGAGGCAGTTTTTCAGGAACTTTTGGACGTGGTCTTTCAAAAAAGTAACTGATATTGATTCTCTAGAACTGATTCTGGAAACCATCTCTTCCCAAAATTGCCTCCAAGTCCCTTCACGCTTTATTTAATTGATTTTTCTCTTTCCTTCACTTTTAAAATCCATTGAATAAAGGTCTTCCGTATATGCAGATAAACTGGTTTCCTGCTTATAAGTGATATCAATGCAGAGTATAGCCTATTCATTTAACATAGATTGTTTCGATTCAATGAGGTTTCAAGGTTTGGAAAGGAAAAATAAATCATATCACTAGGACTGTAGATGAAGCCCTTTTAGGTACGTATATAGATATCTTTTTTTCCTTTTTAATATCATGTATTTGTAACCAGTTTGTAGGACTAGGACTCTAGGAGCTTAATAAACCAAGATAATTCTATCTACATTACTATAATATGATGATTGCATTAATTTCCTTGAAATTTTTGTGCTTTTTCAGATTAAGATTAAGCTGAATAATTTTTTCACTTGTGTAATGCGGTACCTTTGAAGATTTACGTCTGATGGTAACATAAGTAAGTTTTGATTTTTTAACCAAAAAATTGGAAACGGTGATTGAGATAAATCTACTGATTAAAGGGTTCTTTTTGACAGGAGAAGAAGCAATGAAAGAAGAAAGGATGATGATTTAGGAGAAATACAGTAGGCAATTGTTTGTGGTGTCAAAATGAAGGTAATCTATTCTGATTTTATATTCATTGTTACATATCATCTTTTGTGTAGTGAAAAAATAAATACTAACTTAGTGAGTGTTTAGAAATTTATGTAATTAGTGTATTAGTTCTTTAGTAATTAGTGTATTAGTTTTGGTTACCCAATATGACATATTATAAGTCATTTGTAGTTTTTTGTACCAACTAATATAGAAGACCAGAAGACAACACATCTTGTGTTAAATACAGTGGTTCATAATAAATTGATGGTGTTGAATATGACTGGTACCTATCTTAATTACCAAATGGTCAAGTTTACACGACACTAAGCGGATTAATAGTAGTAAGTACCATTTTGTTAGGGTTGAGATCATGTGTCGAAGTGAAGGTGGTGTTGATTGTAGCTTATACAGGAAAAGTAAGCCCATTTGGTTCTTTTTGCATGACTTATATCGGACGTCTTAAGTAAATCTAAACATGTTACCTAATTGCCTTATATATAACAAGCTTATCCAGACACTCGGAAAGAGCTTATTCACCATAATCCATGAATTACCTATAATAAATATAAGCTCATCAAATAAGTTACAGTAAAAGAATTTTTCTTTTTCTCCCAAATTCTAATGGTAAAGAGTCTTTATATTTACCAATATCCACAGATGAGTCAAGTGGTTGACCATGTAAATACTATGTTTGTAGTATCTGTTTATGTAACATAACTCTTTATGTTAGTAACCTTTTAAATCTAAAGATCTAAAGAAATAGTGAACGAGCCTTTAAGAAACAAATGTCACGAAGTTTGTGTTTATGTTTCACAAGTTTGTTTTTGTTAATTGATATTGTATTTTGTGCTTGAAATGATAATAGTTTTTTCTTTTTATTCTTGACAGTTATGTTCATACTCGAACTTTGTGACAGAATGAGGAAATGTATCAGTAGAGCATTTTTTGATGTACAGGAAATGAACGAGCATAGCATTTTCATGTGTGCGTGCATCAAGTATAACATTGTGCTATGGTAAAAAGCAAAATCTTTTTATATGTTCTTTGATTTGCATGATTCATATTCATTTTGGTCCAGATTAACACAAAACTTGATGATCATTTGTTTGAGACGAAGACTCAATATTCTTGGTTGTGATGTTATCATTGTGGTCTGGCAAGTTAAGTTAGGAATGTTCTTATATAGGGACAAAGTATGGCGCATATATTTAGTCATCATCTAACTTACTGAGTGGTTTTTAATCTTAGTTTTTCTTGACTATCACTTGTGAGCAATTATAAATTGCTGCTCACACCCACTTTAGTAGCTATATCCATGTTAGGCTCTAAACTACAACTTTAGATGTAACCAATTAGCAGATAGTTGATAAAACTGAAATTTATTAAATGATTAATCTAAAGAACGGTAATTTGGTATCTAAATTACCTTTGAAATATTGCTTGATACTTTTTGCATAAAGAAGGTTACTCGGGTAACGACGAGCTTTTACTTTCCGTAATTATTTCATTAACCTTCACATAGTTCCTGATTAAGAACTTATATGGTTCAAATGATTTTTCGGCTAATGTTGATATGAGAAATTTTACAGTGCTAAAAAAGTTTCTTAAATGTGAAACCTGGAAGTTAAGGTGTTTAGACGAACTTTCTCATTTGAATGCTTTAGACGCAAGGAAAAGTGCTTTTTATACAACTGACAACCTCTTAGTTTGAGTTGGTTATAGAAAAACTTTAGATTTCATGAACAAGTATGTGTTTTTTTTCTCCTGTGACATGTTAACTTAAACAATAACTCTGGTCTTTATGCATTTATATGTGTTGCACTGTTGTGTATTATCGCTTAAATATCAGGCACTAAAGGTGTAGTTGTTACTAGCTGCTTATCATCATGTAGGGAGCATTTCAGAGTTTCTAAATGATCCATCTAATTTTATTAATGCTGATGACCAAATAGAGATAAAGCATAACTCATAATTGATCCATCTGTATTCTTATTCAAAATTGCCTCTTCTAATAGCAAGGGTATATAGTTCAGTCCCTATTTGCTTGAATCGATTGTTTGAATATTTTACTTTAAGCAAAAAATTTTTTTTACCTCAAGCCACTTCTATATGAAAAGAATGAACATGTCCGTTCAAACATAAAATGTTTTTGTAATATTGCAATTGGACTATAAAACAACTAAACATGCAATCCGAACTCTCTCAGTTTGTGTTTGAGTAGAATTTTGCAACTTTTGATGATGCCAACATAGGTACAACCACTTCTAGCATGAGAAGACCAAAAGCTTTCAACTCAGATTGTAAGAGGGGTTATGAAAGTTAGAGTTGCGTGAATTTTGTTTTCCCTATCCTTCTGCTTGATGACTTTGAAACATCCATGCTTTCTTTCCTCTAAGTAGGATTATGCATACACGAAGCCCAATTAGAATAGCTTATTATGCCCTTTGATTGATTGAACAAACCGGTTACAATACCTCTTTACAACTATATAATCTTAACACATAATTATGCAATAGTAACTCAAGTTTTTCTTATTGATTTTGTATATGCTCTCACCATTCTTACATATTACATATGTTATTAGTGTATTCTGAATTTCAAACACAGTATACAATTTTGTCAAATTATTAAGAAAACCGTCCATCGGACGGTTAGAGACCTAGTTCTCCTTTAAAAAAAGAATGCGACTCGGAATCCAAAAAACCATTCACTCCTAAAAAACACCCATCAAACAGGAAAAAAACTAGGGTTTTATTCACCATGAAAACGATTGCTAGATATCTGACTTTCTCGACGAATAGCCGGCAATGACATCAACAAACTCCCTTTGTCCGTACAGATAGTCGTGTCCGATGACTACCTACTATGCGAAATTTTACTCAGGTTACCGGCTATCTCGCTTCGTTTGTTTAAATCCGTATCCAAACGCTGGTTGTCTCGTATTATAGACACTAACTTCATTAAGCGTCGGGGCCAAATACCTAAGATCGATCCTCCTTCTGGTCTCTTTATCAGGAGTGAACATTCTATACACCGATCTGACTTTGTAAATTATGGTTTTGTGCGGTTTGATACTAGAATACCGGTATGCAGATCTCCATTTAAGGCCACCTTTGAAACAGGCTCCGAGGCTTATGCTTATGTTGAGCAGTCATGCAATGGTTTGCTTTTATGCCATAATAGGGTGCATGATAAGTATTATGTTTACAATCCGTCCATTAAACTCTTTAAGTTTCTTCCGCAACGACTAAATATTTTACCAAGTAGAGTTAAATCCGGTATGAAAATGGTTTTTGATCCTACCAGGTCACCTCACTACAAAGTGGTGTATGCTAGTAGCATTAGTGATAATTTTGGTGCTGTTTCACTTCAAATACAAGTTTACTCTTCAGAAACAGGCAATTGGGCTATTGTTTCGCGTATTCCATTTCCTATTGAATGTTCTTCAGGTTTTCATATGGGAGTATGTTGGAATGATGCTATTCATTGGTTGAGTGAATCTTTTGATAGCGGGTATTTGCATTATAAATTAGGTTTTGTGAATGAACATCCGCTTTTAGCAAATATTCAACTACCGGGAAACTTAATTAACTTGCCGCGCAAATTGTATGAGTCTCGTGGCTGTTTGCTTCTTCTTGGTATGGAGTTTACAGTTGAATGTTTACATGATGAGGAATGGTTATTCTGAATGGTCGTCCAAGTACTCTGTTAATCTGTGTGATATTTCAACACGAATTCCCCAAGTATGGAGCGTGCACTACTAGAAAAACAGCTTTTACCCACAGCAAGTTCCGTGGGAAATCCAGTGGGAAAGGGCCCTTACCCACGGATTTCCCACGGAATTGTTCCGTTTGTAAAAACATCGTGGGTAAATATTTTCCCACGGAGTTTCCCACAGAGCGTTGACCATTTTCTCACGGATTTCCCACGGTTATTATTACACATTTTTAACATAAATGATGTGAGATTTTTTCCCACGGATTTCCCACGAACTTTTTCCCACAGATTTCCCACATACATTTTCCCACAGATTTCCCACGGGCATATTCCCATATATTTCCCACGGACATATTCCCACAGATTTCCCACAAATTTTAACCCCTATTTTCCCATATGTTTCCCACAGATTTCCCACAACTATTTCCCGTGGATTTCCCACGGACATATTCCTACGGATTTCCCACAATTTTTATCAACCATTCATCCGTGGGAAACACATGGCCAAATATCCGTAATTTTTCGGATTCTAAAATCTGGAAATATGAAAAATTGATATTTGAAAGAATATAACCATTAATTGATATATAAACAAAATATACAAATCCAGTACCTCGAGATACATAAATGTGTCGTTGGTTGGACATAATCCGTATTCCTAAACTTTTGTCGACATACTACAACCTAATAGTTATAACTTCTAACAAAAAAGCTAAAGCCTAATCCCAAATCAAACTAGCTATGACCTGATTAGCAAGGATATTTTGAGCGATTGATGATGCTGTGAGTTTTTCTTCAGCTGGCGTTGTTATGACTTCTTTTCCGCTTTTAGTACGTGCACTGGATTTTAGATGATTGGCTTGTTCCTGTTTTTCAGAGAATACATATGTTAGTAAAAAAAATATAAGTTCTATATTATTCATAGAAGGTGTGAGTAACTCTTACATGCTTCGTATGGTCAATGCTGCAATGAACAACATCATGTGATTGCTTTGCAATCGCAGACCATCAGCTAACAGTGGTAGGAAGTGACGGAGCCTACACTAAGCCTTTGAAAACGAATTATAATTCGTTTTCAACGGCTTAGTGTAGGCTCCGTCACTTCCTACGACTGTTAGCTGATGGTCTGCGATTGCAAAGAACATGATGTTGTTCATTGCAGCATTGACCATACGGAGCATGTAAGTCTTTCCTTGATCCACGTTTACTTTTGTTGTTTCTGAAGACATTAATATTTAAAAATAAACATCAAGTATACTTGATTTATCTGAAAATAAGTCTAGCCGATATTTCGATAAAATGAAAAGAAAGACGCAAAAACAAGGTATGTAGTACCTTGACGAGAACAGTCATAACGGTCGCCAGGTTGACCGTTGCTTGTCAAAGCATCAGAGATTACTGGATCACCTCCTCTACGCAAGAAGTCTTCCATCACCGTCTGTATATCATTTTTCCACCAGTCACCTGCACTTTCAGTTATTAATTCGGTATTCTTTTACAAAGTATTTGAACTAAGATGAAGATACATATTAGTAGTTGACATGGAATGTGGGAAGTAATTAAATACCTACGATGACAGGAACCTCTGCATGAGGTTTAGGAAATGGGTAAGTAGTACCAATCTTGGGAGATACGACTAATAAACCATGTACAGTAGCTCAAGACCAGTCGCTGTGTGCATGCCACCATAATGTGCCTTCCTCGTCCGACAAAATAATCTTCTGGCTAAAACGAGAACCTGGCTGAATCGGGTATTGTGTGACAAAACAGGTAGCTTTTTGAGTGGGGCAGGACGAGTTTACTAAAAACACTTATTGTACAGAAATTGTGATAACAATAAAACTATTGTTTCATGTCTTTAATTTAATGGTTGCAAATTTTCAATTCCATAACGGTAAGGATGCATACCAGTTGCAACAGTTTCCTTGACCTCGCATGAAAAAGCACAATTATCACACATCCCTGCAAGAATGTATAGTATTATACGGTATCACTTCCCTTGCTAAAAGAACAAATATTTCAATACCCGAATATAATATAGCAGAATAAGATACCGTTGCAGTCTTGCAGAGGCTCAGCAAAATGTTAAAGAAAGCACTTCGACGACATTCTTTTTTGGACTGCACTTAGAAGATATCAAAATAGGTTTTAACATATCAGTTGAAAGTTATTTTCCTTTGTAATCGTTAAGATACAAAAAATATGTTTTAATGCGCACCTGACAATATCGGACCATGTCATAAAGATTTTGCAGCCCTGAATTCTCGTAGAAGACCATGGAGCTCTGTAGAGAACGAGAGTAAGTTAACTCGTATGAGAAAGATACATCAATCGAAATTTTTCTATTGTATGGCACGTTATAGTTTCTGCAATCATGTGTAACACCTTATAATACATTTTATTCTAAATTGATAGGGTCTTACTGTCAAACCAAACCGTTTGAACCCGTACAAAAGTACCATTTTGACCCGTTATCCAACCTGTACATGTCTCTAATTTATACCTGTCTAGGCACATCAGCAGGCCTAAAGTACAGTAAACATTCAGAAGGAAGCCCGTCACGTCCTGCCCGACCGCTTTCCTGGAAATATTAAATAAGTTACAAACAAGAAAATCAAATGCTACACATAAGCTTTTCATAGAGAGTGCAAACCTGGTAGTAAGTCTCCATCGATTTACCCAGGCTGTGATGAATGACAAACCTGACTATAACAAAATAGCGCGTAAGACATGAAAAAATCATAGATATTACAAAATAAAAGACGATTGACCATTTTATTAGATGGTCATTTGCCAAAAATACCAATGTACTAATTCATTTCTCCCGTTCTAGTTATGGTACTTTTCTGTACATCTGAGTTTAAGAAAAATGGTTTTAAGTTCGGTTTGGATCATTTTGTAACCAAATACTAGGTAAACAATGAGTACTAACCATCTGGCTTATTAATTCCCATGACAAAAGCCACCTGTCGCAAAACAAACCTACATTAATTAGCTTGAACTATAAATAGAGTTAATTATAATAGTCGAAAAACATACCGTCCCAACAATGACCTGCAACTTGCTATTGCTCCACCTGTCACAAAGTCATAACTTTATTAATTTAACACAACTTATTACTTTCGGCATAGTTTCAGTTAAGCATTAATAAAATTAAAGATAAAAATCTATAATAGACAGCATATGAAAAAATAATTATGATTACCGCATATGAACTCTTTCACGAGCATTTACATCCATATCTGCGTGATAATGGTCAGCTGAAACCCCTCTCTAACGCAATAACCAACCTAGCCAAACACTATCTGCGCCACACTATAATTACTCGACTCCCCCACATCTTCATCCTGATTCTTCGCCATATGCCACGCAGCTTCATCTTCAATATCCAACATCATCTTTATCAAAATCCCAAACAGCCTACTAATAAATAGCGGCAACTACCTCATCTCCGCCAACAAATCCAAACTCTCCTTCCACAAACTCAATCAGAAAATGCCAAGTCCCCGCCTCCACCAGCCTCCTCTTAAAAAACCTTGGCTCAATGCTAGCCAACTCAATCAACAACACCACGCCTCCTGGTGTAGTCACCTCTTTACCCCTATTAACCGTGAGATAAAATAGGAACAGTTGGTTAAGACTCATCAATCATATCTTATCACAGATCAAGATGAAGATCTAAAATAAAAGCAAAAACATAAATTAATATAGACCAATCACAGTTAAGATCTAAAAATAACAAAACTAAATTAGATTTTCTTTAATTAATACATAGCCTCATATCGATAATCATATTGAAGAAAAAATGAAAATAACCTGATTTGTGATATGAACTGGAATCGGGACAATGGAGGGAGGTGACTAGATAGGATCAGCAATGGAGAAGTGTATAGAAGCCTCAGATCCATATACCCAATTAATACATAGCCTCGGATCAATAATCAATTTGAGATGTGAGATGTGAGGATAAGTTTATTTTAGAGAGAGAGTAAAGATAATAAGTTCTGAGATGTGGGATGTGAGGTTGAGAAGGATGGAGGGATAATTTTGATTTTTGGTGAAAAATATAAGCGGGACATAGAAAATGATGAAAATGTATATGCGTGGGAAATCCGTGGCAAAATTATATCTTACATTCCCACGGATTTTTTTGTAGGAAATATGTGGGTAATTAAAACCGCATATTTACAACGGGCAAAATAGGTGTCAAAACCCGTGAATTTTATTTTCTAGTGCGTTTTCGACATAACACTTTATACCAGCCAGGCGCTGCCCCTTGCACCCTGCCAGGGGCTGCTGCCCCTTGGACCCTGCCCAGGGGCGCTGCCCCCGGACCCCCGTCGTACGGGGGCTTCGCCCCCCGTATGATAACCGTAATAATGTAATACAAGTGTGCACTCCATACAACCCCGACTTGATGAACGTTTATCACGATTACACATTGGTCAACAAAATAAATCCATTACACTTAAATCATTATTGGTAACACAAAATCACCAACAATCCTCCCCTATATAAGTGTAATCTTGATTAACTTAAAGAAAATCATAACACAATCAAACTGATGCATAAATGAAATGTCGACATGATTGAGTTTCACATTAGTATATTCGCATTCCAAATATTCGAATATTAGAGTGTCACTAAGGATTGAACTCTTCTATCCATAGAGAATACCTTATTAGGAATCAGCTTCACAGTAGAATCAAACGGAACATGAGATGTTTAACGAAGTAAGTCAGTAGGGTATCGTCGTACACAAATGTCAAACCGATGAGTTTAGAGTGTAAGGTTATACATAAGATGTTAAACGGATGAGTCGAAAAGTATCTTTGTACATGAGATGTCAAACGGATAACTCAATATAATATCGTTGTACACGACTTGTTGAATAGATGAGTCGATAGGGTATCGTTGTATACGAGATGTTCAAATGAGTAGTCGATAGGGTATCGTTGTATACGAGATGTTCAAATGAGTAGTCGATAGGGTATCGTTGTATACGAGATGTTCAAATGAGTAGTCGATAGGGTATCGTTGTATACGAGATGTTCAAATGAGTAGTCTATAGGGTATCGTTGTATATGAGATGTTCAAAGAGTATCGTTTTATACGAGATGTTCAAAGGAGTAGTCGATACGAGATGTTTACATGAGTAATCGATAGGGTATCGTTGTACACGAGATGTTCTAACGAGTAGTCGATAGGGTATCGTTGTACACGAGATGATCAAAGGAGTAGTCGATAGGGTATCATTGTACACGAGATGTTCAAATGAGTAGTCGATAGGGTATCATTGTACACGAGATGTTCAAATGAGTAGTCGATAGGGTATCGTTGTACACGATATGGCCAAATGAGTAGTCGATAGGGTATCATTGTACACGAGATGTTCAAATGAGTAGTCGATAGGGTATCATTGTATACGAGATGTTCAATTGAGTAGTCGATAGGGTATCGTTGTACACGAGATGTTCAAATGAGTAGTCGATAGGGTATCGTTGTATACGAGATGTTCAAAATAGTAGTCGATAGGGTATCGTTGTATACGAGATGTTCAAATAAGTAGTCGATAGGGTATCGTTGTATACGAGATGTTCAAATAAGTAGTCGATAGGGTATCATTGTATACGAGATGTTCAAATGAGTAGCCGATAGGGCATCGTTGTATACGATATGTTCAAATGAGTAGTCAATAGGGTATCGTTGTATACGAGATGTTCAAATGAGTAGCCGATAGGGTATCGTTGTATACGAGATGTTCAAATGAGTCGCCGACAGCGTATCGTTGTATACGATATGTTCAAATGAGTAGTCGATAGGGTATCGTTGTATACGATATATTCAAATGAGTAGTCGATAGGGTATCGTTGTATACGATAAGTTCCTGCCAAAACTTCCCCCCCAAAACTTCCCGCCAAAACTTCCCGCAAAAACTTCCCACCATAAGTTCCCGCGAAAACTTCCCACCAAAAGTTCCCCCAAGATTTCCCCCCAAAAGCACCTTTTTTGTTACCATAAAAGCATCTTCATAACCAAGAACTAAACAGATCACACACACTCTTGCCATCTCAACGACCAACACACACATTGTAATTATGAAGATGGTGGCATATGAAGCTTTTACGTGTACTTGTGGAGCCGGAGATGTAGTTCTAAGAGAATCGTATAGACACCATACCCGTGGTAAACTATACTATGCTTGTCCACTATCGAAGGTGATCAGTCACATGTGTTTTTATTTGTGTAGTTTACAAATAATATGATTAGGTATGTTTAATGAATAAATTTTCCTTACTCTTTAATTAACAGCCTCGGGAAGGTACTTTTGGATGTGAATTTTTTCTATGGAAAGAGGATCGAGTTCGTCTACTACTTGGTTCTCCTGGAGCTTCAACGACTTCAACTTATTCACCAATACCTTCAATGACTCCAGTTTCCTCTCCAAGCTCTTCAACACCTCCAATCTATTCTTCGGGACCTTCGAGGTATGCAGAGTGTGCAAACTGCAAGCTCTTGACTACAAAGCTAAATATACTCGAGGCAACAATGGAAACACAAATGCATCCCGAGCACCACACAACGAATTCAAATGCACTACTACATGAGCTTTACAATAGCGTGGGAAACATTAGTTTGCAGTAGTTTGTCATTTAGCATCTCGACTTCGTAATGTAATTCGTATGTTTTATCTACTGCGTAATGTAATTCGTATGTTTTATTGACTTTGTAATGTAATTCGTATGTTTTATTGACTTTGTAATGTAATTCGTATGTTTTATCATCTTTTTAGTGTAATTCATATGTTTTTTAGACTTTGTAATATGATTCGTATGTTTTATTGTTTAACTTTTTATCGACTTTATAATGTAAGTTGTATGTTTTATTGAATAAACTTTTATCAACTTTCTCACGGATGTATAAATCACAAAATATTGGTAGTCCGTGGGAAATATGTGGGTAATATGTGGGAAATCCGTGGGAAAACCGTGGGAAATCTGTAATCCGTGGGTAAATTACCCACGGATTTCCCACGGATGGATAAATAATAAAATAATATGTTTTCCGTGGGAAATCTGTGGGAATGTTCCGTGGGAAATCCATGGGAAATCCATGGGTAAATTACCCACGGATTTCCCACGGATGGATAAATAATAAAATAATATGTTTTCCGTGGGAAATCCGTGGGTAAATTACCCACGGATTTCCCACAGATGGATAAATAATAAAATAATATGTTATCCGTGGGAAATCCGTGGGTAAATTACCCACGGATTTCCCACGGATGGATAAATAATAAAATAATATGTTGTCCGTGGGAAATCCGTGGGTAAATTACCCACGGATTTCCCACGGATGGATAAATAATAAAATAATATGTTATCCGTGGGAAATCCGTGGGAAATACGTGGGTAAATTACCCACGGATTAATAATAATAAAATAATACGTTGTCCGTGGGAAATCCGTGGGTAAATTACCCACGGATTTCCCACGGATAGATAAATAATAATAATAATGTATATACCGTGGGAAATCCGTGGGTAATTTGCCACAGCTTTCCCACGGATGTGTAAAATAACTAAAATAGTTTTGTAATCCGTGGGAAATCCGTGGGTAATTTGCAATCCGTGGGAAGTTCGTGGGTAATTTGTCACGACTTTCCCACGACTTTCCCACGGAAACCTTGGTCAATGCTTCTGTGGGAAATACGTGGGTAATTTCCCACGGATTTTTTTTTTGTCATTTCTGTGGGAAATCCGTGTCAAATTTCCCACGGTTTTTGTTCCGTGGGAAAATTTCCGTGGGTAAAGGCTGTTTGTGTAGTAGTGGTGGGTTACTATGTCACATGCATTGCACTGGGAGAAAGAGAAGAAGATTCGTGTATGATGATTACTTTCGGAAAAAAGACTTTTCAGTACAACTTTGGGCTAAAGACTTCTCGTGACCTCTCTAAAGTGTATCTAAATATTCTTGCTGGTTGCTTTATGTTTACTGCATCTTTTGCTAGTGTGTGATTATGGTTTCTGTTACAGGTATGATATTCATATCTTATATATGTTTTGCTGTTAATAAACGCTCAGTTATACTGTTGAGGCTCGATTTTCCCTTTAACACAATGTTCATTAACAATTATGTATTATAAGAACTATTGCTGTGATATTAGTGAAGCCAATTATGGAGCTTCTAAGGCCTGTATCTCAAGTGGCATGATAAGGTTCAAAATTTACTCAAAACAAGTAGCGGCATGCAAACATAATTAGTCATTTAATTCCAAACATATCATTACTCTTAAGCAAATTACTTTTATTCTTCCACGTTACATAGTTATAATCAATATGTATCTCCTACGTTTGCATTGGCTATGAAGTAACTAATAAATATTAGGAGAGAAATACAAAATATGAGCATCAACGATGGCTTAATGAATATTGATATCAGCACAACCCTTAAGGCCTTAATAGATGGAGGCAATGTCCCAACATTCTCGATCTCTTCTGCAAACACTATTCCCATACCCAAGAAAAATGTGCCTCAATAAGGCAATGAAATGCCGAAACACCTGGGCTCACAAGTCACAAACACCTGGGTTATCAGCGGCAAATATCAAAGCGGTTCATCCAAAAGGATGAAGTGGTACTGTATTCTTCTTAATTGGGTTCACTAAATTGTACTTCTTAGGATCCTCTGCTGCACTAAACTGTCCGTTTCCATACCCTGCGAACCCAAAAATTGTGTATGTAGATGCAATGGGTGTGCCTCGCTAGTATTATCCTTCATCGTGTTTGCATTTTGAAGGATAACGTCTGTGGTATTAAACTATAGTGTATACAAAGAGCTCCTAGAAATAGCGTTTAGGTTTAAAGCATTAGTGCTAATGTTGATTGTCATAATCTTCCATGGTTTCGGGAATTATCGAATGAGTCGATTAGGTTCTATTTGAGGAACACGAGATAAGGTGTAACAGGAAGGGTTAAAGACACGCAAATAATACCCCATTTGACATATCCATTTATTAAGTTTGCGTGTTCAAAAGAATATCATGTATCTGGTGTTTTTCTTCCACATTACACTGTTAGCAATCAATTAATTTCAAGACTTTGCTTAATTATAGACTCAATGAGGGTCCACTTGGTGGTAACGATGGAGGTAATTAAGTTGGAAGGTTGCGGATGTAATTGAAGATGGCTAAGCCACTTGGTGTCTTGGTGTCATTGTTAGAGTCACCATTTTTGTGATGGCCCAATAATTTCTGGAGGGGTCTTGCTTGGCTGTGACTAAAACCGAGTATGTTTCACCTGAGTAAATATAGGCTTTTTACAACAAAGGGTTCGACGTGGTGACTGTGACTCGCAATATCCGGCATATCATGCCCCTACATTTTCAAAAAAAATTAATGTATGTTAGTCCTTATTCCTTAATAACAAATTTAGAGCGATACATAAGATTTAAAATTGTATAAGAAAATGAGAAGAATAGTTATTAAGTTAAGCATATTTATGTAGAGAATGGTATAGAGGATAATTGTTGGCTGTATAAATATCCTGCTTGTAAGAACAGAAAAAAAAGAGGGTGCAGTTTTCCCCGGGGGTGACTCTGGTAGTATACGACGAGGATTCATTACTCTTGGAGTTACATAGACTGGTGGCAATCCTAGGTGTATTGCAGTCAAATTTTCCTCTTCCGTTGACTAACAATGACTGAAACCAAATTCACAAAATACTAGTCATAAACTTATAAAGAACCTGAGGATCGGCGACCCAAACATTGGGGATAGATGAAAGACTAGTGGTGTGTTCATTGGTGCTTTTGTGATATCAATCATTTAGGAGTCTTCTTTCCTAGTCGTAACAGAGTGGTTCAGTTTCACCATCCTGAAGTGAACTCTAATCATTATATATAATCCAGACTCTTGTTGCAACTAATAACGAGCATGGTACATGAATGTCCCTGCCTGCACATTCCATCAAGTTCATTACTAGCATTTTGGTTACTTGATATGAACAAACCAACTATATTAATAATATATATTGGTTAAAAGTTAAAACACTTGACAAACTAAAAGTTTAAATAAATGGTAGGTTGAGTGAAGCTTGCTGTTTCATCAGCTGATGGACTCCCGGAACTGCAAGTTAATTGGCAAATCAATCAATTTAACTACTAATTAAATTCTTTTTAATAGATCTGTACCTGTTATATTACTTGTTTGATTCCACGCTAATGAATGGAGACACTTCCATTAACAACCTGATGTTAACTATAACTGCGATAATGTCACCTTGTATTATTGCCAATATCATTGGACCAGGACTATCTCCATTAATGGTGGTGACTAGCTTCCTATGTCCTAGTTATATTAAGTATAGTCGTGGCTTCAGTGACCGAGTTATGACTCGAGGTCGAAAGTAGCTGTGTGAATAACAAGAACCTACCCTTTATTAACGGGTCCCTCGTCTATGTTTAACAGGATGAAGAATGTAGAGGCTGCAAAAGAAGCTGGCATCAAGGGTATTCAGTTCAAGAATGCAGATTCACTGCAGCAAGACCTGTCTCTTCTGGGCATCACATTTCCAAGCATCAACACACGAAAGCAAGATCACGCGTTATAAACTGAGTATATAATAATGGTACAAATATTTGTTCGCATTAACATTGTTGATTAATACATGTCGTTGATTATAAAATTGAAAATGAGGTCTAAAGCTTATCAGTGAAAAGACTCGAAATGCATGTAAACATGTGTGACCAAAGTCTTGAGTGTTCGCATCTTATAGTTGGGATAATTAGATGTTTCGAACCTTACCAATTGCCACAAACATCTCATTATCAGAATATCAGTAGTAGGTAATATATCAACTACACAAAATGATCATTTATATCCCACTACTAGTATGAGTTGCAACATATATGTATTCACCAATCAGACAATCTTACATTGCCAGGATCCTATCATGCCTAAACAAAGTCACAAGACAGTGAAAATATCTTCTTTCGGCTGTGACCTAGTCGAACATAGCTTTATATGTTATTTGATCATTTGCGCACTATTGTTGGTTCGATGCACCAGCTTTTGAAGTTAAAGTATGGAGCCTAGACATTATTTATGGAATTCACTTATACATAGGGATGGTGTTTGTTGGAAATTTTAAATAAATCTTAAAACTAGTATGGATTGTTATCACGGGCACGGGCTACACCCATTTTAAGATCACCAAGTGCAAAAAAATCTAAAAAATTGTCATTTTATTGGTATGTTCAACACCCAAAATCGTTTGTGCTACCTTAGTTTCTTACACCGCAACTTTAGTTGACATAAAAAAAAATTGTGTACTTTGTTTGTGGCTTAATGACGTTCATTGCTGATGTAAACTTAAAAACGAGATGACAAATTGAAACTGTTAATTTTAACGAATATGAAAAATGATTCTCAAATGAATACCGATAATTAAGATAAATTCTTAGCAAATGGGCCGGATTGTTGCCAAAAACAAAATCCACCAAAATACAAATTAATCGTAATATTATTTTTTTTTTTCATACTGACTTTTATTTTACACTAAATGCAAAAATAAAATAATATAAATCAACAATTCTCGTATAATAATTTACTTACCAAGAAATTAGATTTACCTATCAAACGTGCTTTTTAGAAAATAATAAACCTAGGTACTTCAAAAACCCTAACAGAAGAAAAAAAAAGGTTAGGGTTTTATTCTTCATGGAAACGATTGTTGGAGACTTGTTGAAACTTCCTGTATGGCCAGTCGCCGATGACATCAACAAACTCCCTTTGTCCGTACAGACAGTCGTGTCAAATGACGACCTATTAAGCGAAATTTTACTCTGGTTGCCTGCTATCGTGCTTCTTTTGTTTAAATCCGTATCCAAACGCTGGCAAGCTGTTATCAACGACACTAACTTCATTAAGCGTCGGAGCCAAATACCTAAGATCGATCCTTCTTCCGGTTTCTTTATCATGCGTAATCATTATAAGTATGATCCATCTGATTTTGGACGATATGATTTTTTGCGTTTTGATACCAGAATACAGGTCTGCAGATCTCAGCTTAAGACCACCTTTAAAATAGGCTCTGAGGCAGGTATTAATGCTTTTGTTGTGCAGTCATGCAATGGTTTGCTTCTATGCCGTGCTAATAAGCAGGATAAGTATTGTGTTTACAATCCATCCACTCATCTTTCTAAGTTGCTTCCACAACCACCACATATGTTACCAGATACATATATTCGATGCGGTTTGAGAATGGCTTTTGATCCTACCATATCACCTTACTACAAAGTGGTGTATGCTGGTACCATTACTGACATTAGTAACATGCGTAGCTTTTGGGATAAAATTGATGTTGTGATCCAAATACAAACTTACTCTTCACAAACAGGCAATTGGGCTGTTGTTTGCGGTGGTCCATTTCCCAGTACATGTTTTGTAGGTTTTCGTAAAGGAATATATTGGGATGGTGCTATTCATTGGTTGACTGAGTCTTCTGGTAGCTGGTATATGCATTACAAGTTAGTTTTTGCGAATGAGCATCCAACTTTAATAAATGTTCAACTACCGGGAACCTTGAATAACGCGGATATGGATCACGGTTTGTTTGAGTCTGGTGGTTGTTTGCTTCTTTGGGGTATGGCCAAAACTCATTCTCTACAGTTGAATGTTCACAAGATGAGGAATGGGAATTCTGAATGGTCGTTCAACCACTTCGTGAATGTTTGTAATATTATGACACCAGTTTCCGGAAGAGATAGCATTCGTATCACTGTCTCGTGTATTGCAGTGGGAGAAAGAGAAGAAGATTTGTGTATGGTGATTACATTCGGTAAAAAGACTTTTGAATACAACTTTGCACTAAAGACTTCTCGTGACCTCTCTGATCTGAATTTAGATTGGCCCGTTCATTGTTTTCCGTTTTTTGCATCTTTTGCTAGTGTTTGATTATGCTTTCTGTTACAGGTATGATATTCATATCTTCTGTTTTGCTGTCATTACAGGCTTAGTTATACTGTTGAGGCTTTATTTTCCCTTTAACACAATGTTCATTAACAATTACATGTATTATAAGAAGTATATGTGACGTGTTTCCCTTTCAATGTATCTATAATTCTGTAAATTATTTACAGGCCTTGTTATGTTGGGCCGACTTCCTCAGCCCAATGGGTTAATCCCAAATCCTTTATTCAGACAGGTAGTTAAGAAACAACGGTTATTTGACAGTTACTACAACTACCAAACCGTTACAACGGTTCAGTATGAATCGACACATCGATTCATCGTACCGTTTAGATAGTATAAATAAGAAACTCAATTGTACAAACAAGTAGATGACAGATTATTATTCATATCAATATAATTTGCATATTTCAGTATATCTTGATTTGAGTTTGAACGATCCAAACATAGATTAAATCCCAACATGTTAGTCACTTAGTCGTAAATCACTATCGGGCCTGGTACACACACATATGGCCTGTTAAAACCGGCCTAAATCACCAGTCTTAAGGGCTAATTGGTTATTTTTTTGTTACTTGCAGAATAGTCTTGTCAATATTCTGTTGATCATCAATATATTTCTTGGTTAACAAAATTGTTTAAACATGCAACTTTTAAGTCTTACATATGTTGCATTTTTTGGATCCAAATCTTTATATACTCAATGTGGCTTTTGTTTTTACACAAAAATAACCAAATACATTTACATTGATGTGTAAATCAAGCATTAATAATTTCAAAAAAATGTAATAAAAGAAAACCAAAACGATAAACAACTAGGGCCTTAGAAATCTCTTAGTGTCGCCACAACCCATGATAGATGTAGGCAATGTGCCTACTTTGTCAATGCCTTTTTCAAACACGGCTCCCATACCCATGTAGAAATGGGACTCAATATGGCAATGAAAAGCCCCAAACACCCGGGTTATTCGCAATAAACCTCAAAGCGGTCCATCTGTATGGTTTGATTTTTTTTTATTATTATTTTTTTTTAACGTCAATTTTTACAACTAACACCACCTATCTCACAGTTACTACCAAACATGTCTCCACCGAAACTTGAACCCACAACATTGAGGTTAGAGGGCCACTCACATACCGCTAGGCCAAGAGGCATTGTCCAACTTATGCATTTATGATTTTTCGTCAGTGATATTGTCTGGCGAGTGGGTGAGAGGAAGGTGTGAGGTGAATGGTGATGTGGTGGAAGTTTAGGATTTTATAGCTATATAATAGGTTCTTAGGATATGAGATTTGTAACAGTAGTAGGATACTCACAAGACCAACTAACACTCGTAGGAACGTTTGAGATGTCGGGATAATTGACATTTATTTGAAACTTGAACCCACAACATTGAGGTTAGAGGGCCACTCACATACCGCTAGGCCAAGAGGCATTGTCCAACTTATGCATTTATGATTTTTCGTCAGTGATATTGTCTGGCGAGTGGGTGAGAGGAAGGTGTGAGGTGAATGGTGATGTGGTGGAAGTTTAGGATTTTATAGCTATATAATAGGTTCTTAGGATATGAGATTTGTAACAGTAGTAGGATACTCACAAGACCAACTAACACTCGTAGGAACGTTTGAGATGTCGGGATAATTGACATTTATTTTCCATAAACCTTTGATATGCACAGACAGATTGTGGTTTTGAGTCTTGGCATTGAGTGAATGTGACATTGAATACCATTTGTAATGAAGAATGAGTTGAAGCCTATATAAATAAAATCAAGAAAACTTAGTTACTCCTCATTCAGTAGAGGGACTAAATCTTTATAAGTATATATAATATATAACAGATATAGACTTCTTTCCATTGTGATAAAAAAAATTAGAATGACGAGCTATTACAACCGTATAGCCGGTGATTCGATTTCATAGACTCTATCCCTGAAGATAGTTTTGTCCTGCAGACTCCACCTAGAAGGAAAACCCTCAAATTTACACGGCTTCGATCCATGGGTAAAAAAAAAAACAACGTGCCACGAAAATTTTTCAGTAGCTGAGAGTTGAGATCAGATCTAAAATTTAGTAAAGACCTCATTTATTCATCAAAAATAAAAAAAACTCATTTTCCACCTCGTTTTTTTAAAGCTAGGATTTATACAGGCAGTCGGCCATACCGTCAAGAAACTGCCTTTGTCAGTACAAAGAGTCGTGTCCAATGACGACCTACTAAGAAAATTTTACTCGGGTTACCTTCTCTCTCGCTTCTTTTGTTTAAATCTGTATCCAAACGCTAGTTATCTCTAATCAAAGACACTAATTTAAATGGGAGAGAGTTATCTCTTCTTTAGGGGATGGGGGCTTAACATAGGGTCGCTAAAAGTAAAAAATTTGGCGCTTTTGGGAAAATGGTGGTGGAGATTTAGGACGGAGAGTAACTTTCTTTGGTGTAGGGTTATTAAAAGTATATACGGTGATGGTGGAGGGTGGGGTGTAGAGGGGATGCGAGGTGACGTGTGGTCTGATATAGTTCGAGCGGGGAAAGAGTTGGAAAATATGGAAGAGGGATTTTTGGGTAACTTTATTAGGGTAACTGGTGATGGGTAGATACATCTTTTTGGGAAGATAAATGGGCGGGAGAGGTAAAGCTAAGCGAGCGATTTCCTAGATTGTTTCGGTTAGAAAACAACAAAGATGTGTTAGTAGGCAATAGAGTTAACTGGATTGATGGTATATGGGTGTGGAATTAGGATTGGATTAGACCTCCTCGGGGTAGGGTGGTGGGTGAGTTAAAAGAGCCGGGAGAGATGATGGCGGGTATAGGTATAAATCGAAATCGCAAGGATGCATGGAAATGGAAGCTTGATCCAAAAGGCAATTTTTTCAATCAAATCGTTGTCCGAATGTATTGAGCAGCGGCCAGGGGCGGAGCCACATTAAGAATACTGGGGGGATTTGCCCCCAACAAACCTCTCGCAGACACACAATATCATGTAGAAAAAAATATTAAATTTGTAGAAAAAATCACAGTGCCCTCAGCGTGATAGGTTTGTTTGCTCGGAAAAAGGGAAGAAGGCATAACAGAGAGAAAGTAGGTTAGGGATGGGACCAGACATTGTGGCATTGAGAATGGGTTAAGAAGTCAAACAATATCATTTAAACTAGTTTTATACACTTTTATGTATTTGGTGTATTTTTTATATGTGCTATGAATAATAAAATACAATTATAATATTTAAAAACTGAATGTTGGGATCTTTATTAATATCAATTTTGTAAACGTCATAAACACGTTTTACTTGTGAATCGTTAATGCCTAAATTATGTTTTCATTATGATAAAAATGTTATAGTTACTATCGGTTTTCGATTCACATACATAAAATCTCGTCTTATTGTTGATATATTGAACAAAAATGTTGAATCAAACCAGACTTTTGTTTTAACTCAAGTTAAAATATAGGTGACTTGCGGGAAAAAAAATTTTGCCCCCTACCACTCAATTTCCTGGCTCCGCCACTGTTAGGAGGGAAGCTGGTAATACTACGACAAAATGGAACTCACTCGTGCCTAGGAAAGTGTCTTCATTGGGCGTGCGCGGAATGGTAGAATCCCTGTCCGGTAATGAGCTTGACAAGAAAGGTATAGATATGGACTCGATATTATGTCCACGTTGTGAAAAGGTATTAGAATCTGTCGACCATTATATTGTTTTGTGTTGTGTGAGAAAACTATGTACATTTGGGAAAAGATTTTTGCTTGGTGGGGAATTGTATCAGTTGATGGCTCCATAATAGCAGATATATTACAACATCGTGGGGGACGCTCGGTGGGTAAGGAAGCAGAAGCCATATGGCATGCGGTGAAGTTGGTATCTCTTTACTATATTTGGAGAAGCAGGAACTTGCAGGTTTTTAAAGGGAAGACGGAAAATGGGACGCAATTGTTCAAGGACATACAACTAAAGGCCTTCGAATGGATCAGTAGGAGGTCAAAGAGGTGGAACTTGCTGTGGGAAAATTAGCTTGTGAGACCATATATTGTGCCCAAATTGGTGCTGATATGTGATTTATTGTAGGTCGCAATGTTGTGTTCTGGTAGTGGTAGTGAGGATCAGGTGATCATTTGATTTGTACGTATACCATATACCATATATCTCATATGGTAGTTTGGTTTGTTTGAATTGGTGTCGAGTGTTTTAATTTCCTTGTGTTTTTGACACAAGAGTGTCGTTGTAATCTTTTTGTTGGGTTTAATAGAAGTTTGCTTATAAAAAAAAAGATCGATCCTCCTTTGGGTCTCTTTGTCACGAATAGTCATAATCGCCATCATTCTGATTTTGAACGATATGATTTTGTGTCGTTAGATAACAGAATATGGGCATGCAGATTTCAGTTTAAGATCACCTTTAAAATAGGCTCTGAGGCAGGTACTGATCGTGCTTTTGTTGAGCAGTCATGCAATGGTTTGCTTCTATGCCATATTAAGGAGCAACATAAGTATGTTCAGGCGCCGGATAGGTATGGTGTTTAAAATCCGTCCATTAATGTCTTTAAGTTGCTTCCACAACCACATATATTTTACCAAGTACTAGTAGTAGAAGAAGAATTGAATGCGGTTTGAAAATGGCTTTTGATCCTACCAAGTCACCTTACTACAAAGTAGTGTATGCTAGCAGCATTAGTGATGAAAATGATGACGAAGTTGTGATCCAAATACAAACTTACTCTTCAGGAACAGGCAATTGGGATATTGTTTGCTGTGATCCATTTCCCATTAGATGGTTTTCATATTTTTGTACGGGAATATATTTGAATGATGCTATTCACTTGTTAAATGATTCTCCTAGGTATTTGGATTACAAGTTAGATTTTGTGAATGAGGGTCCGATTTTAACAACTGTGCAACTACCTGGGACCTTGTATGACTGCGATTGCAAATTGTTTGAGGATCGTGATTGTTTGCTTCTTCTTGGTATGTCCAAAATTCATTCTCTACAGTTGAATGTTTACAAGATGAGGGATGGGCATTCTGAATGGTCTTTCAAGTACTTCGTTAATCTTTGTGATATTATAACACCAATTTCTGGAAGATGGAGCACGCGTTCCAGTGTCTCGTGTATTGCGCTGGGAGAAAGAGAAGAAGATTCGTATATGGTGATTCAGTTCAGTAAAAAGACTTTTCTATACAACTTTGTGCTAAAGACTTCTCGTGTATTGCCTGATTATGGTTTCTGTTACAACCTTACAGGTTAACAGGTATGATAGATATTCATATCTTATGTTTTGCTGTTATTACACGCTTAGTTATACTTATACTTGAGGCTCAATTTTACCTTTTGACACCATGTTCATTAACAATTACTAGTATTATAAGAACTATTGTTGCGATAATTTAGTGAATTACCTGTATATTATTCAAAGGCCTAGTTGGTCACTTAGTCGTAAATGTCTATCGGGCCTGGTACACACGCACATCTTAGGTGCAAAAGTCCAGATTTAGTCTACATCTTTAGGTGCAAAAGTAGAGAGTTAAAAATGCAAATCTTTATATAATCAATTTTTACACAAAATAACCAATAAATTTACATTGATGTGTGTAAATCTAAGTATGAATAATTTCAAAAAAATGTAATAAAAGAAAACCAAAACGATAAACATCTAGGGCCTTAGAAATCTTTTAGTATCGCCACAACCCATGATAGATGTAGGCAATGTGCCCACTTTGTCAATGCCTTCTTCAAACACCGCTCCCATACCCATGTAGAAATGGGATCCAATATGGCAATGGAAAGCCCAAACACCCGGGTTATTCGCTATAAACCTCAAAGCGGTCCATCCGTATGGATGGACCGGTACTGTATTCTTCATGATTGGGTCTACCAAGTTGTACCTCTTAGGATCTTCAGAAGCATTGAACTTTCCATTTCCATATCCCACGACCCAAAAATCGTGCCCATGTAAATGCCATGGGTGCGTCTCACTACTATTCACATTCAGCGTGTTTGCATTTTGTAGAATAATGTCTACCGTGGTATTAAACTTTATTCTATACACAGAGTTGCTAGAAGTAGCATTGACATTTAAAGCAACCGTCTTTATATCATAGTTTTGGTACCCACTGATAACGTCTGGAGGCGGGGTTTGTTCAAATGTGTGAAGTAAGCTTTCTTTAAGTGACACGAGATAAGGTGTATGAGGAAGTGTAAACGAGACATTATTAATAGACCATTTGACACTTCCATTTATGCGATTTTGTGTGTTCAAAAGAATAATGACACGGTCTGATGTTTTAGGCACAGGGTGAATGTAGCCAGGGTGGGACTTGATTTTGAGACTTTGGTTAAGTCTAGACTCAATGTCGTTCCAAAAGGGTCCACTTGGCGGAATCGTTGGTGGTGATTTCCTAGGATGGTTCGGGTAGTAGTTGAAAATGGCTAAGCCATTTGGGGTTGTGTTGTTACGACTCACCATTTTCGACACAGCCCAATAATTTCTTGATGGGTCTTGGTTTGCTGTGACTAAAACTGAGTAAGTTTCACCAGAGTAAATAAATAGATTATTTACGACAAAAGGCTCGACGTAGTGACCATCAGTTTCGACAACAGTCATATTATGCCCCTGTATTTTTCATAGAAAAATATATATTAGAAACAGGTTGTAAATGTGCAAAATAACAAATTATTCCAACTTGCTGTCTAGCAAACAAGCTGTTTTTATTCAGTTTAATTCACACTATTATAATTATTACGTTTTCTCTTTATTCTTCTCATAAAATCTTAGTTCATAAATGTCCAAAATGAAAGTGACACAATGTATGAGAATTTTTTTTTTTTTTTTTTTTTTTTTTTTGAACAAATACAATGTATTTGCTTAATAAAAAAGTTAATGTTGTTTATTGATTTTTCACCAGTTGTTTTGACAGAAGGTCTAATACTATTTATTTAAAAATGCGAGAGTTACGATCAAATGACAAGTAAAATTATAATAAGAAGTTTTATTGGTTTTACCTCTATTTCGAAACTGAGAACAGCCAAAGCAGTTAAACTTCCGATCCTAAGCCTGTATGTTTTCCCGGGTACAACCGTGAAAACATATGGCGAGCATTCAGGATTTCTGGCGTTACATGAACCCGCTGTAACTAGTGGTGTACTACAGTTAAATCTTCCTTTTCCTTGAATCAACAATGACTGTTAAAAAAATTATAAAACATAAGTTTCTATGGGTCACAAACTTTGTACCACCACTTTTTATCATGCACAAAATATGACAAAATGGGTCATGCTTGTAACATGGGTTGTCATAAGATATACTAACTTTTTTTCTTTTTTTTTTGATTTATGATTTTAAAAATTACCTGAGGATCACCGACCCAAACAAAGGGAATAGAAGAAAGGTCTGCAGCCTGTTCATATGTGCTTCTATGATACCAATCGTTAAGAATAATGCTTCTATCGTAATCATACGAAAAAGGTTCGGATTCGCCATCCGGGAGTGCTACCCGAAGCGACCCGTATAATCCAGCCTCTCGTTGCATACCATAATGACCATGATACAAGTATGTCCCTGCCTGTGTTCAATCACACATTTAAATATTACTACAAGAAACTAAAAGTTTCAAGTTGCTTTTTCAAAACGCAATAATCAGATAATCAGTTGTTAATACGAGCTCTTATAATATCTTACCCTGTCCACTACAAACATGTATCGAAAAGTATCTCCAGGTAAAATAGGACACTGGCTAACACCTTCAGTTCCATCAGCCCATGGAGTACCAATCTGCAAATTAATCAACAAACAAATTAGAACCTTAATTACTAACCTTAACTAGTTATATATATCGTTGCTATGTTTTATTAGTACCTGTCTAATACCATGCCAATGAATGGCGACATTTTCAGTTAACAAGCTGTTTTTAAGGTCAACAATAACTGTGTCACCTTGTTGTGCCAATATTGAAGGACCAGGGCTTCTTCCATTAATAGTGATCACCAGCTTCCTGAAGCAGTCTGGCGATTTAAACTCGTACTTAACTTCCCATCTGTAATGTCGTATCTTGGCTTCAACTATCGAGTTCAAACTTAATATAGAAAGTAGCACCACACATAACAATAAAAGACGCTTCATCTTCATCAACAAGTAAGTTGGTCGATCTTCAGACAACGTTATCAATGATTTGCACTTCTGATAGTGTTTTTTTTTTTTTTTCTTTTTTTTTTTTTTTTTTTTGTGTGAATCGATCAGTGTCTTAATGAGATCTATATTTGTGGTCTTTCATAATATGACAATAAAGTATTAAGAGAAGGTGATATATTGTCATTCGCATAAGTCGCATTTTACTTTTGGAACAGGATAGCTGACCAGGGACGCACATAGATGCATGCGGGTTACACTCAGATTTTAATATAAATTTAATATCTTTTATTTAACGCAATATTATCGGATTACAGGTTAAAGCACCGAGTAATCTGGTCAAATCAACGGGTTAACCCGGTAAAGTCACGGGTCAATTCGGTCGAGCCATCGGGTCACGAGATTGACCACGGGATAAGCACAGTTGAGTCACCCGGGTTACGGGTTCGACCACTGGGTCAACCAAGTCGAGTTACCGGGTCACGAGTTCGACCACCGAATCAATTAGGATACCGTTAACCAATGTTACAAAACAAGGTCTACAAGGACGATTAATCAGCGTTTAATCGCTAAAGGGCTATCAACCTTGCCGATTTATTTAAAAGGCGATTAACGGTGGTCAATTGTGGTCAACAACGGTCAAAAGAGGTCAAACGGGCTGGAATCATGCAAATCTTGCCCCAAATACTGAAAAATCAATATAAACCGTGTTTATCACTTAAAGTGACTATTTATATGTATGATAAGTTGAATTTTAAGAATAATATTGTCGAAAATACCTAAAACTCGTTAGAAATACTTAAAACTTACAGAAAATACTCAAAATTTGCTAATAATGCCGATCCGATTAATCATCGATTAATCTCGCCTAAAACGATTACAAGCTAAAAGGTGATCGACCGACCGACTAACGATTCACGATTTTTGCAACCTTGCCGTTAACTATTTGCCGATAAACACACACCTATACGCGTACATGTGTAGTATTTAAATATGTTTTCAAAATTCTCTAACTCGCATTTAAAACTTTAGAACCATAAAAAATATGAAAATATTTTCCCGACTAAACATTAGCTAAAATTTTCTAAATATTCATTGCAAATTTTTCGCAAAAATTATTCTCCCTTAAAAAAAGAATGCGACTCGGAATCCAAAAAAAAAACACTTCTAAAAAACATCCATCAAACAGGAAAAAAAACTAGGGTTTTATTCAGCATGAAAACGATTGCTAGATATCTGCCAAGACTTTGTCTACGGATAGCCGGCCATGACATCAGCAAAGTCCCTTTGTCCGTACAGATAGTCGTGTCCAATGACGACCTACTAAGAGAAATTTTAGTCAGGTTACCTGTTATCTCGATTCTTTTGTTTAAATCCGTATCCAAACGTTGGTTATCTCTTATCAAAGATACTAACTTCATTAAGTGTCGAAGCCAAATACCTAAAAGTGATCCTCCTTCCGGTCTCTTTATCAGGAGTGAAAATTCTATACACCGATTTGAGTTTGTAAATTATGGTTTTGTGCGGTTTGATACCAGAATACTGGTATGCAGACCTCCGTTTAAGGCCCCTTTTGAAATAGGCTCCGAGACTTATTATAATGTTGTTGAGAAGTCATGCAATGGTTTGCTTTTATGCCATAATAGGTTACATTATAAGTATTTGTAAAAAACTATGAATCAATGCCCAATATTACCAAGAACAAGAATTAAAAGTGAATCCAATCAACCTTCCTTTGGCTCACTTTATCAATAAGTAATTACAATATCTTTTTACAAAACCAAAAATAGAAATCACTCACAAACTCTCAATGATCAAAACTTATTGATCATGATTCACACACAAAGAAAACACACAGAGATTTGATAACAAAATGAATAATGATCTAACAAATGGTAGGTGGGGAGTATATATACACACTATCTTCACTTCAGCCCTCCAAGTATCAATAAGCCAATATTAGTCCCTCTAGTATTCATCTTAACTCTTCAGTATAAAAGCTCTCCCTTAGACTTAATCCACTAGTCACATGCAGTCCCTCAGGTTTGGACTTATATTCCTCAATACTCCCCCTTAAGTCCTTAACCTGAAAATCCATTATACAAACCAAGCATACTACAAAAATTCTTATGATCAGAAATTAATAAACCTTTTGTAAATACATCTGCAGTATTATTTTCAGATTTAACCTTAATTGGTTTAATTAAACCTACAGATATTTTTTCTCTCATAAAATAAAGGTCAATTTCAAAATGTTTGCTTCTTTCATGAAGTACAGGATTAAAAGAAATTTAGATGGCAGAATTATTATCACAGCTCATATCAATAGGTAACATCACATCCACTTTCAGATCACAAAGAAATTTTTGAATCTACATAACCTCACAACAAACATTGCACATAGCCATGTATTCAGCCTCAGTGGAAGACCTAGAAACAACACTTTGTTTCTTACTCTTACATGAGACTAAGTTCCCACCAAGATACACACGGTAACCAGTCAAAGATCTCCTATTTACTTTACATTTAGCCCAATCAGAGTCTACAAACACATTCAAAGTATTACAAACATCTTTCTTAAATGTAATACCTAGACCTGGTTCATTTTTCAGATACCTAAGTATTCTGAATGCAAGTCTCAGATGAGACTTCAAAGGACAATGCATAACTTGACTAAGACAATGCACAACATATGTAATGTCAGGTCTAGTCATAGTGAGATAAATCAGTTTACCAACCAGTTTTTGATATGGAGTAATTTCATTAAGTGGTTCATCATCACCAAACTTTTCTTTAAGTTTTTTACTATCTGAATTAACTTCAATAGGAGCATCACAAGGTTTACAACCTAACATTCTAAATTCAGATAGTAACTCAGTGCAATATTTTCTTTGGGTTAAACATATCCTATTATCAATATCAATAACCTCAATGCCCAGAAAGTATTTAAGTTTTCCAAGATTTTTAATAAGAAATTTAGAACTTAAAAACTGTTTAAACTTATTAACCTCATCAGGATTATTACCAATGATAACAATGTCATCAACATATACAAGCAGAACTAAGAAAATCCCATTTTTTTCTTAATAAACAATGAAAAATCATTTGGACTTTGTACAAATCCATTTTCAACAAGAACAGAAACAAGCTTTTCATTCCAATTTCTAGGTGCTTGTTTTAACCCATATAAGGATTTAACCAATTTGCATACTTTGGTATGATTATTATCACCATAACCCTCAGGTATTTTCATATAAACTTCCTCATCTAGTTCACAATATAAAAAAGCATTATTCACATCTAACTGAAACAATGGCCAACTATTGCAAACAGCTAAACTAAGAACACATCTAACAGTAACAATTTTCACAACAAGAGACTAAGTTTCTTCATAATCAATTCCTTCTCTTTGATTAAACCCTTTTGTAACAAGTCTATCTTTAAACCTTTCTATATCACCACTAGACTTGTACTTAACTTTCCATATCTACTTACATGGAATAGCCTTTCTTCCCTCGGGAAGATCATTAATAATCCAAGTATTATTTATGTTTAAGGCTTCCATTTCTTGATTCATGGCATATATCCATCTACTATCTTTGATAGCTTCTGAATAAATAGAAGACACATGAATTTTATTTAAACTAGTAGAAAACACAAAATTATCAATGCTAAGATTAGCACAACTCACAACTTTGTTGATACTATATTTAACATCTTTATTAATCCCAAAATCTTTATAGTTAGAAGGAAAATTAACTTTTTTACTAGCTCTCTTAATAATATTCTCTGCTGCTGGTTCTGGTGACCATTAAACACTTGACCAAATAACTCTAAACCTTCATCCTCAGAGGAATTATCATCATCAATAACAGTGTTGGTATACCCTCAGAAACATGTGTTTCTGTTGCATACTCATGACTAGTGTCCCTCCTACTAGACTTAGTGTTAGTATTAGGTGATCTATCTACCTCAGAAAGAACATATGTATCAGTAGTATGAACACCTACTTTACTTTCACTAGGATCTACAGTGATTTCACTAGTTTTAACACTATCTTCAGGTATAGGCCTATGCTTACTACCTGTACTATCTCCATTTTTATAATTGGATTCATTAGGTATCTGACCGTTTATATTAAAAAAGTTTAAGTAATTAACATCATTTTCACAAAAGACAAAATATTTACCAATCACATCATTTTTAAAAGTAAAAATATTCTTATAGAACTTGACATATCTTGAAAACATAAACTTTTTATTTTCCAAACTAAACAGTTTATATCCCTTCTTATCGAAAGCATAACCAACAAAAACACACTTTTCAGATCTAGACTCAAACTTATGAGAAACATTTAACATAGTAGAAAAACATAAACAGCCAAATACTTTTGAATGGAGAATACTAGGTTTAGACTTATAAACCATTTCATAAGAAATTTTACCAGATAACACAGCAGTAGGTAACCTGTTAATCAAATAAGTAGCAGTTAGCACACATTCAGGCCACATGTTTAATGGTATACCCCCTGAAACATGAGGGCTCTAGATGTGTTAAGTACATGCCTATGTTTTCTTTCTGCAATACCATTCTGTTGAGGTGTATAAGCACAAGTAGTTTGATGAACAATACCATTATTTTTAACAAAATCAGCAAACTTATGATTAACAAATTCTGTTCCATTGTCACTTCTAAAAACTTTAACCCTTTTATCAAACTGATTATCAAGAAGTTTAACAAAACTTTGAATATAATCAAAAACTTCACTTTTATTCTTTAACAAAAACACCCAAACAGATCTTGTATAATCATCAACCACACTAAGAAAAAATCTATAACCTTCCCTGCTGGTAACTTTATAAGGACCCCAAACGTTAAGATGAACAATATCACCAAGTTGTTTAGTCTTATGGTCACTTAAAGAAAAAGACTCCCTAGTCTGTTTAACCTTATGACATACATCACAAGGTTCAATACCATTAAGTTTAATATCCTTATTATCTTTTCTAAGAACATCCAACACTTGATCAGCAGGATGTCCTAACCTATTATGCCAAATTGAACTAGATATATGACAACATCTAATGTTTTTATTCAACATAGGCCTACCTTCATCAAGGAAGTATAACCCATGTTTTTCACTACCAGTCCCCATCAGGACCTTTTGAGTTAAACCCTTAATAACACATTTAGTTTCATCAAAAATCGCATTGACTTTATTATCCTTAGATAATTTTTGAACAGATAATAGACTAAGTTTATACCCAGGAACAACCAGCACATCTTTGATAATCATATTTTTAATTTTAAAACACCCAATTTTTTCACATATTCCAAAGTCCCATTAGGATGAGTTACACTAATATTCAAATATGAAACATCAATAACATCAAATATTTTTTTTTCAGAATATGTTATGTGTTGACTGGCTCCTGAATCTATAATCCACCCAACATAATTACTATAAGTACTTATGTTTGAATTATAGTTAAAAAATCTACAAGCCAAAAAACTAACAACATAATTATTAACTTTGAAGGTACCTGCAACACTTGAAGAACCCATAGTATTATCTCCTAAAACACTCAGCAACTTCATTAATCTTTGATATTGATCAGAAGTAAGAGTGTGAGATGCTCTCTTATTTTGATCACATTTATTTTCATTAACACTCACATTATGAACATTACTTTGACCACGAGTATTATTGTTTCTTTTGAAACTAGCAGGATAACCAATTAACTCAAAACATCTGTCTATAGTATGACCATTCATGTTACAATGTTTACAAACAAGATTGCCATTCCTATATCCACTAGACCCAGTGTTATTAGAATTATAGTTAATAATCTGATTATCAAAGATGTGCTGGTTGTTCCCGGGTATAAAGTTAGTCTATTATCTGTTCAAAAATTATCTAATGATAATAAAGTTTATGTGATTTTTGATGAAACTAAATGTGTTATTCGGGGTTTAACTCAAAAGGTCCTGATGGGGACTGGTAGTGAAAAACATGGGTTATACTTTCTTGATGAAGGTAGGCCTATGTTGAATAAAAACATTAGATGTTGTCATATATCTAGTTCAATTTGGCATAATAGGTTAGGACATCCTGCTGATCAAGTGTTGGATGTTCTTAGAAAAGATAATAAGGATATTAAACTTAATGGTATTGAACCTTGTGATGTATGTCATAAGGTTAAACAGACTAGGGAGTCTTTTTCTTTAAGTGACCATAAGACTAAACAACTTGGTGATATTGTTCATCTTGACGTTTGGGAAGGTTATAGATTTTTTCTTACTGTGGTTGATGATTATACCAGATCTGTTTGGGTGTTTTTGTTAACGAATAAAACTGAAGTTTTTGATTGTATTCAAAGTTTTGTTAAACTTCTTGATAATCAGTTTGATAAAAGGGTTAAAGTTTATAAGGACCCAAAACGTCAAGATGAACAATATCACCAAGTTGTTTAGTCTTATGGTCACTTAAAGAAAAAGACTCCCTAGTCTTTTTAACCTTATGACATACATCACAAGGTTCAATACCATTAAGTTTAATATCCTTATTATCTTTTCTAAGAACATCTAACACTTGATCTGTAGGATGTCCTAACCTATTATGCCAAATTGAACTAGATATATGACAACATCTAATGTTTTTATTCAACATAGGCCTACCTTCATCAAGAAAGTATAACCCATGTTTTTTACTACCAGCCCCCATCAGGACCTTTTGAGTTAAACCCTGAATAACACATTTAGTTTCATCAAAAATCACATTAACTTTATTATCCTTAGATAATTTTTGAACAGATAATAGACTAACTTTATACCCAGGAACAACCAGCACATCTTTGATAATCAGATTATTAATTTTAAAACACCCAATTTTTTCACATATTCCAAAGTCCCATTAGGATGAGTTACACTAATATTCAAATATGAAACATCAATAACATTAAATAAAAGTTTTTTAGAATATGTTATGTGTTGACTGGCTCCTGAATCTATAATCCACCCAACGTAAGTACTATAAGTACTTATGTTTGAATTATCTACAAGCCAAAAAACTAACAACACAATTATTAACTTTGAAGGTACCTACAACACTTGAAGAACCCATAGTATTATCTCCTGAAACACTCAACAACTTCATTAATCTTTGATATTGATCAGGAGTAAGAGTGTGAGATGCACTCTTATTTTAATCACATTTATTTTCATTAACACTCACATTATGAACATTACTTTGACCACCCGTATTATTGTTTCTTTTGAAACTAGCAGGATAACCAATTAACTCAAAACATCTGTCTATAGTATGACCATTCATGTTACAATGTTTACAAACAAGATTGCCATTCCTATATCCACTAGACCCAGTCTTATTAGAGTTACAGTTATTATTACTATTCTTGTTAACCCCTTTGTTCCAGTTATTAGAATTCCCACCAGACTTAACAACAAAGCAGATGGCCCAGATTTAGAATTTTTAGAACCAACACCATTTCTATGTGACTCATCTCTAGACAGAGTTGCAAAAGCAGTTCTCACATCTGGTATGGGATCAGATGTAAGAATCTGACTTGTCACAACACTATAGCAATCATGAAGACCCATTAGAAACTGCATTAGTCTAAGAAGCTGATCATGTTCCTTAAGAGCCTCAGAACCATCACAAGTACAATCAGGTAAATCAACAAGAGCATCAAATTGTCTCCACAAAGAATTACACTCATGATAATATTCAGATAATGGACATACCAGATTGAGTTAATGTGTAAATCTTATGATGTAGATTATATATCACAGAACCATCTTGTTTGTTATAAGTTTCTTCTAATTCATCCCAAACATCTTGGGCATACTTAAAAAAAATCTGACCCTTATATAAATTTGGTGAACCACAACCAAGTAACCAGGAATGAACAACAACATTACACCTATCTCATTGATCCCTAGCAGGACCATCATTAGTGTCTTGAACACGTTTACCAGTTTTAAAACCAAGTTTATTTCTAGTTTATTATAGCAAGTTTAACATCAGCAGACCAAACCTTATAGTTCTCAGTCCCTTCAAGTTTGAAGGAAATTAACTGAGATCCTATATCTTGAGGATGAAGATATAAAGGATCATACACATCAAACTTAACAATGCTCTCAGATTTAGAAGACTCGGGTTTATCACCTTCAGGACCAGCCATAACAACAAATAACTAAAAAACACACAAATAAGACGAGGAACACAAAATCAAGCCAACAAATAGTTCTCAGGCTTCCAAAACCACTCACAGGGTGGCAGATCAAGAGCTGAGACTTGAGATTGGTAAAAAAACACCAACAATAAATAAGAACCAGAATAAAAAAACAAACCCCCTTGTATCTTCTACAAACAACTACACATAAATCCTGTGAATCAACACCACAAACTATCTAATTTCTTCGACTCCTAAACCCAATTAAACAAAACCTATATAAAAATCCTAATAAAGAGAGAGATAGGTGTTACGTAGCACGCGCAGCAAACCAAGCAAGAACTCGTGGATCAAGACAATCCAGAGAACCCCCAAACTAGATCAAGAAGATCTATCAACAATCAATAGCAGCGGAAAACAAACACCTGCATGTTGAAACAGACAAACAATAACAATATATCCACACCTTACCCACCAAGAAGAAACCCTAACTTCTAATTTTAGGGTTTCTTCAAGATTTCTTATAATTAATAACAAATTAATCACAAGAACACAAGAAAATAGATCAAAAAGTACCCAATATTAAAAACCCCAAAAACAGCTAAAACCCTAATTTAAAAAAAATTCAATTAAACCTTTATTTGAACGATTCAGAACAATTAACCACCAGATTAATGTAAAGAAACAACACAAGAACACGATCTATGATTATAGATCGAAACCGCCACTTTTAACCAAACCCTAATTTTAAAAAACCGATTTAAAAAACATTTAATCGATGATATAGAGCAACATGTCTCTGATACCATGTAAAAAACTATGAATCAGTTCCCAATATAACCAAGAACACGATGTATGATATAGATCGAAACCCCCAATTTTTAACCAAACCCTAATTTTAAAAAACCGATTTAAAAAAGGGCAAATAGCATAAAAAGGTACTCATCTTATATCAAAAATCAATTAAAGGTACTCAACTTTTTTCTTCTCAATTTAAGGTACCGAACTTTTTTCGTGTTGCAATGTTGGGACAATTAACAAATTTGAAGGTTATATATTAATGATCGTTTACTTTATTATTGCATCGTTAGTCCTTTATATTAACGACACTTTATAATAAACTAAAAACTCGTTTTTAGCAGTTTTAGAGCGTTTTTTACCTTTTTGGTCTGATTATTAACGTTTTCATTAGGTTTTTAATCATTTTGGTCCGTTTTTTTCGTTTTCGTTTGTTTTACAGTTTTCGACCTTTTTAGCGTGTTTGATATTGTTTCGACCTTTTTTTTACTTTTTTTGTCAGTTTCTGGTCGTTATCGCCTATTTTTTTACGAACAAAAAAGTAAAAAAAGATCAAAAATTGTAAAAGAAAAAAAGTCAAAACGGTGATAAATGGACGAAAATAGTTCAAAGCCGTAAAATAGATAAAAATGATCAGAAGGGTTCAAAAACGTAAAAAATGGACGAAATGGTTGGAAACAGTAAAAGAAGGACGAATGTTGTAAATACGGACCAAAACGATTAAAAACCGAACGAAGACGGAAAAAATCAGACGAAAAAGGTAGAAAACGGCCTAAAATTGTAAAAAGACGAATTTTGAGTTTATTATAAAGTGTCATTAATATAAAGGACTAACGATGTAATAATAAAGTAAACGAGAATTAATATATAACCTTTAATTTTTTAATTATCCTAACATTGCAACAAGAAAGAAGATCGATACCTTAAATTGAGAAAAAAAAATGAGTACCTTTAATTGATTTTTGACATAAGATTAGTACCTTTTTATGCTATTTACCCTTTAAAAAACGTTTAATCGATGATATAGAGCAACCTGTTTCTGATACCATGTAAAAAACTATGAATCAGTGCCCAATATCACCAAGAACAAGAATTAACAGTGAACCCAGCCAACCTCCCCTTGGCTCACTTTAACAATAAGTAATTACAATATCTTTTTGCAAAACAGAAAATAGAAATCACTCACATACTCTCAATGATCAAAACTTATTGATCACGATTCACACACAAAGAAAACATACAGTGCAGAAACAGACAATTGGGCTGTTGTTTCGTGTATTCCATTTCCTGTTGCAGGTTATTCAGGTTTTTATAAGGGAATATGTTGGAATGATGTTATTCATTGGTTGAGTGAATCTTCTGATAGTGGGTATTTGCATTATAAATTAGATTTTGTGAATGAGCATCCGCTTTTAGAAAACATTCAACTATCAAAAAACTTAGATAACTTGCAGCAAAATTTGTATGAGTCTCGTGGTTGTTTGCTTCTTCTTGGTATGGCCAAAACTCATTCTTTATAGTTGAATGTTTACATGATGAGGAATGGTTATTCTGAATGGTCGTCTAAGTACTTTGTTAATCTATGTGATATTTCTAAGAGAATTCCCGAAGAATGGAGCATATGTTACTATGTTACATGCATTGCATAGGGAGAAAGAGAAGAAGATTTACGTATGGTTATTCGTTTCGAAAAACGACTTTTCAGTACAATTTTGGGCTAAAGACTTCTCGTGACCTCTATAAAGTGAATTTAAATATTCTTGGTGGTTGCTTTTTGTTTACTTCATGTTTTGCTAGTGTGTCATTATGGTTTCTGTTACAGATATGATATTCATACCTTATATATGTTTTGCTGTTATTAAACGCTTAGTTATACTGTTGAGGCTCTATTTTCCCTTTAACGCAATGTTCATTAACAATTACCATGTATTACAAGAACTATTGTTGTGATATTAGTGATGCCAATTATGGAGCTTCTAAGGTCTGTATCTCCCATGGAGTAAGTGACATAATAAGGTTCAAAATTTACTTAAAACAAGTAGCGGCATGCAAATATAATTCGTCATTTAATTTGAAACATATCATTACTCTTAAACAAATTTCTTCCACGTTACACTTACATAGTTATAATCAATATGTATCTATACAAATATAGCTCCTAAGTTTGCATTGACTATGAAGTTACTTATGAATACTATAAGAGAAATACAAATAAACATGATGGAGGTAATGTCCCAACATTCTCCATACCTTCTGAAAAAACTATTCTCATACCCAAGAAAAATGTGCCTCGATAAGGCAATGAAATGCTGAAACACCTAGGCTCACAAATCACAAACACCTGGGTTGTCGGCGATAAATATCAAAGCGGTTCATCCAAAAGGATGAAGTGGTACTGTATTCTTCTTAATTGGGCTCACTAAGTTTTACTTCCGAGGATCCTCTACTGCACTAACCTTTCTGTTTTCATACCCACAAACCCAAAACCTTTGTATGTAGATGCCATGGGTGTACCTCGCTAGTATATCCTTCTGATGGTTTATGACATTCATAACAATTATATAATCATAATAAAGATCAAAGCACGTTATAGCGGAAGCAATTTAACAAGATCATTAATAACACAATTATAATTAATCGATTAGGATTGCATACCTTTATCCTAGCGTAGATCCACAAGAACACCGACGAATCACCAATTAGGGTTTGTGAAGAATAATACCAAGATATAGTTTAAAGCAAAACTATATTACGCTCTTGTACACACGTAATGCAACGGGTTAACCGTGAGTCTAGCACTTGCAAACCAGAACTTCAACACTTGTACAATTTTAGCTAAATCGAAAACCAACAAAAAACCCTTTGGGTTTGGGGCTTGCGATCGCAGGAGAGAAAGAGGGAAGAGGGACAAAAAATTATGAGGGGATTAATGTGTTTATATAGGCTAACAAAACTTGATCTCCAAGTTAAACACAAGAATTAGGAAACAAAATTGTTTCCTTTTCCCCTCCCCTTTGGTCGCCGATCGAATCACACCCCAAGGGGTGTTCCGGAACTTTTCCGGCTTTCCTTTTCTCATATAATTCCTTAATGGTTATTTAACTTAACTTTTAATTTAATTAACCATTGTTTAGTTAAGTTTGATTTGATTTAATAAATATATAAAATATATTTAATAAATAAAATTAACCTTTTACGTATTGTGTGCAATCTCGTAATCCCGAGTTCGATCCTATCACACGACTATTAATTTTTTGTCCATAAACTTTCAGCTCCCACTTGGACAAAATTGAATATCGTGATTACATTCACTAGCGTCTAGTTACACTAGCAATGTCACTACTACAACTCGAGTAAGGTCTCCTGGCAAAACCTTTTAAATGATTCATCATTTATTATTATCCTTTCATTTCAAATACAACGTTAATAGGATATGGATCTCAGTCATTCCTTCATTAACCATTATGTTTCTCGTTTACGGATATAGCAAGATTACCAAAACACATTTGGGTGTGGCCACACAAACATCTTACTAATCCCACGAGGGGCCCAACTGTATTTATACTTCAAAATAATTTGAAGGAAGCAAATCCCATTTTGACTACAAGAAAAACTTTCGAACTTTGCAACACTTTTGAAAATAACCCTTATAGCTACCAGTTACGTTTAGCGTTAGGTTACCTTACAGAAATGCACTACATTCTATTAAGTTTCCTGGTATCTCACGTCTAAGGATAACTATTTATGATTTACTTAAGACGAAGATCCATAAAGAAAAATCACATAGTTGGGATAAGTCCAATATTTGATCCATCAAATATCATCCAAAATTGACCAATATACTTTCAAGTATACTTTGTCACTATTTTGAATTGTCTTAGTTTAATAATATTCCCATATTATTAAGCGACAACGGACGTTTAGAACATAACTATTATTCATGGATATAAAACATGTAAAATAGGATACAAAATCAAATAACAGAAAATAAACGAAACTTTATCTTTATTTCATCAATTCAATAATGTCTAACATCCTTTATCCAAATACTAATAAACAGATTTATTGCATGAATTCGCTAGCTAGTTGCAGCCCAATCGCCTTGGCATGCTTAACTACCTTTGGTCTAGGCAAAGCCTTAGTAAAAGGATCAGCTACGTTATCATTTGTGTGAACTTTAATTAATTTTATTTCACAAGCTTCCACTTGTTCTCGTACGTAGTGATATCTACGTTTAAAGTGTCTGGCGCCTTTCATGACTCCAGGATCATTGGTGAATATAATTGCCGCAGAATTGTCGCAATATATATCAATAGGTTCTTTAATTGAAGGCATCACTCCAAGATCTTCAATAAACTTTCTAATCCAAACAGCTTACATTACAGCTTCCGAAGCAGCCATGTACTCAGATTGAGTCGCATGCATAGCAATGGTTGTCTGCTTCTTGCTCTTCCAGTCAACCGCTCCTCCATTGATGACAAACACGTAACCCGTCTGAGACTTCGTATTATCTTTATCACATTGCCAAGACGCATCACAGAAAGGTGTAACTTTCATTTATGTGTCTGGTTTACCCCCAAATACCAAAAACATATCTTTCGTATTCCTTAGATACTTTAGAATATGTTTAACAGCAGTCCAGTGGAGCTTCCCTGGATTCTGTTGGTATCTACTGACCCAGTTTTGAGCAAACGCCACATCAGGCCTTGTGCATCTTTCAACATACATAATAGATCCTACAGCCGAAGCATAAGGCACCTTCTGCATGTAAGCCACCTCTTCGGGTGTTGATGCATCTAACTCATGACTTAATTCATGCTTAACTTTCATAGGTTGAAAACCTTTCTTGGAATATGCATACAATACTTCTTCAATATCTTATCAATATAAGCATCTTGACTTAGACCAATTAACCGTCTTTTCCTATCTCGATAGATTTTAATTCCCAGAATATATGCAGCATCTCCTAAATCCTTCATAGAAAAACATTTACCAAGATAATCCTTAACTTCCTTAAGTCTTGGAATGTTACTTCCCATGATCAATATGTCATCGACATATAAAATTAGGAATACTACATCACTCCCACTAGCTTTGCGATATACACATGGCTCATCACGATTTTGAATAAATCTAAACTTTTTGATTTCTTCATCAAATCATTTATTCCATTGGCGTGATGCTTGCTTCAAACCATAAATAGATCTTTGAAGTTTGCACACGGGTTTTGGATATTTAGGATCAATGTACCCTTCCGGTTGTTGCATATAGATTTCCTCATCTAAGCGACCATTCAAGAAGGCAGTTTTAACATCTATTTGCCATATCTCATAGTCATAGTATGCTGCTATAGCTATGAGAATCCTAATAGCTCGTAAGTCTGCTACAGCAGAAAATGTCTCCTCGTAGTCTACGCTAAAAGTTTGAGTAAAACCTTTAGCTACTAAACGTGCTTTATAAAATTGTACTTCACCATCCATGTCAGTTTTCTTCTTGAAAATCCACCTATTTTTCACTACTTTAGCATTTTTAGGAGCGTCAACAAGAATCCAAACATCATTGACTTTCATGGATTTCATTTCCTCATTCATTGCAACCATCCATTTTAACTTTTCTGGATCAAGCATTATAGATCGATAGTTAGCAGGTTCACCAAGATCCCCTACTTCCTCCTCATCATCCTCTATGTTAAGTCATAGTTTGCTTGGTGCACGTACGGTTCTCTTAGACCTACATGGAGGAATTAATTTTTGTGGAGCTCCCAAACTTTTTGGCTCTATCGGAATTTCTTCGCTAGTATTTTCAGAAGGCAATGTATCTTCTTTAATTTCTTTAAGATCATAATCTCTCCCACTGAATTCTTGATTTACAAGATCACTTTCAAGGAAGTCTCCATACCTAGCCACAACAACTTTGTTCTCAGCCGGATAATAAAAGTAGTAACCCATAGTTTCCTTAGGGTAACCTACAAAGATACATTTTACAGAGTGTTGTTTGAGTTTATCTCCAAAGTCACGTTTCACATACGCCTCACAACCCCAAATATTTAAATAAGACAAATATGGCTTTTTTCCATGCAATAGTTCATATGGTGTCTTATCAACCTTCTTTGTGGGAACCATATTCAGAATACGAACAGCAGATTCTAAAGCACAATCCCAAAAGGATAAAGGTAAAGTTGTAAGATTAAACATAGATCGCACCATATCTAATAATGTACGATTTCTCTTTTCGGATACACCATTTTGTTGTGGAGTATATGGAGAAGTGAGTTTTTGAACAATTCCATTCTCACTTAAATAATCTTTAAACTCTTGACTTAAATATTCACCACCTCGATCAGAACGAAGAGCTTTAATCTTCTTTCCTAGTTGCAGTTCTACTTCTGCCTTAAACACTTTGAATGTTTCAAATACCTCATGTTTATGCTTAAGTAAATAAATATAACCATAACGGCTATAATCATCCGAAAATGTTAAGAAGTAGCTAGCACCTTTCCTTGACACACGTCTAAGTGGTCCACACACATCAGTAGGTATTAGTCCAAGTAGATCAATAGTCCTTTCAATATTGCTATTAAAAGGTTTCTTGGTCATCTTTCCAGAGATACAAGACTCACATTTATCAAATGATTCATCATTGATATTTTCCAAAAGACCGTCACGTTGAAGCTCTTATATGCGAGTCTTCCCAATATAGGAAAGTCTACAATGCCTAAGATAAGAAGAGTTCTTGTCTAACTTTCTCTTCTTATTCATGCTAAACACAGAATTAATCTTTCTCTTGGAATTATTATCATGCATGTTAATTTTAAAAACACCATTCAAAGAAATTGCATCAAAATTGAATAATCCATCTCTGAAAACAGAAATTCTATTATTATCAATAGTATGAATAAATCCAAGATCCAACATACACGAAAAGGAAATAACACCCTTAACAATATTAGGTGCAAAATGAAAATTATTCAGTCTCAGTACTAAAACCGAAGGTAAAACTAGATTAAATGTTTCTATAGATTCAAACACTACTTGTGCGCCATTGCCCACATGCAGAAATTGTTCCCCATAGGTAAGATTCCTTTCCAACTCAAATCCCTGCATAGTATTACAAATGTTAATACCACACCCCGTATCATATACCCATGAATTTGATTTGTATGTAAGATTAAATAAATCTATCAAATATAAGTTACCTAAAGACGCTGCAGCACCAAGCTCAGCCTTCTTCTTTATTTCTCGCAACTCTTCGAGATAAAGAGGGCAGTTCCTCTTCCAATGTCCACTTGCCTTGCAATGGAAATAAGTCTCATCCTTCTGAGATTGATTCTTCTTGACAAAGTTTTGCTTGGGTTTAGAGTAAGTCGCAACTTGTTTGCCCTTATCACCCTTGCCTTTGCCTTTGCCTTTCTTGTTGTTCTTGTGCGGTTTTGCCTTACTCACTCCACCCTTTTGTACATAAAGCACAGGAGGAGTAGAAGTAGATGCCTTGTCCTTTAACCCCTTTTTGTAGTCAATGAGCATTGCATGCAAATCATTCACTGTCTTCCCCGTGCAATGCATATTATATTTACGAACAAAATCATCGAAGTCCTTGTTAAGGGACCTATTGATCAAGTTGATAGCCATATTATGGTCATACGGTTGTCCTAGTGCAATGAGTTGTTCCATTTAACCCCTCATCTCCAAATAATGGGCACTTACAGACTTTTCAGGAGCTTGCTTTCAACTATGGAGAGCATCTACCAAGTCGTAGATTTCCACAGCTTGCGGCTTTTCGAACATAGCCTTGAGCTCATCAAGCATTCACTTAGGAGAACATACCTCATACTTCTGTTGAAGTGGAGAATCCATTCTTCCTAACATTAAAGCAACCACCTCAGAGTGCTTCTTTACATTAGCAGCGTGTTCAAGCCTTTGCGCATCAGATGCTCCTTCAGCAAGATCCTCCGGATAAGGAGTAGTCAAGATATCGATAGTACTCGCTGCTCTCAGAACTATTCTTAGTGAGTGATACCAATCATTGAAGTTAGGGCCAGTAAGTTCGGGACGCCCAAAGAAACCTTTGAACGCAGAACTCATAGTCCTATTGTGTTCGGGTTGAGCCATTTCTACATAAATAAGTTCAAACATTAGTATTTTTTATAATACCATTCAAGAAAATAAAATTACCCCGGTAATAAAACCATAGTATTTTCCTTGAAACTAGAATCCATATTGACATAAACTTATCACATCAGTTGATCTGCTAGTGACAAATGTATTCAACACGGTAACTTGTCGAACAATAATTGAAAAACAAATTTGCAATTTCTAGATATTTTAGGGATTTACGTTGTCAAAAGTCTCTTTGCATCGTAAACATGTTTCATCCCTACTTTATGCCTTAAGTTTCCAGATCTCACTAAGTAACTCAATAAAGTCGACTAATCTAAAGAACGTAAAACCTTCATGTGCAATCTTATTCAGTCATGAAGTTTTCTCTCCATTACAACATCGTCCAAAATCTCATTTAACGACAATTGTAACTTCAAGTGTTCGTCAATTAGGTGACATAAAACTTAAATTAAAGGGTTATTGATTTTGGTGTCAAAATCATGTATGGAGAAGCATGCATACATCTCCATAACATCAGTTTAATAAAACTTTTAGTAAACCTTTTGGTGAGACTAAAATTTCTCATATATTTGCTAGTTGAGGTTAAAGAATAATAACCGTAGGTAATTCCAACTTTCACGCACAGGCAAGCCGAGAATTGGTCAGCGCTGAAGCATAACACCTCCTTCTTTAACCGGATACATGACCAGCGGTGCGTTATACCCACTTTATAGTTTGTCAAAATTGAGTAGGTCGTTAAGTTATTATTGCAATTCCAGACAACGCAAATCATATGTAAATTAGATCTCAAAACAATTCATTAATTTTTTATATGATTTAGTCCATATTAATTTTTCTTGAAAAAAATTACCCTTGTTTACAACATACAATCAATATAAAACGTATGAAAACAAGTAGGTACAAAAAAAAACTAAATCAAATAGCCACATGCATAACAATTTATTCAAAGAACATAAAATCTAGGTTTTTTATGAACATAAAAATCTTCCCTAATTTTAAAACTTTGAATCAAATAGCATATAAAATCCCATTGATCCGTGAAAAAACATGCACGTTCATCACGGATCTCCCACATATTCTTAACAATTAAAACACTACGGATCGTAACCATACATGACATAACAATTAATTCATGCAATCATCTAAAGATTCATACCATGTAATTTTAGGGTCTACAAAAAATAAATTAAATTCTGCTAGGCCGATTTGTAAAAACAAAAAAAACAAAACCCTAATTTTTGTTAAAACCTAAAAAACAACATGTAAATTTAACTCAAATCACCATTAGTTAAAAAAACTTTAGATTTCGATAATTATAACATGCTAAAACGGCTCTCGATTCCACTGATGGTTTATGACATTCATAACAATTATATAATCATAATAAAGATCAAAGCACGTTATAGCGGAAGTGATTTAACAAGATCATTAATAACACAATTATAATTAATCGATTAGGATTACATACCTTTATCCTAGCGTAGATCCACAAGAACACCGACGAATCACTAATTAGAGTTATGAAGAATAATACCAAGATATAGTTTAAAGCAAAACTATATTACGCTCTTGTACACACGTAATGCAACGGGCTAAGCGTGAGTCTAGCACTTGCAAACCGGAACTTCAACACTTGTAGAATTTTAGCTAAATCGAAAACCAACGAAAAACCCTTTGGGTTTGGGGCTTGCGATCGCAGGAGAGAAAGAGGGAGGAGGGAAAAAATTATGAGGGGATTAATGTGTTTATATAGGCTAACAAAACTTGATCTCCAAGTTAAACACAAGAATTAGGAAACAAAATTGTGACAATCCGTCAATTTACGATTAATATTTTATTCTCAAATATTATTTGAAAATATTATTTTAATGTTACAATATGAACTCACTTATTTTTGGGAAGAAATTTGGATTTACGTCTTGAAGTAGCATCGACTACGTTTAAACCGGAGGATTCTACGTTACGTGCTTACGTTTACATACACTGTCTTTGGTGACCGTCCGACATTTCAGAAAATAAATTTATCCGTGAATATTATTTTGGAGTTTTAAATTTGTGTTAGTTCATAAACTCACAAATTTACGAGAAGAGATTAGGACTTACGATTTTATTTTAACGTCCTTTACGACTAAACCGGAAACCTTAGGATTACGTATTTACGTTTTCGAACTCCGTTTTTGATGAGACTATTTTTATTGGATTCGTTTTGTGACGGTGATTCATAATTTATAAAAACGTTTTTCGTAAAACGACCCGAGGGCACGCAAATCGAGGAAACTAGAATCGAGGAGTACCCATAAATAAATGGGATGAGACAAGTGGGACACTTGTCCCACCCCACTCCAAAACCGGCCAAAATAACTTCACAACACCTTTAGGTGTCAAGTTATTAGTTAACTATCTACACATGTCATTTTAGCTTCCACTTGAAGCTAAGTTCCATCAAAACCACTACCTAAACCATTTCCCACACACACACAACATGCAATACCACTCAAAAACTCACAACTCTCTCTCTCTCTCACTCATCTATGCCGTCCCATATTCATCTTCAAACACCAATTTCATACAAATTTTAACCATGAACATATGTTATAATCAACATATGTTAATCTCCATTCAAAAAGATGAAGATTGGTGCAACTTATAACATCCATGGAGGAGTTTTCATGGTGTCATGGGGCTGATTTTCCACAAGGAGTTGATGAAGATTGGAGTTCTTGAAGATGGTGTTGGCTAAGCACAAGTTTCTCCATCAAAAACCATGCCAAACTCATAACCTACATCAAGTTGGTGGTATAAAGATTGTCCTCCTCAACTTCTTGTTATTTTGATTATGTAAACTTGTATTTTATTTCCTATTGTATATATTTATGATGATTATATGATGATAAAAATGTTATGTGGGGATTTGTTGTTGATAATCATGGATAAAAAGATGAAAAACCATATGAAACAAGGTTAAAATCTTGATTAATTTACATGGCTGTATAAAACAGTAAAGAAACATGTTATGAACTGATGAAATAATGAAGTAGGATCCATTTACAGTAAGCTAAATGTATTGTACACATGTGAGAGTTGGCCATGCAATGGAATCAAAATAATGAGTGAGATATGATCAAAACAAGTTTAGGGTATAAATCTGAAGTTACTGTTTTGGACGATTTTTAGAAAATTCTTAAAAGATGATTCAACAGTAGCTATAGAAGAGTTAAATGTAGCACATATCATGTAGTTTATGTGATAAAAATTTGAGCTTCTATCTCCATGTAGAACTCAAGATATGGCAGTTTTGGTGAAGATGAAGTTAAAAATCAGATTTTTGGAAATTAAAGAATAATACTATTATATAAGCACTCACATTTTAATATATAAAATGTAAAATAAAAACCCACTAACTTATAAAACTTATTTATATAAATATATATAAAAGGGTAATCAAATGGATAAATTATATAAATGGTGGTGAAATAATGTTTATAAGTAATAAAAACTATAAACATGATTTTTACGACTTTTTCGGCTATTGCCGTAAAATTAACGTTTTTGTTAAATAAAACTGAGATGGTTGGACCCGTCTAATGAAACCTTTGTAAAACTTATATACTGATATATAGACATGTATAACAACTAAAAACCGATAAAACCCGAACTATAAGAAATACGGACATTTACGAGCTAATTAAGCATATTGGACTAATAATTGGACTAAATAAGATAAAAACACTTATAAACTTATTATTGGGCTTAACCCATTTGGGCCCAACTTGTGAAGTTTAAGTACTGATAATATAAGTACAAAATAGATTAAAATAAGTTAAATAACTTATAATAAGCTTATTGGACTTAAGACACGTAAACGGGTAAAATTAATAAACTAGTATAAAAGTTATCGACATATAACTCTAAAAGGAGTAAACGAGAATATGTAAACCCACTTGATCATCATATATATATATAATCATCATATGTATACATACTTGTTATTTTTATAAAGTCATTGGACAAACGTCTAAGACCGAGTATTATTTGTCTAGGTTTCCGTGATTGAAGCACGTACCGTACGTCCGAATTGCCGATCACCCGCCTTCCCATATCAACGTGAGTTCATAGCCTCGCACTCTTTTAAATGTTTTATAAATGCTTTATAAACCCGCGAGGGAGATAACATGTTAGTTTTTATAAAAGTTTGGACACCATTTGTCCCGATTGTTTGTTTATTGATTTTGGACCCGAATGATTGAATGACCCGATTGTATGACCCGATAAATGATTAATGGACCCGATAGATGAAATCAAATGGATTATTAAAGTTAGGTTATGTAACTAAAAGTCCCATTAGCATGAATTGTGAACTACCGGGAGTTGGTAGACGCTTATGCATTTAATAGTACTATTTGGGGACGATCACCCCAGTTCGCGCCTTGACGGTTGATCCCCGTCGTGCCACATTGATTGGTAAGCGAATTTATGTATGAGAAGATTTCCAATAGCGTGACCTTTGTGACGACACGCTACTTTAGATGGGCAAAATTGGTATCGGGTTAGCTACCCGTTTTGGTTTAGTAAGGTAACAATGTCATGCGGCTTATAATAATCCAAATTAACAAAATAATAATAGACGCTCCGAATTACGATGTATTGCCTGACTAGCAATACAGGGTCATACTATTGATATTATGTTTGTATTTTGGTTTTCATAACCATATTCTTATAACGGTTTTTATTTAATCTATACAACGTTGCGAAACGTATTGTATGATGTTTTTACGACATTGGCTCGTATAATGGTTTTTAAGGCAAATGCCTATATTATGATTTTCGATAAGGATTTGTATAAAATGATTTTGGCTATTTTACGGCCTATTACAATGATTTGTACGTATTGATTTTGGTACTAATTTTATACCAAAGTTATATTGATGGAATTTATTAAACTCTATGAATTCACTCGGCGTTATCGCTGACCTTTTCTTTTAACATGTTTTATCTCAGGTACTTGAAGGTAATTCTTGGGAAGACGACAAGAATTCATGGCCCGCACTTAAACAATCTTTTCCATTCAAATATTTTGTAAAACTTTGTATGAAATATAATGACTTGGGACCGATGTGAATTTGATATTTATGAATGGAAATGATTTATTATTAAATGACGCGATTTTTATGCGTTGTCTATGATGTGAGTAATGTGCTATCCCGTAACACCAACTAGTCTTCCGCTGTATTGAGTTGTATAAATTTGGGGGTGTTACAGTTTGGTACCAGAGCTCTCGTTATAGAGAACGAAAGATTTTTAAAACCAAGGTTTTGAATAAAACATTTCAAAATCTTTTAACTATAAACATTTTTCTAAAAATCTTTTGACTATAACGGTGCCGAAGAATTCCCGAGTTACCGACAAGGCCAGACTGAGAAGTGTTATTTTAATATATATATATATAACTTGGATTATATATATACATATGATGTAATTTGATTACATGATTGTTTGATGATCATTTTGATTTTTATACGAGGTATTTATACGACGTAGATTGTCACAAGTAACCCTAAATCCCCTAGTAAACTAATCGAAGCTATTCTCGTAGGAATTCTAGCTATCCTAGATCTAAACCAAGTTGTGGATATTTATGATCCCAACAAATGGTCGATATTCGTAGAAATGTAGATATTAGTTGATTATGATATTGAAAAAGAATTGGCGAGATTAAATCTGATATCGATGTCATGACGATCTTTCCTTATAGAGTGGAGTTTGACAAAACGTTATCACCTGGAAAGATGTCATCTGATTCGTTGTCATCCAATTCTTAAATTGAAATCGAAAGGGTGAATGTTGCACTTGAGGCTGTTATTGGAACCATTACCCAAAAGCCTCATGCCACTGGTACCTTTCCGAGAAGTCTAGTTGAGTGACCAAGTCATTTCATACTAGTGACTCATTTGATAATTGTTGTTGTAAGAGCTATAGGATTGGAATTAAGTGTTGATTTATATTGAGATTGTAATTGCCTTTACAAGGCCGAAGAATAAGATTGAAAGTATTGGAGAATGAGGTAGGATATCGAATTGAGTATAAAATTGGTTGAAACTTGAATAAAGTAAAATTTAACTTGTATGGGATTTAAGATTGTTAAGAGGAAGTCATTAAGTTCTTTGATTGAATTATAAGGATTTAAATGATTGTTAGTTTGTGTTAAGGGTTGTTCCTAGGCCATTGTCCAGTAATGAGGATGCCCAGTGTCCAAGAAATTAATTGAAGAAATCTTCTTCTGAATTGAGACCGATGGATCTTCTGGGACATGTGGAACACCTAATGACTCTTGTAGATTAGTATTCATTGTGGTATCTTTTAAAAATCCCTAACTTAACTGAGATATCAGTTGGTAGGATGAGTTCTGAAAAATTGTATGACATAGTGACACGTAATGTGTTACGGTACAATTTTGACTTGTTTGTGATTGATGAAAAAGAATACCTTTGATTGCTAAATTCTACATGTATCGATGTTATCTATCTTTACTTGCTTCATCCTAGTGTTCGCATTAGTGATACAACCATTGAACAAGTACTCATCTCGAATTGAGTTACGTTGTGGATTATTCTTCGTGAGCGCCATCGAAGTCATGAACCTCATGATTATTTGGCTAAGCTCATTTCCTATCAGATTGTAATTGGTTCTTGATGAACAACTTTTCATCACTCTTTTGCAGATCACACATTTTTTTTTATATAAAGTTAAAACAGTATGCCTTGAGAAAAATTGGATTTTCATCACTATAAGGATTATTCATAGTGAGATTTATAAGTGATTGTTATTGAAATGAAGTTGTTTGTAAAACACTTTGGAAAACCTAATTGTTTTCATAACAAAGAAAATCTTTGTAAATTTATTTTGATTCTTATTTAAGAATTAAGCATGAAAATGTTTTTATTATAAACATGATGATAAAATTTTGACGAACTGAGTATTGCATCGTTAATCTTGAAATTGTATATAGTTGCGCGCCTACATACAATTTGGAATAGACTATGCAAGACTGATTAGTAGTCACCATAAAACTAATGAATAAACACTACATTTTCTTTGAAGATTGTGAAAGATTAAATTTTAAGGGATCTGCAAGAAGTGAAATATAAGGACATAATGTTAGGGACACCTACATATGTGCCTGTAGCATCTATTCTTCTGAGTTGGATTTACTCATCTGTAGAAATTGTCTTATATGGCAATTGACAATTCTTTCTTGTCCAATTCTCTCGTAGTGAGATTCTTAGGAAAAGTATATGATTACCGAGTGTTGATACCCGACTGGATGTATCGACGTTCCTATCATTTCTTTTGATTTGATTTCATTTGAATGACCTGGGTAACGATCCGAGGAGCTTTCGAATGCGTACTCAAATTATGAAAACATGGGATATATTCATATTCGTTAAATGTTTTCGTCTGTATCTGATTTGAAATTCTCTCGCATAGATTATGCGTTGACCTTACTCTTTTAATAGTAGTTATGTCTCCATATATCCTTGAATTTGTGAAGGATTGTGAGTTATTATTAGACTTTTGAGAAGTTCACATCTTATCGACGGCAATAAAACTGGAAAGTTGATAGTGCCAGTAGAATGGATTGATTGATTATGACATGACGACATTGTCTTAATTGATGGGAACTCGAGTAGAATTTCCCTAAAAGATAAGATGTTGATTATCAAAAGTGATCTAAATAATTCTTGATGGATGACCATATCCCGCATATAGACTTAAAATTATACCATGAATGATTGCGAATTAGTCATAGATATTATAATCTAGAAAGAACTTAAAATAAATGTATTAAAAGATGATAATGTTATCTGAAACTTTAGGAAGTATTTGTTGATAAATTACCTAGACGTTCGCCACTAAGGCAAGTTGAAATCGGTATTGATTATATTTCCGGTGCTGCCCTTGTGGCTTGTGCACTGTACGTCAGCACCATCTAAATTAAAGGAATTACCGTACAACTGAGGAAGTTGTCGGAGAAAGATTTTTTTTACCAAGCCTGTCATCCTGAAGAGCTATGGTGTTATCATTCCTTATATTTATATATTACTGTGAATTGAGTAAATTGACAATCGAAAACGAAATCCATAACTCGAAATGGAAGATTTGTTCGATCATTTACAAGGTTCTAGCAATTTAATCCATGGCATGGTTATCATCAACTTCGCATCTGCGGAAAAGATTATCTATTCCAATCACTACATCCGGTACTTGTGATGAACATTATGAGTTTCACGTGATGTCGTTTGGATTGACCAATGCACACGTAGCATTTATAAATTTGGTGAATCACGTGTGTAGGCTGTAATTCGATAAATTCATGCTTGTGATCATTAAAGATCATTTGTTTGTTTATAAGAATAAGAATGAGTTAATAATTATTTATAGATTTCCCTGAATTGGCCGAACAATGAGAACATGCACATTAAATATTTAACATAAGACTTAAAACTTAATCCTTTACATAAAATGACCGTTGGATTAAAAATGGTAAGATCTATGCATATTGACTCTTCAAAATTTAGAGCCCTTTTAAGACTTTGGATTTTTACCAAAAAGAAAGTGCAAACGTGTTTTGACAAATGTTTTAACAAAGCATTTTAAGGGATTATTCCCTTATACACAAACCATTTAACTAAACTTCTGTTTAGGGGTAAATGTTTGTGTATACTTTTAGACAACTTAAGAGGAATTGAGGAAACTATATAAAACATGACTTGAAATTTGAAACGATAATTTACGTTTTTCAAACTAAAGAAAATTTTGACCAAAGTATAAACAAAGATTTTTCAAACATTTACGAATCTTATTAATTATTTTCGATTAAATCAACCAAAAATCTTGTTAATTAAATTCAAATTTATTTTTGAACATTTTATATAATTGGTCGAACTAAGAAATTTAAAACTTTTATGCTTCATAAAAATTAACTAATAATTATTTAATTAATTATAATAATTATCGACGCTTTAGACGCCGGATTGAGAATAACTGATAAAAATGATAGTTGAGACGAAACTGAAACATAAAGAATATAAAGAAAGAATTTTGAATAAATACGATTATGATATTTATTTCATCAGAAGAAAGTTGAACGTAAATAATGACGCATAATATAGAAAGAATATCTGAGTGAATTGTGGACATGATAATTATAACATCATGAGAAGTGAATATAGATACTGACATATTATATAAAAAGGATAAAGAATCAACTAAGATGTATTTCTTGATAATGAAGGTACAAAATAATTTGCCGAACGATATAAAAACAAACAATGTTTGTAAAAAGGATAATATAGATTATAAAAGAGGTTCGCGGCTAATATGAACCATTAAAAATTTAGAAGCTGATAACGTTAAATGTTTTAAAGGCCACTTGTGGTTGCCTAAATATGGAGATTGTGAGATATAGTTATGTTGGAATTTGTAAGTATAAGTATTATATGTATGTCATTTTTGACTAAAAGTATCCTTGTCTGAAGAAGTTGTACTAATGGCAATTATGAAGGCAGACATCGCCTCATACATTAGTAAACGTCTAGCTATTGCAAAGGTCATCATCTGAATTTGATTCGATTTGGGTCATCATCGACAGACTGACCAAATCTGCTAATATCATTCTCGTTAATGATAGAATCTTGATGAAGAAATAGACTCTTTTATTTAAAGGAAGTTATATAAACATAGTGTGCCTGTATCGATCATCTATATATCAAGATCCTCGCTTCGCATTGAATTTCTAGAGATTTGCTCAGAAATCATTGAGAACGAACCTTGATGAGAGTACTATGTACCACCCCAATCGAAGGGACGAGGTAAAGTAACGATACAAAATACTATAAGCGCTGTTCTATGTTTGAATGATTGACCTTTGGATATAGACCGTATAATCGTTTTCCTTTGGAGAGATTATCATTAATAATTATCGTATTAGGATCGAGATCGAATCTTGTTAGGATCTGAATCTTAGAGCATCTGTAAGCAGGAGTTGAGATGAAGACATCCGACATACACCCACTGTGAGTTGGACATGTCTCTTAGGTTTAAGGTTTCCTATGATGGCGAACCTATCCTTGCAAAATACCCGACCCGCGAGATCTGAAATGATTGTTGAAATTAGGATCTGATTATTGACCGTCGGTAGTGGGCAAGAGGTTATTTGAAAGTGAAATGTAGATCTTGAAAATGGGTAGCGAAGTTATGCCACAATTTTTAAACTTGGGAAAATGAATTCATGATCTGACAAATCATGGGATATAAGTCCCCGTTGTTTGGGACCATTGAGATGATGTAAAAGTTGGGATTGAAAGGCATATAAGCTGGATCTACCCTAGGACTTCAAAGACTGCGTGAATTATGTTTCGTAAATCGAACTTGATGGAATATCTATCAAGTGAAAATCTGATTGTTCTTAGTAAAGCTTAGATCGGCGAAAAGTTGCATTCATCAAAAACCCGTGAACATCATGGATAGAGAAAGTAAGTCAACATTAAGCCTGATCTTATTCCCGTAGTTATGTTTGATGAAACTCGCGTATTGTAATTGCACTTGTGAGAAAAGACCGAGTGTGGAGGAAATACCCACATGGCTTTAACTCAATAAGAAGCGAGTAGTAAGATGATCTTTGAGGACAAAGATCCTGTTTAGGGGTAAATGCTGTGACAATCCGTCAATTTACGATTGATATTTTATTCTCAAATATTATTTGAAAATATTATTTTAATGTTACAATATGAACTCACTTATTTTTGGGAAGAAATTTGGATTTACGTCTTGAAGTAGCATCGACTACGTTTAAACCGGAGGATTCTACGTTACGTGCTTACGTTTACATACACTGTCTTTGGTGACCGTCCGACATTTCAGAAAATAAATTTATCCGTGAATATTATTTTGGAGTTTTAAATTTGTGTTAGTTCATAAACTCACAAATTTACGAGAAGAGATTAGGACTTACGATTTTATTTTAACGTCCTTTACGACTAAACCGGAAACCTTAGGATTACGTATTTACGTTTTCGAACTCCGTTTTTGATGAGACAATTTTTATTGGATTCGTTTTGTGACGGTGATTCATAAATTATAAAAACGTTTTTCGTAAAACGACCCGAGGGCACGCAAATCGAGGAAACTAGAATCGAGGAGTACCCGTAAATAAATGGGATGAGACAAGTGGGACACTTGTCCCACCCCACTCCAAAACCGGCCAAAATAACTTCACAACACCTTTAGGTGTCAAGTTATTAGTTAACTATCTACACATGTCATTTTAGCTTCCACTTGAAGCTAAGTTCCATCAAAACCACTACCTAAACCATTTCCCACACACACACAACATGCAATACCACTCAAAAACTCACAACTCTCTCTCTCTCACTCATCTATGCCGTCCCATATTCATCTTCAAACACCAATTTCATACAAATTTTAACCATGAACATATGTTATAATCAACATATGTTAATCTCCATTCAAAAAGATGAAGATTGGTGCAACTTATAACATCCATGGAGGAGTTTTCATGGTGTCATGGGGCTGATTTTCCACAAGGAGTTGATGAAGATTGGATTTCTTGAAGATGGTGTTGGCTAAGCACAAGTTTCTCCATCAAAAACCATGCCAAACTCATAACCTACATCAAGTTGGTGGTATAAAGATTGTCCTCCTCAACTTCTTGTTATTTTGATTATGTAAACTTGTATTTTATTTCCTATTGTATATATTTATGATGATTATATGATGATAAAAATGTTATGTGGGGATTTGTTGTTGATAATCATGGATAAAAAGATGAAAAACCATATGAAACAAGGTTAAAATCTTGATTAATTTACATGGCTGTATAAAACAGTAAAGAAACATGTTATGAACTGATGAAATAATGAAGTAGGATCCATTTACAGTAAGCTAAATGTATTGTACACATGTGAGAGTTGGCCATGCAATGGAATCAAAATAATGAGTGAGATATGATCAAAACAAGTTTAGGGTATAAATCTGAAGTTACTGTTTTGGACGATTTTTAGAAAATACTTAAAGGATGATTCAACAGTAGCTATAGAAGAGTTAAATGTAGCACATATCATGTAGTTTATGTGATAAAAATTTGAGCTTCTATCTCCATGTAGAACTCAAGATATGGCAGTTTTGGTGAAGATGAAGTTAAAAATCAGATTTTTGGAAATTAAAGAATAATACTATTATATAAGCACTCACATTTTAATATATAAAATGTAAAATAAAAACCCACTAACTTATAAAACTTATTTATATAAATATATATAAAAGGGTAATCAAATGGATAAATTATATAAATGGTGGTGAAATAATGTTTATAAGTAATAAAAACTATAAACATGATTTTTACGACTTTTTCGGCTATTGCCGTAAAATTAACGTTTTTGTTAAATAAAACTGAGATGGTTGGACCCATCTAATGAAACCTTTGTAAAACTTATATACTGATATATAGACATGTATAACAACTAAAAACCGATAAAACCCGAACTATAAGAAATACGGACATTTACGAGCTAATTAAGCATATTGGACTAATAATTGGACTAAATAAGATAAAAACACTTATAAACTTATTATTGGGCTTAACCCATTTGGGCCCAACTTGTGAAGTTTAAGTACTGATAATATAAGTACAAAATAGATTAAAATAAGTTAAATAACTTATAATAAGCTTATTGGACTTAAGACACGTAAACGGGTAAAATTAATAAACTAGTATAAAAGTTATCGATATATAACTCTAAAAGGAGTAAACGAGAATATGTAAACCCACTTGATCATCATATATATATAATCATTATATGTATACATACTTGTTATTTTTATAAAGTCATTGGACAAACGTCTAAGACCGAGTATTATTTGTCTAGGTTTCCGTGATTGAAGCACGTACCGTACGTCCGAATTGCCGATCACCCGCCTTCCCATATCAACGTGAGTTCATAGCCTCGCACTCTTTTAAATGTTTTATAAATGCTTTATAAACCCGCGAGGGAGATAACATGTTAGTTTTTATAAAAGTTTGGACACCATTTGTCCCGATTGTTTGTTTATTGATTTTGGACCCGAATGATTGAATGACCCGATTGTATGACCCGATAAATGATTAATGGACCCGATAGATGAAATCAAATGGATTATTAAAGTTAGGTTATGTCACTAAAAGTCCCATTAGCATGAATTGTGAACTACCGGGAGTTGGTAGACGCTTATGCATTTAATAGTACTATTTGGGGACGATCACCCCAGTTCGCGCCTTGACGGTTGATCCCCGTCGTGCCACATTGATTGGTAAGCGAATTTATGTATGAGAAGATTTCCAATAGCGTGACCTTTGTGACGACACGCTACTTTAGATGGGCAAAATTGGTATCGGGTTAGCTACCCGTTTTGGTTTAGTAAGGTAACAATGTCATGCGGCTTATAATAATCCGAATTAACAAAATAATAATAGACGCTCCGAATTACGATGTATTGCCTGACTAGCAATACAGGGTCATACTATTGATATTATGTTTGTATTTTGGTTTTCATAATCATATTCTTATAACGGTTTTTATTTAATCTATACAACGTTGCGAAACGTATTGTATGATGTTTTTACGACATTGGCTCGTATAATGGTTTTTAAGGCAAATGCCTATATTATGATTTTCGATAAGGATTTGTATAAAATGATTTTGGCTATTTTACGGCCTATTACAATGATTTGTACGTATTGATTTTGGTACTAATTTTATACCAAAGTTATATTGATGGAATTTATTAAACTCTATGAATTCACTCGGCGTTATCGCTGACCTTTTCTTTTAATATGTTTTATCTCAGGTACTTGAAGGTAATTCTCGGGAAGACGACAAGAATTCATGGCCCGCACTTAAACAATCTTTTCCATTCAAATATTTTGTAAAACTTTGTATGAAATATAATGACTTGGGACCGATGTAAATTTTATATTTATGAATGGAAATGATTTATTATTAAATGACGCGATTTTTATGCGTTGTCTATGATGTGAGTAATGTGCTATCCCGTAACACCAACTAGTCTTCCGCTGTATTGAGTTGTATAAATTTGGGGGTGTTACAAAAATTGTTTCCTTTTCCCCTCCCCTTTGGCCGCCGATCGAATCACACCCCAAGGGGTGTTCCGGAACTTTTCCGACTTTCCTTTTCTCATATAATTCCTTAATGGTTATTTAACTTAACTTTTAATTTAATTAACCATTGTTTAGTTAAGTTTGGTTTGATTTAATAAATATATAAAATATATTTAATAAATAAATTAACCCTTTACGTATTGTGTGCAATCCCGTAATCCCGAGTTCGATGTTATCACACGACTATTAATTTTATGTCCATAAACTTTCACCTTCATCATGTTTGTGTTTTGAAGGATAATGTATGTGGTATTAAACTTTAATCTATACAAAGAATTCCTATAAATAGTGTTTGAGTTTGAAGCATTAGTGCTAATGTTGTAATTGTCATAATCTTCCATGGTTTTGGGAATTGGAATTTGATCGAATGAGTCGATTAGGTTTTATTTGAGGAACACGAGTTTAAGTTTTATTTTCGTGTTCAAAAGAATAACCTATCTCTTTAACCAAACAAAAGAATAACCTATCTCTATCTGGTGTTTTTCTTCCACATTACACAGTTAATCAATTAATTGAGAGACTTTGCTTAATTATAGACTCAAGGTTATCCAATGAGGGTCCACTTGGTGGTAACGATGGAGGTAATTAATTACTGTTGGAAGGTTGCAGATGTAATTGAAGATGGCTAAGCCATCTTGTGTCATTGTTACGAGTCACAATTTTTGTGATGGCCCAATAATTTCTTGATGGGTCTTGCTTCGCTATGACTAAAATCAAGTATGTTTCATCTGAGTAAATATAGCCTTTTTACAACAAAGGGTTCGCTTAGTGATTGTGAGTCGCAACAATCGCCAAATCATGCCCTTATTTTTTCAAAAACAATTCATGTATGTTAGTACTTATTCCTTAAGACTCAATTTTAGAGCGATACAGATTGTATAATAAAATGAGAAGAATAGTTTATAAGTTAAACATATTTATGTAGAGAATGGTATAGAGGATAATTGTTGGCTGTATAAATATCCTGCTCGTAAGAACATATATGAAAAAAGGGTGCAGGGGATTCGTAATTGCTAATGCTTATCTGGTTATTCTTAAGCAATTAGATGATTAAGCACTTTGAAATTTTAGACAAATCTTTTTTTTTTGCTTAATTATTTGTGTGAATAAGCAAATAAGCAGCTTGAAATGAGCAATTTCAAACACCCTTCCAATAAGAAGATAACATCTTGGTGTACCTCTAATATAAAGCTCAGAGCAAACAATGCAGTTTTCCCCGGGGGTGACTTTGGTAGTATACGTCGAGCATGCATCACTCGTGGAGTTACATAGACTTGTGGCAATAATAGGTATACTGGAGTCAAATTTTCCTCTTCTGTTGATCAACAATGACTGAAACCAAATTCACAAAATATTGGTCATAAACTCATAATGAACCATAAACATATCACTGGCTTCTATAACTGACTCAAAATTATCTATAGTATCTAAATACCAAAGGATCGACGACCCAAACATAGGGGATAGATGAAAGACCAGTAGTGTGTTCATTGGTGCTTTTGTGATATCAATCATTTAGAAGGATTATCATAGTCGTAAGAGAGGGATTCAGTTTCACCATCAAGAAGCAAACTCTAATCATAATATATAATCCAGAGACTCTTGTTGCAACTATAACGACCATGGTACATGAATGTCCCTGCCTGAACATTCCATCAAGTTCATTACTAGCATTTTGGTTACTTGATACGAACAAACCAACTATATTAATAACATATATTGGTTAAAAGTTAAAATACTTGACAAACTAAAAGTTTTAATAAATGGTAGTTTGAGTGAAGCTTGTTGTTTCATCAACCGATGGACTCCCAAACTGCAAGTTAATTGGCAAATCAACATGTATTAATCAACAAAATTATAACCAACGACATGCATTAACATTGTTGATTAAACATGTCGTTGGTTAAAAAATTGAATATAAGGTCTAAAGCTATAAGTGAAAAGACTCGAAATGCATGTAAACATGTGTGACCAGAGTCTTGATTGTTCACATCTTATAGTTAGGATATTTATTAGATGTTTCGAACCTTACCAATTGCCACAAACATCTCATTATCAGTATATCATTAGTAGGTTTAATCCAAATTACACAAAATGATCATTTATATCCCACAACTACTATGAGTTGCAATATATATGTATTCATCAATCAGGCAATCTTACATTGCCAATGTCCTATCATGCCTTAAAAAACTCACAAATCAGTGAAAAACTAAAAATATCTTCTTTCCATTGTGACCTAGTCCAACATGGTTTTATATGTCATTTGATCATTGGTGCACTATTGTTACCAGCTTTTGAAGTTAAACTATGCAGCATAGACAAGGTATTCACTTATACATAGGGATGGTGTTTGTTGGAAACTCACTATCCAATTGTATTCTCATTTAAATGTATATGGTTGTTAACATTAAGAAACTGTTTGGTTTAGGGATAATTACTCAAATATACTTTGAGCTTTGTCCATTTGCGAAAATGACCCATGCTACTTAAAAATAATGTTTAAAACCCGGTTCGACCCAGCCGGTCGAACCGGTTAAACCGTGAACCGGAGCGGCGGCCGGTCTGTTGCAAGCCGGATTTTTCCTCTTGTTTAAACCGGATTAAATCGCCCGGGTATAGCTGGACCCGGGTCGAACCGCCGGACTGGAACCGGACGGTTCAATTTATATGATAGCAAAAGAACAAGAATGAAGTTGGTAGATGATGACATGATGTTGTTGGTAGATGATGACATGATGTTACATGACATGTTAGCTATGTAACTTTACTATATGGATACTGATCTCATTACAAATCGACCTACTATGGCTCTATCTTCCAGTTTCTTGTACATCGGCAAAGAGAGTTTTTGTGGTCGTGATTGAAAATGGTGATAGTTGTGTGTGAAGAAAGAGTTTTGGGATTTTTTTTGTTAAAATAATAGAGGAAAAAGAAAAATAAATACTGGAAATTTGGTTTGATAAGACCACACCTATAACAAATATTGTGGGTATACTTTTTGATACCATGTGCTAATACCTAATACAGTAAAAGTGAACGTTATTTTATTTTATGTTTTATATATAAAATGTATTAATATACACGATTGTTTTTTTATATAATTAGTTATATTATTGGTTTGTGGGTAACCTTTAATAAATAAATATATTTGTTTTTAGTGTAAAACCGGTTTGACCTGGCGGTTCAACCGGTTGAACCGATAACCCAGTGAACCGTTCATTAAATCGGGTCAACTTAAAACCAGGGTCTTAAAACATTTCTTAAAACTTTCAAAACTAGACCATGCGACTAAACTACCTTATGTTACCTATGCAACTTTAACAAAATTACAAAAATGTCCCTATGCATCAATGTGTAAGATTGTGTAAGATTCAAGTACAAGTTGTGTAAGAGAATGTGTAAGTATATTTTATGCGACTTGTATATTTTTTAATAAATCTTTTTATACTTTTATAATTAATATATTTAAACTACTTTTTATGCTACTTTTTGTTTTGTGAAGAAAAAAAATAAAATTAATTATTGTGTATTCCAAAAAAACAAACTATCACCATTCAACAAAAATCTCACACCGGTTACACCAATTAATGATTATAACTATCAGTCATTTTCAACATTCAGTCATTGTGTTAATATTATTTTATTCACCAGTCATTTTTAAGTCTTTCTCCTTCAAATATACAGTAATACACTAAAAATATACCATCTTCAACACAAACAACATAATCATCACCACCGTCACACCATTATCACCACCTATGGTTCAAGATCAACCACCATACTTAAGATCTTACCAACATCATTATAACCGCCGCACCATCCACAAAAAACATCAGTCTAACATCATTTTCATTTCAACAACAGATCCCACCTAAACCAATACCACCGACGTCACCTACGACCAAACCACCATCACCACCGGCTACCATCACCGGAGACCACATCTCTTCTGAGTTCTGACAGATCAATAGTGATTAGGGGTTCATAGTGACTCGGGTGAGATGTTGTGTGCATGAAGTAAGATTAGATAAAAAAAAGTACTAAACATGCTTCTGGTTGAAAAGGTTGCAGCAGCATCCGAAATCTGTGTCTTTAGATCTACGTTTTTAGCATGCATTAGTTCACATATGTGTTTTGATTTAGATCTGGTAAGAGCATTCATGGACAGAATCTGAAACATTCAACAAACTTTCTGCCGTGACGACGGATCTGTGATATGGTGATTGATTGGCAAGCTAAGGGTTAGAGAGAAACTAAAGGTGTGATGAGGAAGATGATGTACTCTGATGAGAGATAAGAAAGAAAAATAATAAATAAAAGTAACATACAGTATTGAATATAATAGGGCCCACATAATTATAACTAGGTGTTTAGTCTGTGAGGTTGTGTCCATATACTGGTTTAATTTAAGACAAAAAAAGTACTATGTGTTTGCGTTTAACATAAAGTCGCATAAAAAAGTAATTTAAATATATTAATTATTAATATATTTAAAAAAAATTTATTAAAAAAGTACAAGTCGCATAAAAATTACACTTACACATTCTTACATATTTTTACACAAGTTGTACTTCATCTTACACATTTATGGTTGATAAGGATATTTTGGTAAATTCGTTGAAGTTGCATAAGGTAGCATAGTGTAGCATAAAGTAGCATAAAGTAGCATAAGGTAGTTTGGTCTAGTTTTAGAAGTTTTAAGTAGCATGGGTCATTTCCGCAAATGAACAAAGCTAAAAGTCTATTTGGGTAATTATCCCTTTGGTTTAAATATCGTGATATTTGCATTAACATAAATGATGGAAAAAGCATCAAAGAAAAATGATAAAAAAATAACTAATTTTATAGACATACTGCATCAAATACTCGATTTATCAAAAGAATCCTTTATACCCGCAAAACAAGCAAGATTTGCGAGAATTTGCAGATATTCCAGAATTTCGCAAGGTTTGAGTTCGTGAAGTCAAACCTTATGATTTTTAAATGAATTGTAAGATTTAACTTTATGAAGTCAAACGTTGCCTATAGTTTTATAATATCGCAAGGTTTGACTTTGCAAAATCAAACCTTGCAAGCTTTCACAAAACTATCAAGGCTGATTTCGCGAGTTTAAAACCTTACATTTACTTTTTTAAATATCTCAAACTTTGCGTTTTTTAGTATGTTTATAGCCTTTTGAGCTAGCTAATAGTTGAATACTGTTAAGAGTATAAGTCCATACCCAGGAGGACTACTATTGTCAAGTGAAGATAGTTGAAGGTTCAAGGTTTGCACTGGAATGTACAAGTCATAGCTGGAGGGACTAAAGTTGCATAACTTGGAACTTGAAAGGCTAAAGACTAATGTGGGAGTATATATACTCCCACCTACCTACTTTCATCTTATATTTTTATTCTGTTATCGTTAACTATGAAATTGAGTGTATGTTCTTAATCAATACTGTATTGATCATTGTGAGTTTATGAGTGATTTTCTATTCTTGTTTTGTAAATAGATATTGTAATTCTTTTATTGATAGAGTGAGTCAAGGGGTGGTTAGCTGGGTTCACTGTTATATTGTGTTCTTGGTGATATTGAGCTTTGATTCATAAGTTTTTACATGGTATAAGAGCCAGGTTGCTCTGTATCATCGATTAAAAAGTTTTTTAAATTAGAGTTTGGTTAAATTTTGGGGGTTTTGATCTATAATCATAGATCGTGTTCTTGAGTTGTTTCTTTACATAAATCTGTTGATTAATTGTTCTAATTCGATCTATTAAAGGTTTAATTGGAATTTTTAAAAATTAGGGTTTTGATATTTTTGGGGTTTTTTATTATTGGGTATTTTTTTATCTATTTCTTTGGGTTCTTGTGATTAATTTGTTATTAATCATAAGAAATCTTGAAGAAATCCTAAAATCAGAAGTTAGGGTTTCTTCTAGATTGGTAAGTTGTGATTAGATTGTTATTGTGTGTCTGTTTAACGTGCAGGTGTTTTATTTTCGCTGCGATTGATTTGATCTATTTTGGGGGTTCTGTGGATTGTATTGATCCATTGTTCTTGCTTGGTTTGTTGCGCGTTCTAAGTAAAACCTCTCACACCTTCTTGTAAGGTTTTTTTGTTTTAGGTTTAGTGGGGTTTAGGAGTCGAAGGGGTTAGATAGTCTTGTGGTGTTGTTGATTCAGAGGCTTTGTGTGTTTTTTTGCTTTATTTCTTGTTTATTCCTGTTTTTAGACCATTTTTAAGTCTCTGCTCTTGACCTGCCATCTATTGAGTGGTTTGGAAGCCTGAGAACTATCGTTTGGCTTGATCTTGTGTTCTTCGTTTTTTTCTTGGTTGTTTACCTGTTTTAGTTGTTATGGTTAGTCCTGATTCACCTAAAGGTGATTCACCTAAAGGTGATTCACCTAAATCTCCTAAAAGTGAAACTGGTGTTGTTAAGTTTGATGTTTATAACCCTTTATATCTTCACCCCTAAGGTATAGGATCTCAGTTAATTTCTGTTGTCCCTAATATTATGATTGTAATACACGAATTAAAGAAAGAAAGGTAGATATGAGAAGAATTCTAGAGAGAGAAACTAGTGAGAGAAAGTAGAGAGAAAATGGTTGGTGAAACTTGTGGAATATTAGATTAGAGAAAATGAAATGACCAACACCCTTCCCAACATGCTAGGAAGGGTTTATATAGCCTTTGCTTACATGTAGCTTAATGGGCTATATGATCATGGGTCGGGCTTTCCTTTTGGGCTTTGGTTACTTATTAATGAACCTTAGCTTAAAGTTAAGCCCGTAATAACACGACTAATATACTACCTATTACAACGTTCTAAATATACGATACATAATAAACATATGACCGAGCATTCTTGTTTGGCTCAATATTTTGAGGCTAACAATCTCCCCCAATGAGAGGTCATAAACCTTGGTCATTTAGGAAATTTGTAGAGATTACTAATCTCTCCATAAATGAGTCTTGAACGTGTAATAGTAGTCTTGTTCCTTCATGCTGTGATCTTTGAGCCTTTGTCGTTGTCTTTCGACTTTGTCTTTAAGCTTGAGATCTTCAAATCATCCTTGACTTGTCTTTGCCATCTTGCGATCTTGTGTCTTCATTCACATGCTCACACTATTAATTGTTGAATATGTCTTTAGGTATGTGTATGTGGTTTCTGAATCTTTGACTTTGCTGAGTACACCGTGACGCCACCTTCTCGAGACAAAACATAGACATGGACTGAATGGCTTTGACATTCGTCCTAAATCGGTAGCGTTTTACCTCCAGTCGGTGAAGAACGTTATACGATATTAAATATCGTACCTGTGATCAGGTAGATTCAATAAAGAATTTCCTTGACAGGGTTTCGCGGCTGTACTAGTCGTTCTCTTTACTCGACCGTCTCAAAGCAAGACTGCGAACATAAAGAGTGAATCAATTGGATAGATATCCGTTTGATTAAAGTCGTCAATTCAAATTCCTGGAACAAGTTTGATTCTTAACGAATCTTACCATTGTTGCTTTCCAGTTGACACAAGTTTGATTCATAAGAATCTCACAAGTCACCTACCGTATCGCTGTTTGAGGTTGACGCTAGAAGGATTTCCATTCGTCACTGTGAATATTAATGAATATCACTCTGAATGTTCTGGCAAGACCATAAAGATATTGCGTAGAAACCTGAAACGAGTTTGAATCAATTCAGAATCAAACCATTGTTGCTTTTTAGTTTTGTACATGTTCAATTCATAAAGAATCTTGCATATGACCTACCGCAGTGCCGTTTGATGTTAACACTGGAAGGATTTCCACTCATCATTGTGAATACTAAGTAGTATCACTCTGAGTGTTCTAGCAATATCACAAGGATATAGCATAGGACTCTCTTGATCTTCATCCGTGTGTCCTAACGAGATTTGATTGATCTCTTGGCTCTAGACTCGATTTGTGCACTTTTAGTGGTCGGAGGCTGGAGCAGATGCCACCTATTCAATATCAACTATCTCGGAGTGAGAAAGTCAATAGAAGTCGTGTTGATCTCCGTGACAATAAAACAAACTTCTTTTGAGAGAAGCCTGAGTAGCTAGGAAAGGGTTGTGCTTCACATCACTGGGTCCATGATGAGTTTGTCTTCATGATGAGTTGACCCGGTTTCTGCCTAAGTTGTATGGAGGGCTTCTTTCTTTAGACCCTTTATCCTTACATTTCTTTTTCATTCTTCAACCCCTTCAATGCTTACCAAGACATCATTAATAGCACCTTGTTGTGATTGTTCTAGTGCTATCATCAGTACTTAGTCGGCATTCAGCTACGTTCACATTCTACTCCATCTTTCCTAAGGACTTCTAATAATTTATTGGATTGTCCCTGGGAAGATCCCTCCGGTTCTTGTTGGATCATAGGACTTAAACCTAACCACCCTTTTGACACCAATAACGTCGTGAATTAAAGATGTTGTGGGTATTTGATCGTAACCATGAAAACCACTTTAAATTCTAACAAAGTGTGTGAAAAACATTTGACACCTTGCTAGTTTTTGTCGTTTCAGAAAAACTCCCCCTTCACATGTGCATTAAAATGCGAAAGAATTTAAGTAAACATTTTGCACATGTGGGTAAGAGTTAACGTGCTTGAGTCTTATATTAGATCACATTTTAATCACATTTTCTCCCCTATCTCTAATATATAAAATCTTTGATATTAGAGATACCAAATTTGATTAAAATATATTTTGAAAAAATAGTCTTGAAATCTCTGGGAGAAAGATGTGTTAATCTTTTGCATGAAGTTAAAATGCTCCATCTTAAAAACTGATCCAATTGAATTGTCATTGTGAGGATATGATCCACATTTCACTTTTTGAGGATGGGAGTTGTTGAACACATAATTTTTGAAAGATTTTGAATATCATTGAAAAATTCTTGAAAAAATTGTGTTCAACGCTTTTTGAAAAATCAATTCTTTTTGTCGAAAGGTTTTTCTAGAGCATAAAATTGAGTTTATTGACTTTGAATGTCTTGACGAATCCACTCAAGTGTAAGAATATTTCTCTTCTTTTGCTGAGGGTAAGGGTACTAAATCGTACACTCCCCCGTGAATATCGATCCGGGTTGCAATCTGAAAGTGATTACAAGCCATTGTGTTGAGCTCAAAACGTTGAATGTTTTATGACAAGCTCAACCCGTGATAGATTGTTCTACCCGTTGTTTGGAAATATTTGTTCAAAAGAGACAATTTCCTTTATTAAAAGAAGAAATGACATGTTTTGAAAAATATTTACAACTTTCATTCGAGCTTTATGTACACACCCGTGTCGTTATTGAGCGACATTTCTAGGCACGTCCATATTATCGATACTGAAAGACATGTCGAGAAGAATGTTTTTGGATTTTGAAAGATTTTTAATTTCGTGTTTTGCTTTTATGTGTTTTATATTTTTGTATTTTGCTTTTTCAAAGATATTTACAAGTTGATGTTTGATAGATAAATCAAGCAGGCACCTTTGCCAGAATCTCCAGGTCTGCTGGAGTCAAACATCTCATACCAATTTACCTAACGAGGTACTCAAACCTATCTTTCGATAGAGCTTTCGTAAACAAGTCGGCTAATTGGTAATCCGTTCCAACAAAGTATAATTCAACGATACCTCTTTCAACTTGTTCCTTTATGAAGTGGTATCTGACGTCGATGTGCTTCGTGCGGGAATGTTGTACTGGATTGCAGGAGATGGCTATGGCCGACTTTGAGTCACAGTACATAGGTACTTTATCAAAGTGGAAGCCATAATCCGTGAGTTGTGTTCTCATCCAAAGAACTTGAGCACAACACGCAGATAGAGACACATACTCCGCTTCGGCTGATGAAAGTGACGTGCAATCCTGCTTCTTGGAAGACCATCCCACAAGCTTATCTTGACCTAGAAATTGTGCACCACCAGAAGTACTTTTTCGTGTATCAAGACACCCTGTATGATCAGAATCTGAATAGTCCGTTAGAAAGAAACCGGTTTCCCTCGGATACCAGATTCCCAAATGAATGGTATTCTTGAGGTACCGAAAGATCCGTTTAACCTCCTTGATGTGCTTTTCAGTGGGTCGTGCTTGATAACGTGCACAATAACACGTAGCATGATGAATATCAGGTCTGCTTGCTGTCAAGTACATGAGGGAACCAATCATGGAACGATATCTCGTTTGATCGATGGCATTTCCCTCCAAGTCAGCATCTAGCAATGTGGTTGATAATGGTGTCCCAACGGGGTCACATGAAGTCATACCATGCTTTTTGATTATCTCTTGACAATACTTAGCTTGGTTTATAAAGATACCACTTGGGGATTGGTGAACTTGAATTCCTAGAAAGAATTTTAGTTCGCCCATCATAGACATTTGAAATCTGCTGTGCATTACTTTTTTAAACCATTTTGAAAGTTTTGGGTTTGTAGACCCGAAAATAATGTCATCAACATAAATTTGCACAAGCAGAATGTCATCCCCATATTTATAAGTGAACAGAGTTAGATCAATGGAACCTTTTGAGAAGCCTTTGGATACCAGAAATTTTGAGAGCTCGTCGTACCACGCCCTTGGAGCTTGCTTGAGTCCATAAAGTGCTTTGTGGAGACGATACACCTTGTCAGGATAATGAGGATCGACGAATCCTTCCGGCTGCGTGACATAGACTTCTTCCTTCAAAGGACCGTTAAGAAATGTCGTCTTTACGTCCATTTGATATACAATGAATCCCTTATGTGCAGCATAGGCAAGGAAAATCCTGACCGCTTCCATTCGAGCTACTGGTGCAAATGATTCTTCAAAATAAATACCCTCTTTCTGTCCATACCCTTTAGCCACTAGCCTAGATTTATTCTTGATGATCGTGTTCTCTTCATCCATCTTGTTTTTCCAGATCCATCGAAGATTTAATGGTGTTACATCGTATGGTCTGTCAACAAGTTCCCAGACTTTAAGTCTTTCAAACTGTTGAAGTTCATCCGTCATCGATTCAATCCAAGCATGATCAGCCATGGCTTCTTTGATGTTTTTCGGTTCAGCAGTACTCACGGCGAGTGCGAACATACAAACATCGCCATCGGTTTCAAGTTGTCGTCTTGTACGAACGGGCTGCGAAGGGTTTCCAATTACGTGAACCAAAGGATGATCTCGGGTCCAATGATGTGTTGAAGGATGTCGTTGGTAGAACGTATGCATATTTGACGGATCAACATGGCGAGTAGAAGACTCTCCAGTTTCGTGTACCAGTGTACCGAATGGGTTGATAAATTCGTCTTCGTCAGATAATGCATCGTCTGCTTGATTTGTGTTCTCTGGAGCAATGACAGTAGTTGTGGATGTTGTAGGATCGATTGTTGAATTGATATTCTGAGGAGGTAAATCTGCAACAACCCGTGTTGAAGTAGATGAAGTTGTATCCTTTTGTTGATGATGATTGATATCATCATTCTTATCATGAGTGACAGCGGAAGACTTCGATGCAACTTGTTTCTCCCCCGTGAAATATTCATCATACATTGGTCCATATAACATTTCCAACTCTTCAAGTGTCGTGTCCACTGTCATATCTGCTCTAGGAACATGTTCAGGAACCAGCTTTGAACTTGACGGTTCATTGTTGTGGTCTTGAGTTCCGAGTTTCGTGCGGTTGTGAACGGAAGTCGTGTGTCATTGTGGATCGGGACTTAAACTGCTTTGTTCAAGTGCCATTTCTTGCAATTCATCAAATCTGATATCAATAGTCTAGACTATTAATTTTGTTCTCTTGTTGTACACTCTGTATCCCTTAGACTGAGATGCATATCCCACTAAAATGCATGCATCACCTTTCTCTTTCATCTTGTCCAGATTTTCACCATCTCGAATAATGTAACACGTACATCCAAAAACGTGAAGGTGTTTGAGTGAAGGTTTGCGATCATTAATTATGTGATATGGTGTCTTTTCGTGTCTTAGGATAACTAAGGAGCGGTTTTGTGTGTAGCATGCGGTTGACACAGCTTCGGCCCAAAAGTATAGTGGAAGTTTTGAAGCGGATAATAAAGTTCGAGCAACCTCAACTAGAGTACGGTTTCGTCTTTCAACAACGCCGTTTTGTTCGGGTGTTCGAGCAATAGATGTTTCATGTTCAATTCCTTCAGCTTCAAAATAGTCTCTCAGTTTTGAATTCAAAAATTCTGTACCGCTATCAGTACGAACCACTTTAACTTAAGCTTGAAGACCACGTTGTATCACTTTAAGGAAGCTGATGAGAACATCGGGTGTTTCATCCTTGGACCTCAAGAAGTGAGTCCAGGTGTACCTTGAGTAGTCATCGACAATTACCATAACGTATTTCTTCCCATTGATACTTTGAACACGCATGGGACCACACAAATCTATATGAAGAAGATCTAACCGTCCTTTAGAGCTCGGTGTAGTCTTTGTCTTGAAACTACTCCGTTTAGCTTTACAAAGCTCACAAGAAGAACAAAGATGATCTTTGATGAATTTCAAGTTAGGAAGGCCTCGCACAATATCTTTCTTGGAAAGCAAGTTGATGGTGTCAAAGTTAAGATGAGATAAACGTTGATGCCATAACCAAGCCTAAGTCGTTGAAGCTTTAGCCATGAAACAGGTTGGAGTTGAAGATGTGGAGTCTTGTAGTGAAATAGTGTAGAGATCAGTACCCCGTGTACCGGTAAGTAAGTCATTCCCATCATAATCACGAACAAAACATGTCTTCTTTCTAAAAGCAACCTCCAAATCCGCATCACAGAATTGACCAACCGAAAAAAGATTGTGATTGAGCCCTTCGACGTAGTAAACCCTTTTGATAGTGATATTCCCCTGAACCAAGTCTCCATATCCTAGGATCGGTGCAAATTGATCATTTCCGAATCGGACCGTACCCAGGAACTTCTCCACGAAGTTAATTAAAAGCTTGAGATTCCCCGTCATGTGCTTCGTGCATCCGGAGTCCATTATGAAGAGAATTATTTCGATCACCTGCAGAAGAATTAGAACACGATGGAGCATTTGCTAAATTGGATTCCATGTTAGTTGTGATTTCCGATTCATTAGTTTCCCTTGTTTCATCACTTAGAGGCACACTAACGCTCGTAGTCACATTTTCTGTCCTAACCTTAGGCATCCATTTATATCCTGGAGGACATTGATTAGCAAACCACCATTTCCAAGACTTGCTAGCAGACTCATATAATTCCCTAATTCTGCTTCTAGGGTTCTTAGTGGTGGAGTCTGATGCAATACTTTTCTTAGGGGGGGTTGCACCAGAATGGTTCACTTTGCGTTTGGGTTTTATAGCACTAATAGGCATCACAGTTTGCTTCTTAGTTCTAGTTTCTACGCCTTTGACATTATTCGAAACACACATAGCATGATTAGCATTAGCACACTTTCCACATTTCACACAAACAAACTTAACTTTCATAGTATTTAAAATTGAATCATTCAAATCGTCATTACACGCGATTACAGACGTTTTATTCTTAGAAACATTAAAAATCCTAGGGTGGTCTTCTACTTCCTTCATCTTCCCTTGACTTTTGTTTTGCCAGACCTTTTCATTCATGCGAGTGCTCTTAAGCTGGGGCCGGCTAACACTAGCAGTGGGGACTACTCCTGTAGTAAAAGACACACGTCTATTAGTGTTTCTAGAAGTCTGAGGTGATTGACTTTCTTTGTTTTGTGTGGGTTTAGTGGCCAATCTATACATCCCTGGTTTAACCACATTTGTGTTCTTAATACTTTGTGATCGAATATGTGTTTTAGGAGTGTTTTGTGGTAACCTATCCTTCCCATCCGTCTTGGGGGCAAACGCAGGTTTTGCAAATGCAGAATTAGAGAAAACAGATGGTTTTCCCAAGACAGAGGGTCTAGTCACTTTTTGAGCATTGGGTTGTCTTACAACAGGTTTCTTAACACTAGGTTCCACAATCTTCCCACCCATCTTAGCAACGAGTTTCTGCAACTCTGCTATCGCTCTGTCCCTATCTTGTAACTGAGCTTTCAACCCTTTAATTTCCAAATTCTGTTCGTTCATTTCTCGAAACGTTTGGGAAAGTTTTTCTTGCAATTTATTATTATGTGGAAAACTACCAACGTCTTTTTGCAAAGCAAGTTCAAGAGAATGACAATGTTTTTGAAGGAAATCAGTTTTGTGTTGAAGTAACTCAAAAGCCTTTTTATCAACATTTTCTTTATGTTTCGAAAGCTCAAGTTCAAGACGCTCACACTCTTTGATTTTATCAAGATATTTGCATTCAACATCAGAATATTCATCGATATCAGCACATGATTGAAGAGTAACACACAAAATATCTTTGGAGAGACATTCTTCTAAGAGTAGATCATATTTGTTTGAAAATTCTAATTTGTCATTTTGAAGGTCATCAATTTCTTTTTCAAGAGACTCAACATATTTCAAATCATCAAACATTTCAGACTGAATTAAATTTTCAAACTCAAGAACATGTTCTTTTATTATCTTCGTATTTGGTATTAAAAGTTCTTTCACAAGCACAGTTATGTCGTGAGGAATCTCGGTTTTCCACTTATCCTTTTGACGTTTCTCCCAATCGCTTGCAACAATTGATTGAACATTATTAACGTGGTGTTTAAGAAAACCAAGTATTTTTCTACTTTTGCTTTTAGAAGCATCTAGAGGCAAATAGTTAATATATTTAAAAACATTAGTTTTCCTCTTAGTGGCAAAAGCTTTTTTCCATTGAATTCTTTTTTGTTTGCATTCTAAAAATAATTCCTCACGAGACTTCTGTTTTTGTGGAGTGAAAAGACCATAAAGACTGTTTTCATAAGCATAGTTATATGGTTTCACAAAATCTTGATTGACCGGTGATCTACTCTCCTCATCCCAAAGGGACGTCTCTTCACTATCGAGGTTAGCTACTGGGCATTCATTATCAGTCCATTCGGACTCATCAAGATATAAGTGAGGGTTCGCAGCTTGAGCTTGTTCGAGGTACTTGGGGGTGGCAAAGCTAGGTTGACCCTTGAAAAACGACCGAGGTGCTATCATTCTTACGGTTTGAATAGAGTCATGTGTATTATAAACAACTTTTTTCAAAAAATCGACTTGTTCTTCGAGATCCTTTACTTTTTCAGTATCTTTGGTTTGTCTATTTTTGAAATCTTGTTTTAATGTTTCAACCTCTTGTTTCTTCTCGTCAAGAATTTTAGCAGAGTCGGTGGTGTTCATAGAAATCCTCTGTTCAAGTTCATTAACTTTTGGTGTGGCAAGGTACGTTTTTTGACGTTCATCACTTAATAAAACATTAAATTGACGTTTTTCTTTAATTAACAAAGCAAGAGCTTCATTGTATTTATTTTCAAAATCGTCCTTTTTAACGTTGATGACACGACTTTTGTACCACTCAAGCTCGTTGGTCTTTTGAAGAAGCTCAGCCCTATAACTATCAATAGTCTCACTAGATTTTATAAGAGCGGCTTTGCATTCTTCAAAGTTTTGAGTGAGCACTGTGTTTGCCTTCTTTAATTGCTTTTGATTCTTTCGATTTTCATTGACATCTTTTTGTAAACTAGCAATTAAATTAGCAAGCGCGACACGCTCCTTGTCATCCTACTCATTTGCATGTTGATCATCCTCAAACTCATTATTGCACATGTCTGATGAATCGGGTGTGGTATTGTTATCAACCGTTTCCATCATACACGTGTCAGTAATTGTTGTTGGAAGTTCACTATGCTCATGTGTATCACCAAACACATTATATTCATCAGCATGTTGTACCTTATCAATTGGCTCAGTATCAAAGATAGGACCATTGTCATCCTCAGTGACGTTAAGGACCTCATAAATCTTTGCCATGTATGAATAATGTGCCTCGAGTTCTTGGTTGGAGATTTCATCATCTGTGTCGTCAAGCATTTCTCCTTCCTCAGCTGATAACTTGATTCCAGCTTCCATTTTCTTGCACAGCAGCATCTTCTCCTTATGATAAACATAATCTTTAACCCTCTTTAGCTGCCTGTATTCCCTAGCCAAATGCCCAAAACCTCTGCAGTTATAACACTGAATCCCACTTTGTTGCACAACTTGAGTACCAACAGTTTCCCTATTTCCAACAACAGTAGCCACCCTCTGATTATCATACTTAGGTTGTCGATCATACTTTGGAGGACTCTCAGCACGTCTTCGTGTGTCATACCTTGGAGGACTCTGTGCAAGGGTGTTCCTCGAGTTTGAAGATGTTCGAAGGTTGTTGTTGGTGGGTTTGTAGATTTTCTTATATTGCTTCATAACGAAAGCCATTTGTTGCTTGAATTCCCTATCCTTTTGAGCTATTTCTTCATCACTGTCTTCTTCGGATGATTGCTCAGGTGTGGGTGATGGTTCTCTTGCAACTTCTTTGCCTCGGGATCATGTTGGAACATGTGACTTGGAGACAATGGATGATCGTGGTGATGATGATTGAGTAGAGTAGGTCTTTGAAGTACGGGAGTGATATTCTGGGTAATGTTGAGTGGTAGACACCAAAGCAAGTGGATTGGAAATCTTTGCAACTCGTTCAGCTCGAAGTTCATTTGCCTCATTTTGAAGATGTTTCAAGATGTCAAAGAGCTTTTGATATGAAACTTCGTCTAACTTTTGTTTTTGTTTCACCAAGGTGACAAATCGTGTCTACTCTGGTTGAAGTTGCTGTAGAAATTGGACATTGACTTGCATGGTGGAAACTTGCAAGTTGTTTCGGGTCATATCATTCATCATCTTGTAGAATCGGGAGTAATAAGAATCAATTGATTCCCCATCCTTTGATGTAAACTTGCCAAAGTTCCAAAACATCTTAGTTTTCACATCTTGTTTGTTAAGTGATTCACCTTGTTGCAATCTTTCAATGGTCGTCCACATTTCTTGAGCAGTAGGACATGCGTCAACCGTAGAGTAAATTTCATCTCCAATGCCACTGAGAATTAAGTAGATTGCTTCCTTCTCTGCATCAAACCACGCACGGTTCTCTGGGGTGAGGTCGGTCATCTTTTCATCACGTTCATATGCGGGTTGTGCGTCACTTGTGTATGTGGCTGGTACTGCAGGAACTTGAATCCTTGAGAGTTTATAGGGTCCTTCCAAGATACATTGCCTTAAAGCATCGCCGTTAGGTTTTGTGTCAAGGTAACGTATAAAACGGGATTGCCATTGATCATATCGACCCGACACAAGCATTGGTGGTCTTTCTTTGTTACCTGCCACCATTATGTTGTTGTTCGTCACACGATATTCAGCAGTAGAATCCATCTCAATATTCTCTGAAATGATGAATCGAATGTGGATCTTAAGTAGTTGTGTTGTGATTGTTTGGTTGTTGAAATTCCGAAAATTGCGATTTTTTTCTCAGCCCGACAATAAATTCCTCAGTCCGACAAAACGGTAGACCTAAAAAATTTGTAATCACCAAATTTTGAAATTGAGCTAGAAATGTCCTAAAACTAGTATGGAAAAAATTTGATTTTACTTGACCTAAAAATTTGATTTTACTACGTTCCTAAACTAGTCTAGATGGTGGCTAAGTCTAAAAAAATACTCAAACAAAATTTAGCAAAAACATGTCATCGGAATCACTTCGTCGGAATGTCTAATCGGAATGTGTAATCGGAATGTCTAATCGGAATGTGTAATCGGAATGTCTAATCGGAATCCTTCGTCGGAATGTCTAATCGGAATGGTGATCGGAACGACCTTGTCGGAATAGCAAATCGGAATGATGATCGGAAAGAGCTTGTCGGAATACCAAATCGGAATGATGATCGGAAAGACCTTGTCGGAATACCAAATCGGAATGATGATCGGAAAGAGCTGGTCGGAATGTTGTTCAATAACCCTTGATCGGAAAGTCAAATCGGAATACTGATCGGAATGTTAAAACCCTTTTCCGATGTGAGTGATCGGAATCACTAATCCCTTTTCCGATTGCACTGATCGGAATATATCCCACTTTTCTCGGACAAAACTCAACCAATACGTGATTTTAAGCCAAAAAATGATCAAAACACCCAAAAATTTTGTGTTTTTAGCCAAAGTAAATATACCAAATCACTACTACAACTATGTAGAAGATGTAGATGAAGAAGTAGAGCACGGAAAACACAAAAAAAAATTTGAATCCGAGATGATTTATGGATTAAATCATTCGAATCAAATATAATAACAACAACCAATCACAAATACTACCCCATGGCGATTGATACCAATTGTTGTCCCTAATATTATGATTGTAATACATGAATTAAAGAAAGAAAGGTAGATATGAGAAGAATTCTAGAGAGAGAAAGTAGTGAGAGAAAGTAGAGAGAAAAATGGTTGGTGAAACTTGTGGAATATTAGATTAGAGAAAATGAAATGACCAACACCCTTCCTAACATGCTAGGAAGGGTTTATATAGCCTTTGCTTACATGTAGCTTAATGGGATATATGATCATGGGCCGGGCTTTCCTTTTGGGCTTTGGTTACTTATTAATGAACCTTAGCTTAAAGTTAAGCCCGTAATAACACGACTAATATACTACCTATTAAAACGTTCTAAATATACGATACATAATAAACATATGACCGAGCATTCTTGTTTGGCTCAATATTTTGAGGCTAACAATTTCCTTCAAACTTGAAGGGACTAAGAACTATAAGGTTTGGTCTGCTGCTATAAAACTGGCTTTACAAACTAGAAATAAGTTAGATTTTGTGACTGGTACTTGTGTTCAAGATACTAATGATGGTCCTGCTAGGGATCAATGGGATGGTGTAATGTTGTTGTCCTTTCTTGGTTACTTGGTTGTGTTTAACCAGACTTATATAAGGAAAAACAAATTCCAAGTATGCCCAAGATGTTTGGGATGAACTTGAAGAAACATATAATAAACAGGATGGTTCTATTATATACAATCCCCATCATAAAATCTATACATTAGCTCAATTTGGAATGTCATTGTCTGAATATTATCATGAGTGTAATTCTTTGTGGAGACAATTTGATGCTCTTGTTGATTTACCTGATTGTACTTGTAAAGGTTCTGAGGCACTTAAGGAACATGATCAGCTTCTCAGGATAATGCAGTTTCTTATGGGTCTTGATGATTGTTATAGTGTTGTGAAGAGTCATATTCTTACATCTGATCCCATACCATATGTGAGAACTGCCTTTGTTACTTTGTCTAGAGATGAGTCCCATAGGAATTCTAACACCCCCAAATATTCATACTTTAGTTCAACGGAAGAGTCGTTGGTGTTACGGGATAGCACATTACTCAAATCATAGACAACACTTAAAAATCGCGTCGTTTTATAATAAAGCATTTTACATTCATAAATATCAAATTACATAGGTCCTCAGGTCATAATATATCATACAAATTTACAAAACATTTGAATGGAAATTTTATTTGAATGCGGGCCATAAATTCTTGTCGTCTTCCCGAGAATTACCTTCAAGTACCTGAGATAAAACATGTTAAAAAGGTCAGCGAAAACGCCGAGTGAATTCATAGAGTTTAATAAAAACCATTAATATATCATCGGTATATAATTATTACCGAAAATCATTTTGTACAAATCTTTGTCGAGTAGATCATAATATAGGCTTTTGCCTTCAAAACCATTATACGAACCAATGTCGTAAAAACATCATACAGTACGTCTTATAACGTTGTATAGAATTTAATAAAAACCGTTATATGAAAATGGTTATGTAAAACCAAAACACGAACATAATATCAGTAATAAGACCCCGTATTGCTAGTCAGGCAATATATTATAATTCAATTCGCACATCAGTATTTTCATTATTGGATTATTATAAGCCGCATGACATTGCTACCTTACTATAACAATCAACGCGTAGCTAACCCGTAATTCCTTTGCCCATCTAAAATAGCGTGTCGTCACAATAATCACGCTTATATAAATCTTCTCATACATAAATTCGCTTACCACTCAAGGTGGCACGACGGGGATCAACCGTCACGGCGCGAACTGGGGTGATCTTCCCCAAATAGTACTAGTATATGCATAAGCGCCTACCAAATCGCGGTAGTTCACAATTCATGCAAATGTGACTTTTAGTGACGTAACCTAACTAATAATAATCCATTTCATTCATTCCTCGGGTCATATAATCATTCGGGTCCATATCAATAAGCATACAATCGGGACAACTGGTTTCCTATTTTTATTAATACTAACATGTTATCTCCCTCGCGGGTTAATAAAACATTTCATAAAATATTTAAAAGAGTGCGAGGCTATGAACTCGCGTTGATTGGGAAAGGTGGGTTATCGGCGATTTGGATGTACGGTACGTGCTTCAATCACGGAAACCTAGAAAAATAATACTCGGTCTTAGACTCTTGTCCAATGACTTTATAAAAATAATAGTTACGTATATATGATGATATCATAAGTATGATGATGATCAAGGGGGATTTTATCTCTTCATACACATTATAGTGTTATGTGTTAGTCAAATTTTAGACTAGTTACACTAGTTTCAACTTATTTATATATTAAGGCTCAATAAGCCCATTAAAAGTCCAATACATTATATTAGCCCATTAATACTTTTAATACCAGGCATATACTCATATGTTGGGCCCAAGTAGGTTAAGCCCATGAGTAAGTCCATTAGTGTTTAGCCAAACTAGTTGGGCTAATGGTCCAATAAGGCTACTTTGGCCCGTTAAGGTCCATAAGTTATAAAGTTCGGGTTTATCGGTTTTTACTTGTCAAATGTAATTACATATCAGTATATGAGTTATAAAAATATTACATTAGACGGGTCCGACCATCTATGTTTTATTTGGCGAAAACGTTAATCTTTCGGTTTTAGCCGAAAAGACGTAAAACTTATATATAGTTTTATAACTTTAGAAAACATTTGAGTCTTTACTTTTATAAAAATGCCATGTTTATTTATCATAGTATATAACTCATTTTATACTACTTATTATTAGTTAGTGGGTTTTACATATTTATTTTATAATAATATTATTTGAGTGCTCATTTTATATTATATAGTTTTATTTACAAATATCATTATCAAAGTCACTTCCCCATTTTTGCCATATCTTGAGTTCTACAAGGAGATAGAAGCTCAAACTTGGGCAGCACAAACTACATAATATGTGCTACAAATAAATCCTTCATGGCTACTTCTCAATCATCCTCTAAGTATCCCTAATAATTCGTCCAAAACAGACTATACAGATTTGTACCTTAATAGTATTTTGATCATATCTTGCTCATTTTATTGATTTCATTGAGTGGCCAACTCACCACATATGTAAAAATAATATATCTAACTGTATATTCAATAATCCAAGCTTTTTTACCAAGTGTTCATATGGTTACTTACTGTTTTATACAGCCTATAAATTTAATCAAGATTTTAACATCTTTATACGTAGATTTTAGTCTTTTTAACAAAATTTATTAACACAAAATCCCCACATAATACTTTGATCATCATCATATGCATATACATTTAGAAAGAAATACAAGATTACATTTACAAAATAACAAGATAATAGAAGAAATGATCTTGTTACCAACCAATATAGTGAAAGGTTTAAGAACAAGACTTGGTTTTTGATAACCAATCTTATGAAACATGAAGACCACCTTCAAGATCATCAAATATATGTAGACACCTTGAGAAAATCAGCCCTAGCCTCCTTTGAAAACTTCTTTTTAGATGTTAGAATCACCTCAAATCAACAAGTCTTCAATGGGTTTCCATCTTATGCAAGTTATACACAAGATTCATGGTTAAAATTTTTGATCAGGGAGTGTTTGTGGATGAATATGGGACGGCAAGTATAGCTAGAGAGAGAGAGAGATTATGAGTTGTTTTCATGTAAGTTTATGTGAGAAATGGTTTTTGGTTGCTAGTTTTTGGGGTTAAGTGGTTTTGGAAGCAACTAAGGACAAATGTCCTTAGTTGTTATGTAAACTTGACACATAGTGGTGTGTTGGTTTATCTTGGCCGCCCATAGTGAGAGGGTGGGACAAGTGTAACTTGTTTCATCTCCTTATTAATTTACGGGTACTCCTTGATTCTAGTTTCCTCGATTTGCGTGCCCTCAGATCGTTTTACAAAAAAAGTTTTTATAAATTATGAATCAACGGCACAAAACAAATCTAATAAAAATTGTCTCATAAAAAACGGAGTTCAAAAACAGAGTTCAAAAACGTAAATACGTAAACCTAGGGTTTCCGGTTTAGTCGTAAAGGACGTTAAATTATGCACGTAAGCCCTAATTTCAACTCGTAAATTTGTGAGTTTATGAACCAACACAAATTAAAATTACAAAATAATATTCGAGAATAAATTTATTTCCTGAAATGTCGGACTGTCACAAAAACGGTGTATGTAAACGTAAGCACGTAACGTAGAATTCTCCGGTTTAGACGTAGTCGATGCTACTTGAAGACGTAAACCCTTATTTCTTCCCAAAAGTGAGTGAGTTCATAAATTAACAATAAAATAATGATTTTGAATAATACTTGAGAATAAAATATCGACCATAAATTGACGGATTGTCACATCAGTTACCCCTAAAGAGGATCTTTGTCCTCAAAGATCAATTTATCTTACTACTCGCTTCTTATAGAGTTAAAGCCATGTGGGTATTTCCTCCACATTCGGTCTTTTCTCTCAAGTGTAATCCATTATAATACGCGAGTTTCATCAAACATAACGACGGGAATACGATCAGGCTTAAGTTGACTTACTTTCTCTATCCATGATGTTCACGGGTTTTTGATGAATGCAACTTTTCGCCGATCCAAACTTCATTAAGAAACAATCAGATTTTCACTTGATATACATTTATCAAGTTTGATATACGAACATAATTTATGTAGCCCTTGAAGTCCTCGGGTAGATCTAGCTTATATGCCTCTCGGTCCAAATCTTTACATCATCTCAATGGTCCCATACAACGGGGACTTATTTTCCCATGATCTTTCAGATCATCAATTCATTTTTCCATGGTGAAAATTTTTGGCATAACTTCGCTACCCATCATGCACTTCAAGATCTACATTTCATATTCACATAACCTCCTGCCCACTACTGGCAGTCAATAATCAGATCCTAATTTCAACAATCATTTCAGGTCTCACGGGTCGGGTAATTTGTAAGGTTAGGTTTGTCATCATAGGCAATCTTAAACCTAAAAGACAAGTCCAAGTCACAATAGGTGTATGTCGGGTATCTTCATCCCAACTCCCACCTACAGGTGCTCTTAGACTTAGATCCTCACAAGATTCAATCTCAATCCTAATACGATAATTATCAATGATAATCTCTCCAAAGGAAAGTAATTATACGGTTCATCACCAAAGGTCAATCATTCAAACATAAAACAAGACTTCTAGTGTTTGTATCGTTACTTTACCCTGTCCCTTCGATTGAGGTGGTAAACAGTACTCTCATCAAGATTCGTTCCCAATGACTTCTGAGGAAATCTCTAGAAGTTCGATGCGAAGCGAGGATCTTGATAGAGATGATCGATATAGGCACACCATGCCTACACAACTCCATTAAATACAAAAGAGTCAATTTATTCATCGAGAATCTATCATTAACGGGAATGATATTAGCAGATTTGGTCAGTCTGTCGGCAATGACCCAAATCGAATCAAATTCAGATGATGACCTTGGAAGATTTGTGATAAAATCCATGGTGATTCTATTCTATTTCCAAACAGGAATAATAAGCTGTAGAAGCAATCCTTATGGATTTTGGTGTTCAGCCTTGACCTTTGCAATTGTTAGATGTTTACTAATGTATGAGGCGATGTCTGCCTTCATAATTTGCCATCAGTACAACTTTTTCAGATAAGATATATTTTATCAGAAATGGCATGAATAGAATACTTAAACTTATAAGATTCCAACATGACTAAGTCTCGAAATCCTCCATAGTTAGGAAACTACAAACAACCTCTTAAACACTTAACGCCATCGGCTCCCATTTCTAAGGGTTCTCATTAGCCGCAAAACCCTTCATCATCCATATCATCCTTTTTACAAGCATCGGCTATTTCTAAATTGGTCGGGCAAATTATTTTACATAGTCATTACTAAGGAACACATCCTAATTGATTCTTTATCCTTTCTACATAATGTGTCAGTATCTACATTCACCTTCCCTGATGAAATAATTATCATAACCGCAATTCACTCAGAAATTCTTTCTTCATATTTTCTAAGTTTTAGTTTCGTCTCAACTATTATCTTTATTAGTTTTGTCAATCCGACGTTTAAAGCGTCGATAAATATTACTAGTAATTAAATAATAAATGTTTAATTTTATGAAACGTAAACGTAAAAAATTTTAAATTTCTCAGTTCGCCCAATTATAGAAAAATGTTAAAAATAAATTTGAATTTAGTTAACACGATTAGGTTGATTTATCAAAAATAATTAATAAGATCCGTAAATGTTCAAAAAATTCTTTGTTTATACTTTGGTCAAAATTTTCTTAGTTGAAAAGCAAAATTGTCGTTTCAAATTCCAAGTCATGGTTTAAATGGTTTCCTCAATCCCTCTTAGGTTGTCTTGAAGTATACACAAACATTTACTCCTAAGGGAGTTTAGTTAAATGATCTGGGTATAAGGGAATGATTCCTTAAAAATCCTTTGATAAATATTTGTCAAAACGTTTTTGCACTTTCTTTTTTGGTATAACACAAAGCCTTAATGGCTCTAATCTTTGAAGAGTCAATATAGATTCCATTATCTATCAATCACACGGTCAAATAATGTAAAAGATCAAATCTTTAAATCACATGATAAATACTCAGGGTAGTCTACATATGGTGTTGAATCCAAGATTGTTAGACTCAAACAGTCGAAACCGTTTTACCTAGAATAATCATCATTCATATGGTTTAACATAGCCGAATAGAACAATAATTAGAACGAGATGTCTAACAAAGACGAATTCTTCCCGGAGGGTTCGTATTATTGATTAACACAAACCGCTCTAGGTGTGTGTACATTCAATCCCACACCTAAAGATCAAAGCAACAGTAGGTTACATTGTAGTAGTGAATGAATGAATAAAGCCTACAGATTACACACATGCTTTATTACATTCATGAATGCCACACGTGCGTTGGTCAATCCAAACGACATAACATGAAACTCATGATGTTCATTACAAGTTCTGGATGTAGTGCTTGGAATAGATAATCTTCTTTGCGGACGCGAAGTTGATGAATACCATGTCGTGGATCAAATTTTTGAATATACGCTAGAACCTTGTAAATGATCGAGCAAATCTTCCATCTTGGGTAATGGATATAGATTTTGATCATCAATTTACCTAGTTCACGGTAATCAACAAATATAAGGAATGATAACACCATAGCTCTCTATGATGACGAGCTCGGTAGAATAAAATCTTTTTCCGACAACTCTCTCAGTTGCACGGTAACTCTTTTCGATTCAGATGGTGCTGAAGTAGGGTGCACACGCCACAGGTGCAGCACCGGGAATATAATCAATACCAAGTTCCACTTGCCTTAATGGCGAAAGTCTAGGTAATTCACCAGCAAATACCTCCGAAAGTTTCAGATAACATAAACATCTTTTAATAAATTTACTTTAAGTTCTTTCTATATTACTATATCTATGACTAGTTCGTAACCATTCATGGTATAATTTCAAGCCTAAATGCAGGATATGGTCATCCATCGGGAATTATTTATATCACTTTTGATAATCAACATCTTATCTTTTAGGGGAATTCCACTCGAGTTCCCATCAATTTAGACAATGACATCATGTCATAATCAATCAATCCATTCTACTGGCACTACCAACTTTCTAGTTTCATTATCGTTGATAAGATGTGAACTTCTCAAAATACTAATAATAACTCATAATCCTTCACAGATTCAAGGATATCTGGAGACATAGCTAACACTAAAAGAGTAAGGTCAACGAATAATCTACGCGAGAGAATTTCAAATCAGATAAAGACGAAAACATTAACGAATATGAATTTATCCCATGTTTTCATGATTTGAGTACGTATTCGAAAGCACCTCGGATCGTTACCCATGTCATTAAAATAGAATCTAATCAAAAGAAATGATAGGAACGTCAGTACACCCAGTCGGGTATCAACACTCGGTAATTAGAAAATTTTCCAAAGAATCTCACCACAAGAGAATTGGACAAGAAAGGGAGGTCAATTGTCAAATAAGACAATTTCCACAGATGAATAAATTCGATTCAGAATGATAAATGGTACGGTCACATATGTAGGTGTCCCTAACAATATGTCCCTATTTTGCACTTCTTGCAGATCTCATAAAAAATCAATCTTTCACAATTACAAAGAAAATGTAATGTTTATTAACAATTTCATGGTGACTACTAATCAGCCTTGCATGGTCCCTTCCAAATTGTACGTAGGCGCGCAACTATATACAATTTTAGGATTAACGATGCAATACTCAGTTTGTCAAAACTTTGTCATCATGTTTAAAATATATATATATATTCATGCTTAATTCTGAAATAAGAATCAAAATGAATTTATAGAGATGTTCTTTGTTATGGAAACAATTAAGTTTTCCAAGGTGTTTCATAAACAACTTTATTTCGATAACGATTATTTATAAGTCTCACTTTAAATAATCAATATGGTGATGAAAATTCAATTTTTCTAAAGGGATATTGTTTTAACTTATAAAAACAATGAGTGATCTGCAAAAGAGTGATGAAAAGTTGTTCACCAAGAACTAACTACATTACGATAGGAAATGAGCTTAGCTAATTAATCATGAGGTTCATGACCTCGATGGCACTTAGGAATACAAAGAGAATAATCCACAACGCAACTCTATCGGAAATGAGTACTTGCTCAATGGTTGCATCACTAATGCGAACATAAGAAAGAAGCAAGAAAAGATAGATAACATCGATACATGTAGGATTTAGCAATCAAAGGTAGTCTTTCCATTAATCACAAACAAGTCAAAAATTGTACCGTAACACATTACGTGTCGCCATGTCATACAATTCCAAGGACTCATCCTACCACTGATGTCTCAGTTAAGTTAGGGATTTTAAAAGATACCATAATGAATACTAATATACAAGAGTCATTAAGTGTTCCATCTGTCCCGGAAGATCCATCGGTCCCAATTCAGAAGAAGATTTCTTCAATTTATTTCTTGGACACTGGCATCCTCGACATTGGAAAATGGCCTAGGAACAACCCTTAACACAAACCAACAATCATTTAAAATCTTATAATTCAATCACAAGACTCAACTACTTCCTCTTAACAATCTCATATTCCATACGAGTTAAATTTTACTTTATTCAAGTTTCAATTAACTTATACTCAATGCGACATCCTACCTCATTTTCCAATACTTTCAACCTTATTCTTAGATCTTGAAAAGGGCAATAAAAGCTCGATATGAACACCTAATTTACAATCCTATAACTCCTTCAACAATAGTTATCAAATGAGTCACTGGTATGAAATGACTCACACATTCAATTAGACTTGTCGGAAAGGTACTAGTGGCATGAGGCTTTTGGGTAAAGGCTCAAATGACAGCCTCAAGTGCAACATTCACCTTTTCGATTTCAAATTTAAGAATTGGGTGACACCGAATCAGATGACACCTTTCCAGGTGGTAAGGTTTTGTCAAACTCCACTCTATAATGAAAGATCGTCATGACATCAATATCAGATTTAATCTCGCCAATTCTTCTATAATATCATAATCAACTAATACCAACATTTCTACGAATATCGACCATTTTGTTGGGATCATAAATATCTACAACTTGGTTTAGATCTGGAATAGCTAGAATTCCTACAGAAATAGCTTCTATTGATTTGCTAGGGGAGTTAGGGTTTCTTGTGACAATCTACGTCGTATAAATACCTCGTATAAGTATTAAAATAATCATCAAACAATCATGTAATCAAATTATAACATATATATATATATATATAATCCAAGTTATATATATATATATATATATATATATATATATATATATATATATATATATATATATATATATATATATATATATATATATATATATATATATATATATATATATATATATATATATATATATATATATATATATATATATATATATATATATATATATATATATATATATATATATATATATATATATATATATATATATATATATATATATATATATATATATATATATATATATATATATATATATATATATATATATATATATATATATATATATATATATATATATATATATATATATATATATATATATATATATATATATATATATATATATATATATATATATATATATATATATATTAAAATGACACTTCTCAGTCTGGCCTTGTCGGTAACTCAGGAATTCTTTAGCACCGTTATAGTCAAAAGATTTTTAAACATTTTACTAAAAATATTTATTTAAAAATATTTATGGTTAAAATATTTTGAAATGTTTTATTCAAAATCTTGGTTTTAAAAATCTTTCGTTCTCTATAATGAGAGCTCTGGTACCAAACTGTAACACCCCAAAATATTCATACTTTAGTTCAGCGGAAGAGTCGTTGGTGTTACGGGATAGCACATTACTCAAATCATAGACAACGCTTGAAAATCGCGTCGTTTAATAATAAAGTATTTTCCATTCATAAATATCAAATTACATAGGTCCTCAGGTCATAATATATCATACAAATTTACAAAACATTTGAATGGAAATTTTATTTGAATGCGGGCCATAAATTCTTGTCGTCTTCCCGATAATTACCTTCAAGTACCTGAGATAAAACATGTTAAAAAGGTTAGCGAAAACGCCGAGTGAATTCATAGAGTTTAATAAAAGCCATTAATATATCATCGGTATATAATTATTACCGAAAATCATTTTGTACAAATCTTTGTCGTAAATCATAATATAGGCTTTGCCTTCAAAACCATTATACAAACCAATGTCATAAAAACATCATACAGTACGTCTTATAACGTTGTATAAAATTTAATAAAGACCGTTATATGAAAATGGTTATGTAAAACCAAAACATGAACATAATATCAGTAATAAGACCCCGTGTTGCTAGTCAGGAAATATATTATAATTCAATTTGTACATTAGTATTTTCATTATTGGATTATTATAAGCCGCATGGCATTGCTACCTTACTTTAACAATCAACGGGTAGCTAACCCGTAATTCATTTTCCCATCTAAAATAGTGTGTCGTCACAATAATCACGCTTATATAAATCTTCTTATACATAAATTCGCTTACCACTCAAGGTGGCACGACGGGGATCAACTGTCACGGCGCGAACTGGGGTGATCTTCCCCAAATAGTACTATTATATGCATAAGCGTCTACCAAATCCCGGTAGTTCACAATTCATGCTAATGGGACTTTTAGTGACGTAACCTAACTAATAATAATCCATTTCATTCATTCCTCGAGTCATATAATCATTCGGGTCCATATCAATAAGCATACAATCAGGACAACTGGTTTCCTATTTTTAATAAAACTAACATGTTATCTCCCTCGCGGTTTTATAAAACATTTCATAAAACATTTAAAAGAGTGCGAGGCTATGAACTCACGTTGATTGGGAAAGGCGGGTTATCGACGATTTGGATGTATGGTACGTGCTTCAATCACGGAAACCTAGACAAATAATACTCGGTCTTAGACTCTTGTCCAATGACTTTATAAAAATAATGGTTATGCATATATGATGATATCATAAGTATTATGATGATCAAGGGGGATTTTATCTCTTCATACACATTATATTGTTATGTGATAGTCAAATTTTAGACTAGTTACACTAGTTTCAACTTATTTATATATTAAGGCCCAATAAGCCCATTAAAAGTCCAATACATTATATTAGCCCATTTATACTTTTAATACCAGACCTATACTCATATGTTGGGCCCAAGTGGGTTAAGCCCATGAGTAAGTCCATTAGTGTTTAGCCAAACTAGTTGGGCTAATGGTCCAATAAGGCTACTTTGGCCCGTTAAGGTCCATAAGTTATAAAGCTCGGGTTTATCGGTTTTTACTTGTCAAATGTAATTACATATCAGTATATGAGTTATAAAAATGTTACATTAGACGGGTCCGACCATCTAAGTTTTATTTGACGAAAATGTTAATGTTTCGGTTTTAGCCGAAAAGACGTAAAACTTATATATAGTTTTATAACTTTAGAAAACATTTGAGTCTTTACTTTTATAAAAATGCCATGTTTATTTATCATAGTATATAATTCATTTTATACTACTTATTATTAGTTAGTGGGTTTTACATATTTATTTTATAATAATATTACTTGTGTGCTCATTTTATATTATATAGTTTTATTTACAAATCTGATTATCAAAGTCACTTCCACCATTTTTGCCATATCTTGAGTTCTACAAGGAGATAGAAGCTCAAATTTGGGCAGCACAAACTACATAATATGTGCTACAAATAAATCCTTATATCTACTGCTCAATCATCCTCTAAGTATTCCTAATAATTCGTCCAAAACAGACTATATAGAGTTGTACCTCAATAGTATTTTGATCATATCTTGCTCATTTTATTGATTCCATTGAGTGGCCAACTCACCACATATGTAAAAATCATATATCTAACTGTATATTCAATAATCAAAGGTTTTTTTACCAAGTGTTCATATGGTTACTTACTGTTTTATACAGCATATAAATTTAATCAAGATTTTAACATCTTTATATGTAGATTTTAGTCTTTTTAACCAAATTTATTAACACAAAATCCCCACATAATACTTTGATCATCATTCATCATCATATATGTAGAATATTGATAATCAATGAATCTATGAAGGGGTTTGTTAACTTCTAGAGAGAGAAAGTTAGAGAGAGAAAGTGAGAGAAACTATGTGAATTTTATTAAGTGGAAATTAAGAAATGATAACAACCAACCCCTTTCCTTAGTGGAAAGGGGTATTTATAGTTCCAAGTCATAAGTGGACTTGGGCCGGTCCATGACAAGCCCATGGACCGGTTCTTACTTAAGTTAATAAGCAAATGATAACTAATTACTAACTACGAGCTATTACAACATAAATCATATTGTGGAGTGACCGATACTTCTAATATACGTTAAAACGTATTTCTAACAATCTCCCCCTAAGGGAGGTCACTCCACGTTACAAAGTTCTAAACCTAGCATACTATACTAAGTCTTCGTTCTTTAGCTCGTAGTCTTTTCTTCTTTTTCTTTCTTTTGTTGTGAATATGTTGATTTGATCTTTTTGGCTTTGACTTGAGAGCATTGTTCTTTGGCCTTTCACGTGCGATCTTTGCCTTTCTTGTGAACTTTGCCTCCTCGTGACTTCATGTTCCACACACTTATGTCTTTTTGTTGAATTCTCGAAAGCTTCAGAGTTTGGTACAGCGGAAGACTTCATCTTGTACTTTCTTGAATTTTTGTTGCAAAAGACATAAGCATGTGGGAACGACTTTTTCAGGTACGCCGCAACACCACCGTCTTTACTGGTACTCAGCAACGCCACCGTCTTCAACAGGTACACAGCAACGCCACCGTCTTTAGCAGGTACACAGCAACGACACGAATAAAATGGCTTTGAACATTTTATTCTAATTCGGTAGCATTTTACCTCCGGTCGGTGAAGACCGTTGGACGATATTAGATATCGTACCCGTGACGGATAGTTTCAATTAAGTAACTTCCTGACAGGATTTCGCGGGTAAACCCGTTCTCTTTACTCGACCGTCCAAAGCTGACTGCGAACATAAAGAGTGAATCACTTGGATAAATTATCCTTGTGATTAAAAGCCGTCAATTCATGAAACCTGGAACAAGTGAATTTCAATTAAGATTTTCACCATCGTTGCTTTCCAGTTGTCACGAGCTCGATTCATAAAGAATCTTGCACGTTACCTACCAAGTGCTGTTTGATGTTGACACTAGAAGGATTTCCACTCGTCACTGTGGTCAATAAAGAGTCACTCTGAGTGTTCTGGCAAGATCATATGATAATGCGAAGAGGCCTGGAACGAGTTTAAGTTCAATTAAGAATTAAACCACCGTTACCTTCCAGTTTTTCACAAGATTGGTTCTAAAAGAACCGCACGTGTAACCTACCATGAGCTTGTTTGATGTTGGCTCAAGCAGGATTTCCATCTTCATTGTAATACTTACGTATTACTCGGATGTTCTGGCAATATTACAGGAATATTGCGTAGGACTCATGAAAATCTCTTACTTTTCACAGTGTGTGAGAAAGCAAGGAATAAATGGAAAGTGTCCTAATGAGACTTTTGATGATCTCTTGGCTCTAGACTCGATTGTGCGTTTTGATTTAGTGAGCGATGGCTGGAGAGGAGTGCCACCTTTTCAATACCAGTTTATTCGGAGTGAATAAACCAATAGATAACGTGTTGATCTCCGTGTGATTAAAACAAATACCTTTTGAGAGATATTTGAGTTAGCTGGGGAAGGGTTGTGCATTGCATCACTGGGTCCATGATGTCTTTCTTCAATACCGAGAATCATTAACAAAAATGACCTCAATAGCATATGTATTGACCCGGTTTCTGCCTAAAGTTGTAAGGAGGGCTTCTTTCTTTACACCCTTTATCTTTACATTTCTTTTTCATTCTTCAACCCCTTCAATGCTTACCAATACGTCATCACTAGCACCTTGTTGTGATTGTTCCAGTGCTAGCTTAAGTACTTGGTCGGCATTCAGCTACGTTCACATTCTTTCTCCATCTTTCCTAGGACTTCTAATTCTAACTAGGGAATTGTCCTTGGGAAGATTCCATCGGCTCTGATGAATCATTGGACTTAACCTATTCCTACCACCCTTTTGTCACCACATCCGTCGTGAATTAAGCGTGTTTTGGGAAGGAATTGCCACCATGAAAACATCATTGAAAATCACCTAAGGTACTTGTGATATTGAAATCAAAAGTTTTGTACCTTAGGTGTTTTGAACATCAAAAACGCTCCCCCTTAACACGTGCTTAACACATATTAAGTTGGATTATCATTAAGTCTTTTTCATCTTTTAGCCAAGTATCACTTACGTCTCCTTAATCCCATTTTCTCCCCTTATCCAAAATGTTAACCATTAATATTTGGGATATTGAATGGATTAACCGGTCTTTGGGTAAAAATGAAATCAATATTTGGCCATAGAACAAGTTATTGCTCCCCCTTAAGTTAATAAGGGATAGTTGTAGTGCTTTGGTATGACATATTTTGAAAGATTTAGAATCTCGTGAGAAATTCTTGAAAAATTATCATACCTTAACACTACACCAAGCCATTCAAGCACATTATTCACAAATTTACATATTCACAATTGAAAACCAATATAAAGTGACCTGAGATGTACAACCCATCAGATGGATCGTTGCAGTAGCTTGTGGTGTACTAAATACGGTCTTCCACCCACGAATCTTTCCAAGCTCCTCATCAATCTACGTTCCCGGAGCTTTTGATCGATCTTTTTGATCACATACTTTGCCATCTGCCGGTAACCCGGATGCCAATCCTCCGTCATCTCTGGCAAAGTCCCTCCCGAGTTCAGATGCTCCAACTTATCTCTGACTTGTATAAGAGTGCCATCGCTATACTTGTGGAGCTCCCCCACCCTCATAAACTTCATCAAACCTCGACTGTTCAAGTAGAAAATTCCAGAATTCGGGACAGAAATGCCGGTGTAGGGACATCTTTCTACATGTTGAGGTAGCACTTGATTCACAGGGCGAGTTAAATTGAGCCTCCTCTGATAGCTTTCGACTCCCAACTGAAGATCTTCCACTCGTGACTTGATGACAACGCTTCGTGTAAACATACGAAGTGCTGTATTTAGAGCAATCAGGTCTTCACGAGGAATGTGAGTAAGTTGATCTCGGGTCATTAGAAGCAGCATATCTTCGATATCCTCCAGGCGAATGATGGAAAAATCTCCTTGCTGGATTTTGTATTCCCGGTCATCCTCCCTTTTCAACCGAATCTCCGTCACATGATAATAGCCGTTCTTGGCTTCTGTTTTCAACCCTAAAATGCTGGAGATACGGATATCGGATCTAACATTGCTTCCAGATTTGACCAAGCAGCAACCCCTGTACGCCCTTCGGACTCTTTCGTCCCAATGAGATGCACCTATGACAGCATACATATCATAATTACGATTCATTTTAGGGACCCAGAGTCGATTTACCTTTTCCTCGATGAAGGGTATTGTCCCCCAGTTGGCAGCTTTCAGCAAAGTCAGGGATGTTGCATACTTTGATGATCCCTTCAGTAGATACTCAAGATCGTTGGTGACGAAGAAGTCATGAGCAATCTGATTATCTTGAGCAGGATCCATTGGAGGTGGAGCTCTTTCTGATGCATGAAGTCCTGGCCGTTGAACGGTTTTCAAAGCCTTTATGATCTCATCGGCATAGTACTCGAGCTCCATTCGGGGTAATCGGGTTTTGGCACGCAGTCTCTTATCTTTCATCGCTTTCTTGACCAAGGATGGAGTAACCGAAGTCTTATACTCATGAGCAAGAAATGCACATAAGTCAATCGGACTTCGGATACGCAGATACAGCACATCTTTGTCAGCATCGGTGATCGGATCATATTGAGCTGCTGCCGTGATCCAAGCTTGTGGTGGTGCAGACTCGTCTATCTCCAACGTGTCTTCCCAAACTCTTATGCTTGGTTCAGGAACCGTAGATTGTTGAACCTGTTGTTGAGGAGTGGAAGTGCGAACATCTACTGGTTCAGTTTCAGGCATCTCAGCAGTGTCTTGAACTGGAGAGTGTTGTGCAGCTTCGGGTTCTGTCACTGATTCTGCAATCACAGGAGGAACAACAGCAGAACTAATGGGGTTAGTTGTAATAGGTACAGACACAGCGATAGAGATACCAGGAGCCGAAGACGCTGTAGTGGCATTCACATCGTGGCGCCACTTAGTTCGTCTTGATTCCGAGGATGTCGATTTGTCCTTCGGTGCTGCATCTTTTGTGGACTTGGTTCCAGTCTTTGTAGCAGTCTTCTTGGAGCTGGTAACCTTGTCCCCCTGTGGTTGTTCACCCCCATCATCATCCTGATTGTCGTCCCCGTTACTACCCCTTGCACTCTCCTGATTCTCATCACCACCATCATCGCCATCATCATCATCTTCATCCTCGTCATCATCCTCATCATCCTCATCATCATCATCACCACCTTCTTCATCGTCTTTCTCCTTTTCACCTTCCTCTTCTTCTTCTTCCTCTTCTTCACCCGTACCCTCTTCTTCACTCTCTTCCCTTTCTTCCTCAGGTAAGATGTGATATGGTACCACACTTCCAAACATTTTGAATAATCTATCATCCTCCATGATAGCATCATTCAGGGATTTAAATAGAGCCCGTTGAATCCTCGATTTATCATGCGACCCAAGTTCCACCATTCGAGCCTTAAGGATTTTCTTCAATTCAAAATCCGTCAGGTCATAAGCAATCTTATAGGCGGCTTCGGAAGGGTTGGATGATTTGACCATCAAGTTGTCAGCAGCAAGTGTCTTCAACTCGTCACGAAGCTTAGGCATTAAGGATTCAACGGATTCTTGCACTCTTTCTTTCACAGATACTTCGAGTGCTTCTTTTTGTTCCTTATATTTATCCCTCATTGCTTGAAGTCTGGTAATGCGTGCAGCATGTTTATTAGCCTCAGCCTGCTTAACCTGAGCAATTTCCTCTGCATGAGCCTTTCGTGTAGCTTCCAAGTCTGCAGCGAACTTGGCAATCAACTCTTCTTGAGCTTTCCTTGATGCTTCTTCACTTTGAGCTCTTCTATTTAACTCTTGGCGGAGTTCATTCATTTCTCTCTTGTGAGCATCCGTATGTTTATCCAACATCTCGCCCAATACTATTGCTGCCATTGCAGATGTTGCAGATGTTGCAGATGTTGATGGAATAGGCTCGGTTGTAACTGCTGTACTAAGGGTAGGGATTATGGGTGGAGGAAGAAATGGTGTGGAAGCCGGTCGGATTGGTCGGGTTGTTAAGGGTTGGATTGGTGGTGGAAGAGTTGCCAAAGGTTGAGTTGTCACCATGATTGTAGAAGCAACAGGTTCCTTTTCCACACTCGTTGAAATAGGAATTGATGGCTCCTTCGAAGTAGAGTAGTTTTCAGGTGACCCAAACTCATCAACATCATCCGGTTCGACGTACTCATCCTCAATATCTACCCTTGCCCTTGAACCACTACCTCCTGTATCTTTCCTACTCCTTTGAATAGCAATCTTCATCAGTTGTTGCTCGGTTTTACCAAGAGTAGGATCAACAATATCTGCTTCATCACGTAGACGCATCAAATCCTTACCCTTTCCCTTCTTACCCTCTGACTTCTTCTTCTTTGGTTCGGGTTCAGGTAACGCAGCTGGTTGTTTGCGTTTACCTTTACTCTTAACAGTTGTAGATGAGTCTTCTCCAGTTTGAAGGTTTGCTTTCAGCCTTTCGATTTCAAGCTGCAGTAGCTTGTAATCAGCAGAACCTTTGATTTTGTCTGACAGAAGGTAATCAGGAACAGGACCCGGAATCACACCAGTAGACGGTCCTTCATGCCTCAGATCTACAGTATCATCAGCTTCTTCAGTGTGATAGCGACCTCCTGCTCGCCTATCAATAGTAGCATCAAGCTTCATAAAATAATTTATGATAAGCTTAATAAATCGAGGATAAGGAAAGAAGTTTGTCTTTAGCTTCTTGTTGTGGAAGAGTTGAAAGGTGAATTCTTCCCATATCAACAAAGCATAATCTGAATTTGCAGCTTTGTACATGCCATAGAAGAGGTTCATTATCGGACTTCTCAAAGCATCATGTCCGCTTGTTTTTGGTGTAAGGCATTTACTGAGAATACCCATCAAAGCTCTCCAGGGTTGTCCTACCTTAGCAGTGGTAAACTCAGATGCAACTCGTATTTCCGGACATCCAAGTGCGTCAAATAACTCCGCGAGTTCATCTTTAGTAGGATCCCTTGAGAAAGACATGCCCTTGGGTGTATCCCGTATACCAAGCATCTTACGGAAGTCTGAAACGGTGAGTGTCTGCTGCTTGTTGTCTATGGTGAAGGTGATTTTGTTCGAAGTGAAATCCTTGGTTGCCCAAAATTCAAACATATACTCATAAGGCACCGAGGCTGTATTCCTAAGGGCGTTCTTGAAATGGGAGTTATCAAGAATGGCTATGGCGACCTTAAAACCATGGTGAGTGGATTTAGAAACTTGCTTTAGCCTATAGTTGTTGGGTATAAACTTAAGGGTTCGGGCTTTAGCAATATCGGCTTCCCTAGATTCTTGGATAGCTTGTACTGTTGGATTAGTCATTTTATCTGTTTAAGATAAGACATGAAAGGTTGATGCACAAAAACAGATAGATATATATCATTCTACTTCTAAGCATAACACATTTCATAAGATAAAACAACAAGTACATAGATAGCATGCAAACAATAACAATCAAACAACTCATCCGGAACTTTTCCTTATTCGGAACATATTCATCCGGAACTTCCTCATTCGGAACTTCTGCTCATTCGGAACTTCTTCATCCGGAAGTTCTTCATTCGGAACTTCCTTCATCCGGAAGTTCTTCATTCGGAACTTCCTTCATCCGGAAGTTCTTCATTCGGAACTTCCTTCATCCGGAAGTTCTTCATTCGGAACTTCCTTCATCCGGAAGTTCTTCATTCGGAACTTTCTTCATTCGGAAGTTCTTCATTCGGAACTTCCTTCATTCTGAACATTCCTTCATTCGGAACTTCCTTCATTCGGAACTTCCTTCATTCGGAAGTTCTTCATTCGGAAGTTCTTCATTCGGAACTTCCTTCATTCGGAAGTTCTTCATTCGGAACTTCCTCATTCGGAAGTTTTTCAGAAGAAATCCTTCATTCGGAAGTTTGTATCCAGTGTTCATTCGGAACTTTTCAAACGAATCTCAGATGTTTAATCTAACGCGTTTGTGAGTTTCTAAGGCAAACTAAGGCATTTTAAACATCATATCTTACAAATCCGAGCAAAACCCACCACAAATCCTAATCAATTAAGCCTAAATTTAATCATACACCCTAAATGGATTAAACTGATTAATTTGAGCATGTTTAACAGAATAATATGATAAGAACTGTGGATAGGAAGTTAACATGATGATGAATATACCTTAATTTAGCAGATGAACAGTATCTAGATGAATTAAGCAAGAGATTTAGATCGTATGTGTGTGTTTATGCAACAATGGCGGCAAAAGCTCAAGTAAACAGTGATTAGAAAACTTTGGGGGCGGGGGGGTGTGATATTTGACTTAGGTCAAAAACAATTTTACCAAGTTTCAATAAAACACACTTTTAGTCCCTACATTTTCTTAACTTTTCCTTTTTGTTTCTAATTTTTCCAATTCACTTAAACCTTGTTTAAACGTACACACAACTTTAGCAAACGCATCTATTAGCATATCCTCAAAATCTAAAAGCCATGCCTATCACTTAGAACGAACACAAGTCGTTTTCTAAAGCAAAACCACTCAATTACCATGAAGCCCTTAATTTTCACAATCACTTTGGAAAATCCATTTTAATGACGAAGATGATTTTACTATTTTCTCCCCCTTAAACAATGACCCGTTTTCTATTTAAAGAGCTGTAGTCATTGTTTAAAGAGTCAAATAGTGATGAAAGCATTTCCAATTTATCTCTTGAAAAATTTTGATTCGTGGTTTTAATAAGATTTCTCTTATTTAGACAAATTAATGCACTGAGACGTACACAAATTCGTGTCAGACCAAGGTATAAAGTAACCTTGATCCCTTTGCATGATTTGGCTTGTAAATCACGCCCGAGAAAATTAATTCCCGTTCTGAGCCAACGTTTTCCAAGGAAATACGTGACTTTAATATGAAAACCGGGTTGCAGTCAGAAATAACTACAAGCCATAATGGGCATGTTTTAAAAAATGTACAACTTTTATACGGACTCTATTTATGGCACCGTGTCAATATTAATCGACATTTCTAAGGCCGTAAATATTACCGTACTAAAAGACATGCCCGATTTAAAACAAAAAATATTTTTGGTTTTTCTTGATTTTATACTTTTTATGGTTTTTCTAGGTTTTATATTTTTTATGGTTTTTGTTGGTTTTATATTTTTGTATTTTCTTTTTGTGGTTTATATATTTACGATATAATACATGATCACAACCAAAGGATACTCTGAATAGTTTACCACGACTATTCAGCTGATTCTTCTGCCAACTCTTTGAGTGTCGCTGGAGTGAATGATTTCATGCCAAGCTTGTCGATCAAAAACTCGATTCGTCCTCGATCTAAGGCTTTGGTGAACATATCCGCCAGCTGGTACTCAGTAGTGACAAAATACAGCTCGATCACTCCGTTCTCCACCTGCTCCTTGATGAAATGGTAGCGAATGTCTATGTGCTTGGCCCGGGAATGTTGAACATAGTTGCAGCAAAGGGCAATGGCGCTCTTGTTGTCACAATACATCGGGATTTTGTTAAATCCAAGACCGTAGTCAGTTAATTGTGATCTCATCCAAAGGACTTGAGCACAACAACCGGACATGGCGATGTATTCAGCCTCCGTGCTTGATATTGCAGCGCTTTTCTGCCTTTTTGAAGACCAACTGATCAATCTATCTCCAAGGAGTTGCACAGATCCAGAAGTGCTACGCCTCGTATCTTGACATCCAGCATGATCGGCATCTGCGTATGATATTAAAGCAATCGAGGAATCTTTCGGATACCATAGACCACGATGAAGTGTTCCTTTTAGATACCGAAAGATCCTTTTAACTACATGTAAGTGCTTTTCGGTAGGCCGAGCCTGATACCGGGCACACATGCATACAGCAAATTGCAAATCAGGCCTGCTAGCAGTCAGATAGAGAAGGGTGCCGATCATTCCACGGTAAAGTTTCGGATCGACAATAATCCCATCCCTATCTTCATCTAACTTGGTTTTCTCAACCATTGGAGTGTCTACGGGGTCACAATTCTCAAAATTATATTTCTTAAGTGATTCTAGAGCATATTTGGATTGATTTATAAAGATGCCTCTGGGATTCTGAGAAATCTGTAATCCTAAGAAAAATGATATTTTTCCCATCATCGACATCTGAAAGCGTGTGGACATTATCTTCTCAAATTGTTTAGACAATTCTATGTTAGTGGCAGCAAAAATTATATCATCAACATAAATTTGTACCAGAAGCATGTCGTTGCCGTCTTTGAGAGTGAATAGCGTGGGGTCCACTTTGCCTTTGGAGAAGCCTTCCGACATGAGATATGTTGACAGGAGATCATACCACGCGCGTGGAGCTTGTTTCAACCCATAGAGAGCCTTCTTAAGCTTGTACACGTGATTAGGAGACTCCGTACTGACAAACCCATCCGGTTGACTAACATAAACCTCTTCCCTTAGTTCACCGTTCAAGAATGCCGTCTTCACATCCATTTGATAGACGATCATGTTCATATGAGCAGCAAACGCAAGGAATAGTCTAATCGCCTCCAATCTAGCCACAGGAGCAAAAGATTCCTCAAAGTCGATACCCAAGGCCTGTTTATATCCTCTAGCGACCAATCTTGCCTTATTCTTCAATACCGAACCCATCTCATCAAGTTTAACCTTATAAACCCATAACAAAGTAAGGATGTTAACTTTGTCAGGGCGAGGAACCAATTCCCATACTTCTAGTCTTTTGAATTCATTGAGTTCCTCCTGCATAGCTTCGATCCAAGATGATTGGGTCATAGCCTGCTGCCAATTTTTGGGTTCAACTTCAGAGAGAAATGCATCAAAGTAGCAATAAAGTGCACTCTCTTGTAATTGATGGCGAGTAGAGACTGGTCGATCTAGATCTCCAATAACATTCCTAATTGGGTGATCTTTTGTCCATTTAGTACTATGTTTTTCAATCCTTGGTGGTCTGGAGTGAACAATAGATGGAGCTTCTTCTGAGGTAGAGGCGGCTGAAGGGTTTTCAGGGATCGCAACACCAAAGAAAGGAAGCTCTTGCAAGTGAGCATATTCCAGGTCGTGATCAGTAGTATCCTCTTCTACATCATTAGGCACAAGTAGGGGTGATGATTCAGGTGTAGTTTGTGAATCACTTGGTGAAGGTGCATCAGGTTCAACTTGAATTGTAGATGCATTAGATAAAGGTTCATTAACTTGAGCAACCACTTCAGGTATTGGAGCAATTACTACAGGTACTGGAACTTCATCAGTTGGGGGATCGAAGAATTCATCAAACAACGGTTGAAACAATTTATCCCACTCAGGCCTAGTTGGTGGTAAAAATGATGTAGAAGTAGGATTGTTGGGAACTAATCCGGAACTTATAGCACCGGGTCCCATCTCATGAAGCGCGGGTTCAGAGCTGTGTTGCTCAGAAGCCATCGCTGTCAGCTCGTCGAAATCAGCGTCCATAGTTTCTACAATCTTGCCAAGACGACGGTTATAGATTCGGTATGCTCTTTTGGACGGTGAGTAACCAATGAAAATACCTATGTCGGCTTTTGGTTGAAGCTTACCCAAGTTCTCACTATTGATGTTTGGATAACACAGAGCACCAAACACATGGAAAAATGAAACATCGGGTTTGCGGTCATGTAGAAGCTCATAAGGTGTTTTTCCATGGCGTTTCCGAATAATTGAACGGTTTTGGGTGAAACATGCAGTAGAAATAGCCTCTGCCCACAAGAACAATGGAGCGTTCGCATAAATAAGCATGGTCCTAGCAGCTTCCATAAGTGTGCGATTTCGTCTTTCAACGACACCGTTTTGTTGTGGAGTGCGTGCAGCGGATGTTTCATGTGATATACCAACTCCTTCATAATAATCACGAAGAGTCTGGTTGACGAACTCTGTACCATTGTCTGTACGGATACGGCGGACAGTGGTATTCAAACGTACCTGGATGAACTTCAGAAAAGTAATGATAGCTTTCGGTGCTTCATCCTTTGTACGTAAAAATCTAACCCATGTAAACCTTGAGAAATCATCCACAATGACGAGAATGAATTTCTTACCGCTCACACTTTCAGTTCTCATCGGTCCACAAAGATCCATATGCAAAAGATGAAGTTTTTCTTGATTAGTGTCTTCAGCTTTGGGTTTGTAAGATTTCTTGGTGCTTTTCCCTCTTGAGCACGCGGAACATAAATGATCCTTGTGAAATTTAAGCTTGGGAAGACCACGAACTAACTCGTTTTTAGCCAGATGATTAATAGCATCAAAATTAAGATGAGATAATCTGCGATGCCATAACCATGACTTGGTCTTAGAAGCTTTAGAGAGAAGACATACTGGAGAAGCGGCCATCATGTCTTGTAAGGACAAAGTGTAAAGATTTGCACCACGAGATCCCTTCAACAAGTCTTTTCCTTCCAAATTGCGGATGAAACAAGTATGTTGTCGAAAAGCAACCTCAAGGTTGGAATCACAAAACTGTCCTACTGAGAATAAGTTATGACCAAGACCTTCAACATAGTATACCCTAGAAATCGTCACGTTTCCAATCTGATATTCACCATATCCCATAATCTTTGCTATATGATCATTCCCAAATTTAACCGTACCAAGAAACTTGCTGACGAAATTTCGGAGCATCGAGCGATTTCCGGTCATATGTTTTGAACAACCGGAGTCCAAATACCACAGGATGATTTGGACCACCTGAAAATATCACCACACAAAGACAATGTAGAGGTATCGGAATCTGAGTGTTCCTTGTTATTAGCAGGTACAGATTTAATAATCTTAGATTTGCTAACTCTAGGTTTCTTAGATTTCCTATCCTTTTTCTTCTTAATTAGTGGTGTAGATTCTAATTGGCTCAAATCCTGAGGTATTTCTACACTGATAGGCACTACAGTGGGGGCTGACCTAATTAAAGGGCGCTGTTTCCTTACTTGAGTGCGAGTGTTCCTAACTAAAGGACGCTCAGACCTAACCTCAATGGATGCATTCCTAGTTAAAGGGCACATTTTACCATCGAGAGTAAAGGTCCTACCAGTGGGACGCCATTGCCAGCCAACTTGGGCACGAGTTCTACCCGTTGGCTTCCATTCAAGACCATTCTTAATTGCATTCATTTCATTAACGTGATCAATCAGACACAAATCATGACGCTGTGAAAACATACATTCATTACAATTCCAGCAATTTAAATCAGAATTCACGAATGGTTTAGGCTGCTGCACAGGCGCAGAGCTTTTAGTCTTAACATGATTCGTTTTATTTAAAACTGAACTAGCATTCCTATTGTGGACTTCTACTTTCTTCTTTGTGGCACTACTAGTGGCGGGCTTGATCTTAGCTTTCTTGAGTGGCGATCCTTTAGCCTTAGTAGTCTCTTTTAATCCTGTAGAAGGCAAATTGGGAACATTAGCAGCAGATTTTAAAGGTGTCTTACTTGATTGTGCCAATGACGGTTTCGCTCCTGGAGTCTTATTAAATGGAGTGACAGCAATGGGCCTATTGTTAAGTAGTGCTGAACCTGGTGTACCTATGTATTGTAAATAAGCCAAGCAATATTGAACTCGCTTAACATATTCATGAGCCAAATAATAGTCGCTACTTGAGGGATCTAAGGCATAAAGATCGTCTAAAATATCCCTAAGAAGATCGACATGCTTAATGGCATTCCTCATATAATCATCGTATACAGCCGGGTTTCTCTTATGAAGCGGATTCTTATAAAGCACTACTTTCTTGGTTGTTGGAGCACTAGTGGACGGTGCAGAGTCGGTAGCTAAGTTATCAACTACTTCTTGTCGGGTGAGAAGAAGTGTCTCCTTTAACTCAGCCAAAACCATATTTTTGTCTATGAGCAGGATGTTCAAGTCAGAGATTTCTTCGCACTTTTGGTTCAGTTGTTCAATATAATATTGTTGCTGTGTCGCATTAAAAGCGAATCGATCTTCTAGTGAACCATAAAGAGCGGATAGTCCCTGCCTTGTCCGATCCATCTCCCCTAGAACAGTTGATAGTCTAAGTTCTAAGACTTGGTTTTTAGACTCTGCGGCCTCTAGTTCCATTCTTAATGTTTCCTTTGATGATATCTCTCTCTTCAATCTCATGATTTCTTCCTCTAATGTCTTAACAATTGCAATCATCTTGTCACTTGTCTCAACACCGTTTTCACAAACATTTGATATCAAAAGATTTTCATTTTGAGCTTGTTGTTTTAATTCTAAAGATATACAATGTTGTTCTAGTTGATTAAAGCGTTGAGAAAGTAAATTATAAGAATCTTGTAGCTTTAAAAACTCAGCGTTAGATTCGTGACAAGAATGACTATCTACCTCATTTACATTTTCAGCAACATTTACAGAAATATCACAAACATCATCACAAATATCCACAGCATCACAATTCATCATAGCGGATGTAAGCTCATTCGAATATTTAACATTTACAATAGTAAGCACATCACACGAGATTACTTCGGACAAGAATCGGTCATATTCGGTTAAAATCTTTTCCTTTTCAATTAGTTGCAGTTCGTAAGCGGTGTCCATTTCATAAAACACTTTTTGAACTTCCCCAATTTCAAACTGAAGATTTTCCTTAAGAGATGCAAAACTTCCTTTTAGACTTTCGACAAACGGATTGATCTTAGTTTTAAACACCTCGTTCATGTGTTCGAAAGCCCATTCTCCGGCGTTTAAGCCATTTGAAGTCGTACATTCCAAAATGACCTTGTCAAAGGTAGTAAAGTATCGGTTAATCTCTTTCAGGTTTAACCATACAGTGCTAACCGGTGGAAGATTCTTTGGAATTTCCTTAGGATCTTCCATGTTGACAAGTGTAGGAAATGTACTAGGGCGTTCTTCCTCTAACATGTAGGTCGGTGCTGTGATGAGATCTTTATCCATATGGAAGCGAACTCTAAAATCAGTTTTAGCAAGCTCCTTATTCATTTTAAAATAATCACATTCGGGATATTTTGCAGAATTGTATGACCGATCCTCATCAACTAGAGCCTTACTTGTTCTATCATTGGGAAAAACAATCGGGTCTAAAGCCAATCCTAATTGAGTTGCATTATAAAGTCTAGGACTATGTCTTAAAGCTTGTTTTGCATATCGTGGATTAGGGGGAAGGCCTTTTAGACGTGATAAGTTAAACTCTTTAAACGAAGCATCAAATAAGTGAACTAGTTGTGAAGCAGCGTATTGTCTTAATAGCAAGTAGTCTAGACTTCTAATCTTATTAGTAGCATTAATCTCCATTTCAGTCTTCTTAGATTCGAGTATTTCAAAATCAGTTTGAAGTTTCTGAAAATTAGTGACCACTAACTCCTTTTCTCTAAGTTCACTAGACAGATTTGCTCTTAAGTTCTCGATTTCTTGCAAGTGACCCATTTGTTTGTTTCTAAAGTGATCATATTCGAGATTTGTGAGAACACTAGACGAAGGCACTAATTCCAAAGTTTGTACTTTCTCATTGCTTAAGGCAAGCTCTTCAGACAAATTCTTATTCTTAGCTAAGGTTTCTAAGAGTGCAGCATTCATTTGGCTAAGTAGTGTAGCAGGAACCATGACCAAATCTTGTTGAGCAGGAGTAGGCATATGCGAACTGGTTCCCGGTTGTGATGCACTCAAAGTCTGGGGACTCACATTGATATTGCTATCATTGTTTGTCTCCTCGTTTGAAAGACTCACCACCGAAGATTCATTCGAATTAGCACTCTCTTGCCCAACTTGATGTGGTTGAATACTAGCATCAGTGGCATTATCCGTGTTATTAATAGGTACCTCAGATTTCTTATCTGGCCCTAAGCTGGAGAAAGTTGCCATGAAAGCAGCCTTTGCAGTCTGAAAGTCATCACAATCGGAATCATACGCATCAAGATCATCGGCTTGGTAAGCTGCATTTTGCGTAGTGACAACGTCTTGTTCAGCAATCCCTGGGTCAGCAAGAAATGCAAGCTCCTCTTCATCAAGTTCCCTTCCTTGCGCCTGAGCATTTACCAGATAGATCTTTTCTGCAAACCACTGTCCATCCCTTCTCCTCTTGGGTTTCTTACAATCCCTGGACATATGACCCTCTTCCTTGCAGTTGTAGCATGTAATCATTCTCAACTTGCCTGTATTAGCCCGTGGAGGGTTGTTGACCATTGGAGCAGGAGCAGGATTGGCGGTGCGAACATTGGTTGATGTGGAAGTTCTCCCCTGATATGGCTGAATTGGCTGAACCATTACTCTGCCATTCTCAATTGTAGCTTGTTGGCGAGAATTGGATGAATTCCTCAACTGATTGTTGGTAGGAGCTGATCCTCTGAATCCTCGTTTGCTTAAAGTTCTTGTGAGGTAAGCAGACATAGTAGTTAGCACTTCAACTGGGTCAGCTCCTTGTTGGAATACAGGAACTGGGACTTCCTCATCATCACAATATAGTGCTTGATCTGGATGAGCTGCATAATCAGTATAAGGAAGACTCATTTGATCAGGGTAGCTTGTTGGATATGCTGCATTCTCTTGATAAGAAGAATATGATGGCTGAGCATAATGTGCAACATTTGCTGGATGAGGTTGTGAAGCATACTGTGGTGAGGGTGCATTGAACCGATATTGTTGCTGATGTGAGGTGGGTGGTTGTGGTAGAATCGAGTATTGGGGAAAGGCTGGTGTCATGTAAGGTGATTGATGATAAGCTTGATGTCCCAAGATATAGGGTGTGTTGTTGTGAGACAAGCTTGGTTGATTCGCCATCAATGCTAAAGAATCTGGGTGCATACCACGAGGAGAACGGTGCATAATCACATGCTTCTCATGCTGCTGAAGGAAGGCATAGATTTGATCTAAGTTGCACTTGTGCAAATCCCGGGTTAACTTCACATCAGTAATGTACTCACCCCATTCAGCTTGAGGTAGAGTATTCAAGAATTTGGTGTTAACCTGGAATGGTGCGATTACAAGATTGTATACATTCAGATCATTCATAAGTGTGGTGAATCTGAAGTAATAATCGTGGAGCGTTTCCCCTGGGTTGTAGGTGAATCTATCAAACAAATCATACAGCTGACACTCCCTTTCTTGTTTGGTGAGAGACGTGCCTTGTAGCAACACCTTAAGACGTTCCCATAGATCCTTTGCCACCGTATACTGACTCACCATCCTATAGATGTCATGGGGAAGTGCTTGGAGAATTGTTTGAAGAGCTTTTTCATCTGCATCTGCAACGAGTTGTTGGGCTGGAGTGAGTTCTTCAAATTCTCGTGGTCTAGTCACGTTGTCGACCGTAATGGTACCATAGTCGAGTGGACCATTCAAAATCGATTTGACCATAAGCCTTCCGTATGTCGGTTTCCCCTTTAGATATTGCATCATTCGACCTTGCCATGCCTCAAACACCTCTTTAATGAGCATCGGTGGACGGCTATCAGTTCCCGTTATAATTGATATATCCGTAAGAGATGTCATCTGAGGCATTACTGAATTTGGATTCATTTTGTTTTTCTTCAAAGAAACAGAGATTATCGGTTGATCGAGCAGTGAAGTAAAGCTTGTGAATTGTGTTGTGTTTTTGTTGTATGAAACCAAGATTAAATCCTCTAAAAAAAAATCGTCGAAAAAACAAGCAAAATCACCCTTGATTCGGAACTTTTTGTTGATTCGGAAGTTTGATTCGGAAGATTACCTTGATTCGGAACTTTGTGTTGATTCGGAAGATTACCTTGATTCGGAACTTTTGGGTTGATCCGGAACTTCTTGACTCGGAAGTTCTTGGTTCGGAACTTTGGCTTGATCCGGAACTTTTTGACTCGGAAGTTCTTGGTTCGGAACTTTGGATTGATCCGGAACTTCTTGACTCGAAAGTTCTTGGTTCGGAAGTTTCTGATCCGGAACTTCTTGGTTCGGAAGTTTCTTGATTCGGAACTCCTTGACTCGGAACTTCTTGGTTCGGAAGTTTCTTGATTCGGAACTCCTTGACTCGGAACTTCTTGATCCGGAAGTTTCTTGATTCGGAACTCCTTGATTCGGAACTTCTTGATCCGGAACTCCTTGATCCGGAACTTCTTGATCCGGAACTCCTTGATCCGGAACTTTTGCTGAATAAACAGTAAGTGTTCCGATGAACAGTCGAACCCCAAAAAATGAAGATTAAGCCCAGATTTTGACCAAATAACCCAAAAAGTTTTGTGCTTTCGACTAAAATAAGTAACAACTAATACTTATCCACTAATCCCAATCACAAAAACATCAAAAACACCAAGAATCAAGATGATTTTTCTAAAAGAACACTAATACAATCAAAAACTAAAAAACCACACAAATCACCACCTTAAATCACCCCATAGCTCTTGATACCAAATGTAGAATATTGATAATCAATGAATCTATGAAGGGGTTTGTTAACTTCTAGAGAGAGAAAGTTAGAGAGAGAAAGTGAGAGAAACTATGTGAATTTTATTAAGTGGAAATTAAGAAATGATAACAACCAACCCCTTTCCTTAGTGGAAAGGGGTATTTATAGTTCCAAGTCATAAGTGGACTTGGGCCGGTCCATGACAAGCCCATGGACCGGTTCTTACTTAAGTTAATAAGCAAATGATAACTAATTACTAACTACGAGCTATTACAACATAAATCATATTGTGGAGTGACCGATACTTCTAATATACGTTAAAACGTATTTCTAACAATATACATATACATTTAGAAAGAAAATGCAAGATTACATTTACAAAATAACAAGATAATAGAAGAAATGATCTTGTTACTAACCAATATAGTGAAAGGTTTAAGAACAAGACTTGGTTTTTGATAACCAATCTTATGAAATATGAAGACCACCTTCAAGATCACCAAATATATATAGACACCTTGAGAAAATAATCCCTAGAATCCTTTGAAAACTTCTTTTTAGATGTTAGAATCACCTCAAATCAACAAGTCTTCAATGGGTTTCCATCTTATGCAAGTTATACACAAGATTCATGGTTAAAATATTTGATCAAGGGGTGTTTGTGGATGAATATGGGACGGTAAGTATAGCTAGAGAGAGAGAGAGAGAGAGAGAGAGATTATGAGTTGTTTGCATGTAAGTTTATGTGAGAAATGGTTTTTGGTTGCTATTTTTTGTGGTTAAGTGGTTTTAAAAGCAACTAAGGACAAGTGTCCTTAGTTTTTATGTAAACTTGACACATAGTGGTGTGTTGGTTAAGCTTGGCCGCCTATAGTGAGGGGTTGGGACAAGTGTAACTTGTTTCATCCCCTTATTTATTTACGGGTACTCCTCGATTCTAGTTTCCTCGATTTCCATGCCCTCATATCGTTTTACGAAAAACGTTTTTATAAATTATGAATCAACGGAACAAAACGAATCTAATAAAAATTGTCTCATCAAAAACGGAGTTCAAAAACGTAAATACGTAAACCTAGGGTTTCCGGTTTAGTCGTAAAGGACGTTAAATTATGCACGTAAGCCCTAATTTCAACCCGTAAATTTGTGAGTTTATGAACCAACACAAATTTAAAATTCCAAAATAATATTCGAGAATAAATTTATTTCCTGAAATGTCGGACTGTCACAAAAACGGTGTATGTAAACGTAAGCACGTAACGTAGAATTCTCCGGTTTAGACGTAGTCGATGCTACTTGAAGACGTAAACCCTTATTTCCTTACCAAAAGTGAGTGAGTTCATAAATTAACAATAAAATAATTATTTTGAATAATACTTGAGAATAAAATATCGACCATAAATTGACGGATTGTTACAGGAATGGTCTTCTTCTCAAAATTCTAAATCTGGGCCATCTACTTTTGTTGTTAAGTCTGGTGAGAATTCTAATCATTGGAATAAAGGAATTAACATAAGTAATAATAACAATTGAAATACTAACAAGACTGGTTCTAATGGCTTTAGAAATGGTAATCTTATTTGTAAACATTGTAATATGACTGGTCACACTATTGACAGATGTTTTGAGCTTATAGGGTATCCACCTAATTTTAAAAGGTATAATAATAATGCTATTCAAAGCAATGTTTATAATGTGAGTGTTAATGAGAACAAAGATGATCAGAGTAAGAGTGCTTCTCACACTCTTACTTCTGATCAATATCAAAGGTTAATGAAGTTACTTAGTGTTTCAGAGATAATACTATGGGTTCTGCAAGTGTTGCAAGTACCTTCAAAGTTAATAATTATGTTGTTAATTTTTTTACTTGTGGATTCTATAACTATAATTCAAACATAAGTACTTACAATACTTATGTTGGGTGGATTATAGATTCAGGGGCTAGCCAGTACATTACCTATTCTGAAAAACTTTTGTTTGATGTGATTGATGTGTCATACTTAAATATTAGCATGGCTCGTCCTAATGGAACTTTGGAATATGTGAAAAAAATTGGGTGTTTTAAAATTAATAGTCTGATTATCAAAGATGTGTTGGTTGTTCCTGGGTATAAAGTGAGTCTATTATCTGTTCAAAAATTATGCAAGGATAATAAAGTTAATGTGATTTTTGATGAAACTAAATGTGTTATTCAGGGTTTAACTCAAAAGGTCCTGATGGGGATGGTAGCGAAAAAGATGGGTTTTACTTTCTTGATGAAGGTAGGCCTATGTTAAATAAAAATGTTAGATGTTGTCAGATGTCTAGTTCTATTTTGCATAATAGGTTAGGACATCCTGTTGATCAAGTTTTGGATGTTCTTAGAAAAGATAATAATGATATAAAACTTAATGGTTTAGAACCTTGTGATGTGTGTCACAAAGCTAAACAGACTAGGGAGTCTTTTTCTTTGAGTGACCGTAAGACTAAACAACTTGGTGACATTGTTCATCTTGATGTTTGGGGTCCTTATAAAGTGACTAGTAGGGAAGGATATAGGTTTTTTCTTACTGTGGTTGATGATTATACCATATATGTTTGGGTGCTTTTGTTAAAAAGTAAAAGTGAAGTTTTTGTTTGTGTTGAGAGTTTCTATAAACTTTTAATAATCAGTTTAACAAAAAGGTTAAAGTTTTCAGAACTGATAATGGAAAAGAATTTGTTAATCATAAGTTTACTGAATTTGTTAAAGATCATGGTATTATTCATCAAACTACATGTGCTTATACACCTCAACAGAATGGTGTTGCAAAAAGAAATCATAGGCATTTACTTAATACTTATATAGCCCTCATGTTTCAGGGGGCATACCATTAAACATGTGGCCTAAATGTGTGCTAACTGCTACTTATTTGATTAACAGGTTACCTACGACTGTGTTATCTGGTAAAAGTCCTTATGAAATGGTTTATAAGTCTAAACCTAGTATTCTTCATTTAAAAGTATTTTGATGTTTATGTTTTTCTACTGTGTTAAGTGTGTCTGATAAGTTTGAGTCTAGATTTAAAAAATGTTTCTTTGTTGGATATGCTTTTGATAAAAGTGGATATAAATTGTTTAGTTTGGAAAATAAAAATTTTATGTTTTCAAGGGATGTCAAGTTATATGAGACTATTTTTCCATTTAAAAATGATGTGATTGGTAAAGACTTTATCTTTTATGAAAATGATGTTAATGACTTAAACTTTTTTAATATAAACAGTCATATATCTAGTGAAACTTATGATGATAATGGAGATAGTACATGTAGTAAGCATAGGCATGTACCTGTAGATAGTGTTAAAACTAGTGACGGCACTGTAGATCCTAGTGAAAGAAAAAAAGGTGTTCATACTACTGATACAGATGTTCTTTCTGAGGTGATAGATCACCTAATACTCACTACGTCTAGTAGGAGGGACACTAGTATTAAGTATGCTACAAAAAAAACATGTTTCTAAGGGTATACCAGACACAGTTAGTGATGATGATGATTCCTCTGAGGATGAAGGTATAGAGTCTTTTGGTCAAATGTTTAATTGGTCACCAGAACCAGTAGCAGAGAATACTGTTAGAGAATATTGTTAGAAGAACTAGTGGAAAAAGTAATTTTCCTTCTAAATATAAAGATTTTGTGCTTAACAAAGATGTTAAATATAGTATCAACAAAGTTGTGAGTTATGCTAATCTTAGTATTGATAAAAAAAAATTAGTACCAATATGCATAAAATTCATGAGCCTTCTACTTATTCTGAAGCTATCAAAGATAGCAGATGGATAGAGGTTATGAATCAAGAAATGGAAACCTTAAACAGAAATAATACATGGATTATTACTGATCTTCATCAAGGAAGAAAGGCTATTCCATGTAAATGGATTTGGAAATCAAATATAAGTCTAGTGGTGATGTAGAAAGGTCTAAAGCTAGGCTTGTTGCAAAAGATTTTAATCAAAGAGAAGGAATTGATTATGATGAGACATTTTTTCCTGTGGTGAAAATTGTTACGGTTAGATGTGTTCTTAGTCTAGCTGTTTGCAATAATTGGCTATTTTTTCAATTAGATGTGAATAATGCTTTTCTATATGGTGAACTAGATGAGGAAGTTTACATGAAAATACCTGAGGGTTATGTTGATAACAATAATAACAAAGTGTGCAAATTGGTTAAATCTTTATATGGGTTAAAACAAGCACTTAGAAAATGGAATGAAAAGCATGCATATGTTCTTATTTAAAATGGTATTATACAAAGTCCAAATGATTTTTCATTGTTTATTAAGAACAAAAATGGCCTTTTCTTGGTTTTTCTTGTATATGTTGATGATATTGTTATTACTGGTAATAACCTTGATGAAGTGAATAAATTTAAACAATTCTTAAGTTCTAAGTTTCTTATTAAAGATCTTGGAAGACTTAAGTACTTTCTAGCTATTGAGGTTATTGACATTGATAATGGGATATGTTTAAATCAAAGAAAACATTATATTGAATTGTGGTTTGAGTTTAGAATGTTAGGTTGTAAACCTTGTGGTGCACCTATTGAAGTCAGCCCACATAGTAAAAAACTTAAAGATAAGTTTGATGATGATGAAAAACTTGATGGAATTACTCCATATCAAAAACTTGTTGGAAAGTTGATTTACCTTACTATGACTAGACCTGACATTGCATATGCTATGCATTGTCTTAGTCGAGTCATGCATAGTCCTATGAAGTCTCATCTGAGGCTTGCTTTCAGAATCTTAAGATACTTGAAAAATGAACCTGGTTTAGGAATCACTTTTAAGAAAGGAGTTTGTATCATATTGAATATATTTGTTGACTGATTGGGCTAAATGTAAAGTAACCAGAAGGTCTTTGACTGGTTATTGTGTTTATCTTGGTGATAATTTGGTTTCATGGAAGAGTAAGAAACAAAGTGTTGTTTCTAGGTCTTCTACTGAAGCTGAATACAGGGCTATGTGCAATGTATGTTGTAAAGTGATGTGGATTTATAAAATACTTTGTGATCTGAAAGTGGATGTGATGTTGCCTGTTGAGATGAATTGTGATAATAATTCTGCCATCCAAATTTCTTTGAATCTTGTACTTCATGAAAGAAGTAAACATTTTGAAATTAACCTTTATTTTTTAAGAGAAAAAATATCTGCAGGTTTTATTAAGCCTTTGAAAGTTAAATCTAAAAACAATACTGCAGATATATTTACAAATGGGTTGTTAATTTCATATCATAAAAAGTTTTGTAGAATGCTTGGTTTCTTCAATGGTTTTGTAGGTTAAGGACTTAAGGTGGATGTTAAGATTATAAGTCCATAACCAGGAGGACTACTATTGTCAAGTGAAGATAGTTGAAGGTTCAAGGTTTGCACTGGAATGTATAAGTCATAGCTAAAGGGACTAAAGTTCCATAACTTGGAACTTGAAAGGCTGAAGACTAATGTGGGAGTATATATACTCCCACCTACCTACTTATATCTTTTCTTTTCATTTTGTTACCGTTTACTGTGTGAAATTGAGTGTGTGTTTTTGATCAATATTGTTTTGATCATTGTGAGTTTATGAGTGATTTTCTATTCTTATTTTGTAAACAAATATTGTAATTCTTTTATTGATAGAGTGAGCCAAAGGATGGTTGGATAGGTTCACTGTTATATTGTATTCTTGGTGATATTGAGATTTTATTCATAAGTTTTTACATATACTTGTATGGAAGGAATGTGTACTTTGTTTGTGGTTTAGTGATGTTCATTGCTCGATCAATATAACTACCTGTGTTGCTCAAAATTAATGAAAACAAATACGAGTGTGGTCTTACTTCGTTTCCAACATGTATAGTGATAGAAATTCATGAAAAGTAGTCTTGAATATGTTTACTTAGGAAATGTAGCTTATCATAAGTAGTTTAATGCACAACAAGATGAGGGCATCAGGCATGTCCTTTTATAATTGAGAGACGATTTGCACATTTTTAAAAGTGCACACTTAAAACTATGATATTTTGACATTTACAACCTTATAAAAGTAAATATGAGTAGAAGTAATATAAGGGTATATAAGTCACAACAAGATACTTTTGAGTGTACAAAATATTTTGAGGAGTGTGCAAATCACCTACTTTTATAATTACTACAGTTACTATATGTGAAGAGGATGTGTATTGTGGTTATTGTTTTTGTCACTGTAAAGGAAAATCTCATGAAAAAACTCGAACCTCGCATCTATTAGGTAGAATCCTATAGATTCTCACCAATAACTCTAGAAGGAATGTAAAACCCGCATGCTTTTACCATGAATAGTACCCTTAAGATCGTACGTACTAGATTAAAACTTTCCTATTATAGCATGATTACGTTTTCATGTTAGGATTTTACGTATTACGTACGTGTTAGAACACGATAAGTATTTATTACGTACGAACACACAATAATTATTTAACAATAATTAATCACGAACATGCGATCATGAAATCATGAACGTAATTAAATCACGAACTAATATTAATTACGTATATATATTTATTACGAGCGTGAATAAATATATTAGGTCACGGTAAATATTTAAGGAGAACACATAAAACGCGAACACAAATAAACACGAAGGAACACTTAAATAACGAGACACGGAAAACGGTACGGGTACCCCATGTGGGGCCCCTAAATCGCGGCTACATCAAGGAGATGGGCCAAGCCCATCTCAAAATTTACTAAGAAGGGGTTAAGGTAATTTTTACTACTCATTTTCACTTTACGGAAAACCAAAACAAAAACCTAAAAATATTTTTCTCCTTCTCCTTCTTGTCCTCTTGTGGCCGCCGCATATAACACACCAAAGAGGGGTGTTCATTTGATTTTGATCTTGGTTTTTGTACGTGTGTTCGTGTGTGTTCATCCTCGTTAGATCCACGCATTCGGTATATTCTTTTAATCCTTTTTCTTTTTGATTTGATCTAATAAAATTAATTAAGAACATAATGTTTTTAAAACCTAATTAAAAACATAAATCAATCATGTAAATGGTTATTTGGTAAATCAAAAAGGTTGTTTTTAGGGGTGTTTGTTTGGTCGGCGCCTAAACCGAACCCAAAGGGGGTCTCGGTTTGGCTAATAGACCACCACCGAGACCATATGGTCCCGGTTTGGTGGTGTGGGTCCCATGGCAGCAACAAACCAAAGGGAACCCCGAAGTGGTTCGGGGTATGGTGTCGATTTCATGTCCGGTTCATGGTTTCTAGTCAAGATCCGGTTCACGGTTTATGTTAAGATTATTTTTTTATAATCATATGTTAAAATTAAATTAATAAATATGACATGATTAATTTAATAAACATGACTTAGGTTATAATTTAATTATTAGAATCATGGAATTATTAACCTAAGTATTTTATATTTTCTAGACTTTATAATTAATTAATTATTAAAAACCATAGTTATAATTAATTAATTAACATGACTTAGGTTATATTATTAATAAATAATAATACATGTTTTAACATAAGTATTTAAATTTATTTAATTAAAAACATGATATATTTAATTAAATACTTTTAACCTATAGTTTATTTAAATTACATGTAATAATTAATAAACTATACATTATATCATTATGACTTAGAAAATAATCAGAAAAAAACACTTAGGCTTATATACTTAGCTTATTTAACCAGCTTATATCTAATTATGGAAACTTTCTGTTTTTAGAAACTTATTTAATTAAGGCAGCTAATCTATTTATGGAAACTTTCTATTTTTGGAAACTTATTTAATTCAGGCAGCTAATCTATTTATGGAAACTTTCTATTTTTAGAAACTTATTTAATTAAGGCAACTGATCTATTTATGAAAACTTTCTATTTTTAGAAACTTATCTATTTTAAGCAGTAATTCTATTTTTGGAAAACTTTCTATTTTTGGAAACTATCTATTTTTGAAAACTTTCTATTTTTGGAAACTTTATATTTTTGGTAACTTTCTATTTTTGGAAACTTTCTATTTTTTGAAACTTTCTATTTTAGGAAACCTGCTATTTTTGGAAAGTTACTTATTATTACACAGTAAGTATAATAATACATGAAATACCAGAAATACTTAATCAGAATAGACAGAAGATAAGATAACACAGTTTAAGGCTTTAAACAGTAAAACATGATATGAACATATAAAATAAGCTAAGACATGATATAAAACCAGTTACGTATTTAGTAAGCAGATACTTATTCATGTATGTATTTATGTAGCATTAGTGATACCGAAGTAGGATTCTCCTCAGTTCATCTTCTTCGTTCACTGGACATAAGGTACGGATTCTCGTCCTTTCAGTATGGACATTCTTTCCTTATTAGGATTCCCCGTATGCAGCCAAATGTTTTCCCGTAGTATAAGTTTATATGTTTGACTTGCTTATGTTTAATTTAGAATACCTATAGCCATATACATGCATGACCAGTTTCACCTAGTTATGGAGGTACCATAACCATAACATTAGAGGCACTGATGTTATGACTTCACCACGGCGTAGTGATTGCTCGTGGCGTCCCTTCAGCTTTTGGCCATATTTTTATATTTATCATGTGGGGCGTATGGGTGCATCCTAGTTACATGTTTTTCAGCAGATTACTCAGTGTGAATGTGGTGTGTGCCTTGCATCCTTCACAAGGAGCTGATCCCTCCTACCCAAACCAGTATATTAAATTAGAGGCAGCCCCTCTAATTTGCATGATGAGGTCACCCCTCCAAGTATTCATGCACGGTGGATTTTCATGACCTATATTGGCTAATGGTAGAACATGTTAAACAGTTTTTATAAGATAAACATAAGGCTTTTCAAACTATAAAACCAGTTTTACCAAGACTTAACCAGGTTATTCGGGACTTAGTTTCTTCCGTTGTTATATGTTATATGCTTATCCTATTCATGCTTTATTGTACATCCGTGCACTGAGCGTATTGCTGAGTCGTTTTCCTTTTCTATGTTCCCAAAACGGCAGGTACTCAGGGACGCTCGTAGACTTTAAGCGTACGTGCATATGGACTGGAAGCTTTCTAGCCTTTCTTTACTTTATGCATTATCTTTACTTTGATACTCTTGCTATGGACATTGTTTAGTCCTTTCCTTTACAGTACTTATGTTTGTGTGTGATGAGCCTTACTTTTGGACTACCGATGTTTGATTCCGGTATTTTCCTTTTTATGGTCATGTAATGTTTAGACATTTTTCCTTGTATGCTTTGATGACACGCCATAATTACGCGTGACATTCCATTATCAAAATAGGGTGTTACAATTATGGTATCAGAGCCAAGGCTTTGACCTGTAGGCTCTCAAAATGAATAGTGGGTAGTCACTATGGTCTTCCTAGAACTGACAGTCGTTTTCATGCATTCATCATTTTTATGCATACATATATATGTCATTGTCGCAGGTTTATGACTAAGTAATGGTTGATACAGGACTGGCCCTATTTAGTCGCATGTGTTTTATCGAAACTTTTAAATTTGGGACCGACCCATAGGCGTCCCCTCGCCATGTCTTTTATTTTGGGTGAACTGACCATAGGCGTTCACTCTCGAGCATACAAAAGTTTTCATAAAACTGCATCATGCATTCATACAAAAAATTTCCGTGCATAAAATTTTTCTCTTGAAATTTTGGTATAAATTTTTTTCATGTATATATATATATATATATATATTATGTTTTGATCTGTATAATCATATGTTTTATGTTATACTGTCAGATGGTTCTCACACGCGAACAGGAACAACTCAATGCTACAATGCAAGCTTTGCTTTCTTAACTGAGGAACGACATCAGGGCTGAGTTTCAAGCTGCCAACAATCAGCAGCATAATCAGGCACCTCCTCCTCCTCCTCCAGTGACATTGGCAGTATGGCTGGAGAGATTCAACAAGCTCCAACCTCGAGCTTTTGAGAAAACAGATAGCCCCAGTGATGCTGAAAGCTGGTTGGCTCACATCGAGAAGATTTTCAATGCTATGGGTTGTGACCTCGCGTACAAGGCGAGGTTGGCATGCTATCGGTTCGAAGGCGATGTGCTAAATTGGTGGTTAGCGTTGATGCAGTCTGAGGGAGGTGACGAGTGGGTTGTTGGTTTGACTTGGGCTGAGTTCAAGGACAGGGTGATGGAGCAGTTCTTTCCCAAGGCTGAGCAAGACAAGCTCAAGAGGGAGTACCATGGGATCCGACAGAGAGCTGGGGAGAATAGCAACGAGTTTATGCAGTGCTTTCTTCGCTTAGCTGGTTTCCTTGGTGCGGCAGCAGGTACTCCTGAAGAGCAGGCACACCACTTTAGGTGGGCTCTTCGCACATCGGTCGCAAACAATCTGGTGTGTGCTACGTTCAACACTGTAGCACAAGTGGCCGATGCAGCACGTAAGCTGGAGATGCTGCAGGAGAGAGATGAGTTCGGGGAAGCTGAGAGACCCGACAAGAGGTAAACATTCGTATTCAAGCGGTGATCAATCCGTATTCTTTCCATATATGTCAAATATTCATCTCTTTAAATGTATCTTCCAGGCAGAAAACTGGGGACCGGTCTCAGCCGGCTACACAGCAGCAGCCTCATCAGCCCAAGGGAAACGGCCAGACTAACGACCGTTCTGCTACGGATAGGCGTGGCGGTAATGATAATTACCGTCACAATGCTGGACACTCCAACATCAGCAGGTCCTAATACTAACGCATTTTCTTATGATTTCATGTTATAACTCATATTCTGACACTTTAGCAAAACTTCTACCAGGAACCATGGAAACGGTAGGGACCAGAACCAGAGAGGTTCACAGCCTAGCCGTCCAGCTATCACTGGTTCCCAGCCAGCCAGAGAACCTGCTGGAGGATATACTCATCCTCTTTGCTCTACTTGCCACCGTAGGCACCCATGGCCATGTCGTCGCAACACTGACGCATGCTTCAAGTGTGGTCTTCCTGGCCATATCATGAAGGATTGCCGAAAGGGCGAGATGGAGGGCACATCAGGACATGCTGATTCCAAGCCGCCTCCTACCAATGGGCGTGTCTACACGAAATCTCGAGACCAGGCCAACAAGTCTACAGGTACCATTACTGGAATCTTGTATATGTATGGTCAAGTTGCATGTGTTCTTTTCGATACGGGTGCTACTCACTCGGTTATTTCTACTGCTTATGCTAAGAACATTAGGATGCTCCCCATGCCACTAGAAAATAGGCTTACTATTTCCACGCCTTTGAGGGACTCTGTATTAATCACCCACGTATACAAGTCTTCCCCTAGAATTTGACGATAAGGTTCGACCTGTTGACGCACTTCCGCTGGACATGAATGACTTCGACATGATTTTGGGAATGGATTGGCTATCCAAGCATCATGCTACCATAGACTGCCATTCATATCAAGTTATCTTCGGTAATGTTAATGCACCAGAGTACACTCATAACGGGTTCGTACCCGGACGGTCTGTACAAATCATATCTACCCTACAAGCGCGTGCACTACTGTCACATGGCTGCGAGGGTTATCTAGCTACGGTTCACGTCATGGATGCTGAATCTCCATCAATTCAGGATCAACCAATAGTGTCGGAATTCCAAGATGTTTTTCCAGCAGAACTTCCGGGCATACCACCTGCACGAGAAGTGGAATTCAATATCGAGCTTATTCCAGGAGCTGAACCAATCTCCAAGGCTCCTTATCGCATGGCTCCCATAGAGCTGAAGGATCAACTGCAAGAACTTCTTGAACGAGGTTTCATTCGACCGAGCGCATCTCCATGGGGCGCACCGGTCTTGTTTGTTAAGAAGAAGGACGACAGTATGCGTCGTTGCATAGACTATCGCGAGCTCAACAAGATTACTATCCGGAATAGGTATCCACTACCACGTATAGACGATCTGTTTGACCAACTCCAAGGGGCCAAACACTTCTCCAAGATTGATCTTAGGTCAGGCTACCATCAGCTACGGGTTAAGGAGCAGGACATCGCCAAGACTGCTTTTCGTACCCGTTATGGCCACTACGAGTTTGTAGTTATGCAGTTCAGCCTAACAAATGCTCCAGCAGTGTTCATGGACTTGATGAACAAAATCTTCCATGAATTTCTGGACAAGTTCGTCATTGTCTTCATCGATGACAACCTGATTTTCTCAAAGTCCAAGGAGGAACACGAAGACCATCTTCGTACAGTACTACAGATTCTTCGCCAGAAGCAGCTATATGTTAAATTCTCCAAGTGTGAGTTCTGGTTAGACAAGGTGGCATTCTTAGGTTACATTTTATCAGCAGAAGGAATCACTATGGATCCAGCGAAGGTTGAGGCCATTACTAAGTGGCCAAGGCCGACATCAGCGACGGAAGTCCGCAGTTTCTTAGGCTTAGCTGGCTATTATCGTAGGTTCGTGGAGAACTTTTCCCGCTTAGCACTACCATTGACCAAACTGATGCGGAAAGGGGAGAAATTCGTCTGGACTGAAGAACGAGAGAAGAGCTTTGAAGACCTGAAGCAGAAGCTAGTATCTGCACCTATTCTTACTCTCCCATCTGGTACGGGTGGATTTCAAATCTACAGTGATGCATCGGGGAAGGGACTTGGCTGTGTTCTCATGCAACATGGGAAAGTGATCGCGTACGCTTCACGACAGCTTAAGCCTTATGAAGAAAATTACCCCACGCATGACTTGGAACTTGTTGTAGTCGTGTTTGCATTGAAGATATAGAGGCACTACTTATATGGAGAATCATATGACATTTTCATGGACCACAAGAGCTTGAAGTATATCTTCACTCAACGTGAATTGAACATGAGGCAGAGGAGATGGTTAGAGCTGTTGAGGGATTATGACATTAATCTACAGTATCATCCCGGAAAGGCAAATGTAGTAGCAGATGCTCTTAGTAGGAAGTCCGGAATTATCAACGGCATTAAAATTGAGGAGGAAATCATAAGAGACTTGGAGCGGCTAGACATCGAGATCATAGTACGTGGACAGCACGGTTACTGGGCTAATCTTAGAGTAGAACCCGAGTTACTCTCTAAGATCAAGGAAGCTCAGAAAGATGACGGAGAAATCTGGGTGATAGTACAGAATTTGGAGAAACAAACGGAATTCAGAGTGGATGCAGATGGTATCGTATGGCAGGGCACGAGACTTTGTGTTCCTGATGACCAAGAACTCCGGGAAGCCTTGTTAGCTGAAGCTCATAGCTCCCCATTCTCTATACATCCTGGTTCGACTAAGATGTACCATGACATCAAGCAATACTTTTGGTGGAGTGGCATGAAACAGGATGTGGCCACTTACGTCTCCAAATGTCTTACCTGCCAGCAGGTTAAGATCGGGCATCAGCGATCTGGCGGTCTCCTTCAACCGTTAGATATCCCAAAGTGGAAGTGGGACAAAATCACCATGGATTTTGTTACTGGTCTTCCGCCTACCAAGAGGAAGCACGATACAATTTGGGTTATCGTAGATCGACTTACCAAATCAGCTCATTTCTTACCGATCCGCAAGGAAGATCCGGTAAGTAAACTCGCTGATACGTATAGAAGAGAGATCATGAGACTCCACAGTGCACCATCCAGCATCGTCTCAGACAGAGATCCTCGTTTCACTTCGTGATTTTGGAAGAGTCTGCAGAAAGCTTGGGGTACACAACTTAAGCTTAGCACGGCTTTTCATCCTCAAACGGACGGACAGTCAGAGCGAACAATTCAGAAATTGGAAGACATGTTGAGGTCATGTGCATTGGAATGGACGGGTGATTGGGACGATTATATCTGTTTGGTGGAGTTTGCATACAACAACAGTTGGCACGCAAGTATCAAGTGTGCTCCTTTCGAGATGTTGTATGGCAGAAAGTGTCGCGCCCCAATCTGTTGGGATCAGGTTGGCGAGCGAACACTTGAAGGACCAGAAATTATAGAGATGACCAATGAGAAGATCGCAGTAGCTAAGCAGAAACTTCAGGAAGCACGGTCACGTCAGAAGAGTTACGCCGATAAGCATCGTAGGGACATACATTTTAACGTAGGAGATCACGTTTTCCTTAAGGTTTCGCCGGCACGTGGTGTTAGACGCTTCGGGATTAAAGGAAAGCTCAGTCCTCGTTTCATCGGACCGTTTGATATCATTGAACGAGTCGGTGAAATATCTTACCAGTTAACGTTACCTCCGCAGCTTTCGCATGTACACAATGTGTTTCATGTGTCCTTACTCAGAGGGTACCAGTATCATCCCCTTCACATGGTTCAGTATCCACTAGAACAAATACGTGAAGATCTCACTTTTATAGAAGAACCCGAACGAGTTCTTGACAGATAAGAACGAGTCATGAGAAGGAAGACGATTCCATTCGTCAAAATCCTTTGGAGGGATCATACCGAGCGGGAAGCCACTTGGGAAACAGTGGAGTCTATCCGGGCTTCTTACCCTCATTTCATATTTTGAATTCGGGTATGTTCTTCTTTTTTAGTTTACTTTATCTATAATTCGGGGACGAATTATTCTTTTTAGGGGGGAAGAGTTTTAAAACCCGCATGCTTTTACCATGAATAGTACTCTTAAGAACGTACGTACTAGATTAAAACTTTCCTATTATATCATGATTACGTTTACATGATAGGATTTTACGTATTACGTACGTGTTAGAACACGATAAGTATTTATTACGTACGAACACACAATAATTATTTAACAATAATTAATCACGAACATGCGATCATGAAATCATGAACGTAATTAAATCATGAACTAATATTAATTACGTATATATATTTATTACGAGCGTGAATAAATATATTAGGTCACGGTAAATATTTAAGGAGAACACATAAAACGTGAACACAAATAAACACGAACGAACACTTAAACAACGAGACACGGAAAACGGTACGGGTACCCCATGTGGGGCCCCTAAACCACGGCTACATCAAGGAGATGGGCCAAGCCCATCTCAAAATTTACTAAGAAGGGGTTAAGGTAATTTTTACAAAAACCTAAAAATATTTTTCTCCTTCTCCTTTTTGTCCTCTTGTGGCCGCCGCATATAACACACCAAAGAGGGGTGTTCATTTGATTTTGATCTTGGTTTTTGTACGTGTGTTCGTGTGTGTTCATCCTCGTTAGATCCACGCATTCGGTATATTCTTTTAATCCTTTTTCTTTTTGATTTGATCTAATAAAATTAATTAAGAACATGATGTTTTTAAAACCTAATTAAAAACATAAATCAATCATGTAAATGGTTATTGGGTAAATCAAAAAGGTTGTTTTTAGGGGTGTTTGTTTGGCCGGCGCCTAAACCGAACCCCAAGGGGGTCTCGGTTTGGCTAATAGACCACCACCGAGACCATATGGTCCCGGTTTGGTGGTGTGGGTCCCATGGCAGCAGCAAACCAAAGGGAACCCCGAAGTGGTTCGGGGTATGGTGTTGATTTCATGTCCGGTTCATGGTTTCTAGTCAAAATCTAGTTCACGGTTTATGTTAAGATTATTTTTTTTATAATCATATGTTAAGATTAAATTAATAAATATGACATGATTAATTTAATAAACATGACTTAGGTTATAATTTAATTATTAGAATCATGGAATTATTAACCTAAGTATTTTATATTTTCTAGACTTTATAATTAATTAATTATTAAAAACCATAGTTATAATTAATTAATTAACATGACTTAGGTTATATTATTAATAAATAATAATACATGTTTTAACCTAAGTATTTAACTTTATTTAATTAAAAACATGATATATTTAATTAAATACTTTTAACCTATAGTTTATTTAAATTACATGTAATAATTAATAAACTATACATTATATCATTATGACTTAGAAAATAATCAGAAAAAACACTTAGGCTTATATACTTAGCTTATTTAACCAGCTTATATCTAATTATGGAAACTTTCTATTTTTAGAAACTTATTTAATTAAGGCAGCTAATCTATTTATGGAAACTTTCTATTTTTAGAAACTTATTTAATTCAGGCAGCTAATCTATTTATGGAAACTTTCTATTTTTAGAAACTTATTTAATTAAGGCAGCTGATCTATTTATGGAAACTTTCTATTTTTAGAAACTTATCTGTTTTAAGCCGAAATTCTATTTTTGGAAACTTTCTATTTTTGGAAACTTTCTATTTTTGGTAACTTTCTATTTTAAAAAACATTCTATTTTTGGAAACTTTCTATTTTAGGAAACCTGCTATTTTTGAAATGTTATTTATTATTACACAGTAAGTATAATAATACATGAAATACCAGAAATACTTAATCAGAATAGACAGAAGATAAGATAAACACAGTTTAAGGCTTTAAACAGTAAAACATGATATGAACATATAAAATAAGCTAAGACATAATATAAAACCAGTTACGTATTTAGTAAGCAGATACTTATTCATGTATGTATTTATGTAGCATTAGTGATACCGAAGTAGGATTCTCCTCAGTTCATCTTCTTCGTTCACTGGACATAAGGTACGGATTCCCGTCCTTTCAGTATGGATATTCTTTCCTTATTAGGATTCCCCGTATGCAGCCAAATGTTTTCCCATAGTATAAGTTTATATGTTTGACTTGATTATGTTTAATTTAGAATACCTATAGCCATATACATGCATGACCAGTTTCACCTAGTTATGGAGGTACCATAACCATAACATTAGAGGCACTGATGTTATGACTTCACCACGGCGGAGTGATTGCTCGTGGCGTCCCTTCAGCTTTTGGCCATATTTTTATATTTATCATGTGGGGCGTATGGGTGCATCCTAGTTACATGTTTTTCAGCAGATTACTCAGTGTGAGTGTGGTGTGTGCCTTGCATCCTTCACAAGGAGTTGATCCCTCCTACCCAGACCAGTATATTAAATTAGAGGCAGCCCCTCAAATTTGCATGATGAGGTCACCCCTCCAAGTATTCATGCACGGTGGATTTTCATGACCTATATTGGCTAATGGTAGAACATGTTAAACAGTTTTTATAAGATAAACATAAGGCTTTTCAAACTATAAAACCAGTTTTACCAAGACTTAACCAGGTTATTCGGGACTTAGTTTCTTCCGCTGTTATATGTTATATGCTTATCCTATTCATGCTTTATTGTACATCCGTGCACTAAGCGTATTGCTCAACCGTTTTCCTTTTCTATGTTCCCAAAACGGCAGGTACTCAGGGACGCTCGTAGAATTTAAGCGTATGTGCATATGGATTGGAAGCTTTCTAGCCTTTCTTTACTTTATGCATTATCTTTACTTTGATACTCTTGCTATGGACATTGTTTAGTCATTTCCTTTACAGTACTTATGTTTGTGTGTGATGAGCCTTACTTTTGGACTACCGATGTTTGATTCCGGTATTTTCCTTTTTATGGTCATGTAATGTTTAGACATTTTTCCTTGTATTCTTTGATGACACGCCATAATTATGCGTGACATTCCATTATCAAAATAGGGTGTTACACGAAAACTCTATAGAGAAACTCGAACCTGAGACATCTCGTATGTGAAAACAATCTCGTAGTTGGTTTCCATTATACGGAGTAATAGTTTAGGTTTGGTCTTTGGGGTCTAATGATTTAACCTGCTAATCTTTTGTGAAGTCTTAAATACTTTTTGAACTAGAATTAACCGGATGAAGTTTTTTGTGTTTAGCTTTTCTGGAAGGGTTATCCATTTAACTTAGATATACACGGATCATTGGATTAATCTCCAACCATTTAACTTACATACACGCGGTTTCAACGGGTTAAAGAAACAATGTGCTATGAAAAGTTTCTCGCAGTTGATTATCTTTACTACATTATAAAAGTCGTATGTTATGGTTAAAAATATGTCAAAAAAGATTGTTGAAATAATAAATACACCTTGAATATCGGGTGGAATCACAAATATATTTATTGAAAGGTTAAATGAAAAATGTTGAAAATTATATAAATGAGAAAATGTTAAAAAGTTTAAATACACATTTTTCAAAATTAGTTAAATCGGGTTGACTCAAACCATTTTAAAGCTGACATGTTTAATTGGGTCTTCAAACGACCCGGACGAGTAACCGGGTTACGAGTTTAACCAGTTCGACTACGGGGCCAACCCGGTCTTTCACAAAACGTCATATTTCAGGGTCGTCTCGTGGATTTCGGTGGGCCCATGTCGTCATCGCCAAAACGCCCTTTAACGCAAAAATAAAATACACGTGTATGAAAACTTTATGAATTAATTAAGCTCGTGCATCATATATATATATATATATATATATATATATATATATATATATATATATATATATATATATATATATATATATATATATATATATATATATATATATATATATATATATATATATATATATATATATATATATATATATATATATATATATATATATATATATATATATATATAGGGGAGCTTTCTTATCAGAACTATTTTAAGTGTCAGAACTATCAGAACCATTTTACACCAATCAGAATTTAGTTAACTAATTTGATTTAATTTATTAAGAAAAAATGCATAGGGGCAAAATTGTAAAAATGAATTGTCTATACTTTATAGAAACATTTACTTCCAAAAAAATAGCAGACCATTTATAGTAATTTAACATGTCGTTCTTTTTGTTTCAAAAACATGTCGAGATATTATTTTTTAAAACATGCCAATTTTTTTCTCAGGTTGGTTTTGAAAAAATATTATCTAAAAATACATTATCCAAAAAAACATAAACATGTATGTTTATCATAAGCTTATTTTCTTTTAAACAATGCGATCTTTTTTTCATGTTTATTCGTTTTTTTAAAAAATCTTATCTAAATTCATAACTTAATTTTCAATTGTTTTAGAAAAAATTAGCATGTATGTATTCAAAATGTTGAGTGTATGCTTGTTTTAAGACATAATTTTTTTTTATTTTAATTTAACAATCTTTTGATTTATTCCAACAACATGTTTTTAAAATATAAGATACAAACAAAAAAATATAAATGTTATAAACAAAATTAGATATCAATTAAAATAAAATAAAAATAAAAATTTCTAAAAAGTAGAAAATACATTAATCAAATAAATTTATAAATGTATGCACTAATAATAGTTAACGCTAACGAACATATGCCCACATAAGATATGTATTTGAAGTTTCTCATCGAACATGTGATCACGCCTTCCAAAAACCTATATGCACATCTTCAAAAAAACATATGTGTAATTCCAGAGTTTCTGATCCTTTTATTTAAAACATACGGGCTGACCTTCAAATAACATACATGCACACCTACAATAATCATATTTTTATGTCAGAAATAACACATTTGAGTCTAACCGTATAAGTACAAACCAAGAAACATACATGCATGCTTTTCTCATAACATACATGCACATTTTCGAATGACACAAATGTTTTTCGAAAACATATTTGCACATGCTTGCCAAGAACATACATGCACGCTTTCCAAAAACATACATGTTTCTCGTCAATTTTTCACTTGAACCAAACTAAACTTTTTTTCAACAGATATGTTATTAGTAAAAAAACATACATGTTACTAGTAAAAAAACATACTTATTTTCTGTAAAACATATATGTTTTCTGAAAAACAGATATGTTTTGGGTAAAACATTGTGCAAAACATATATGTTTTCTGTAAAACATATATGTTTTCTGTAAAACATATATGTTTTGCGTAAAACATATATGTTCTCGAAAAACAGATACATGTTTCTCGTCAATTTTTTACTTGAACCAAATTAAACTTTTGAAAAACAGATATGTTATTAGTAAAAAAACATACATGTTACTAGTAAAAAAAACATACTTGTTTTCTGTAAAACATATATGTTTTCTGAAAACAGATATGTTTTGGGTAAAACATTGTGCAAAACATATATGTTTTTTGTAAAACATATATGTTTTCTGTAAAACATGTATGTTTTCTGTAAAACATGTATGTTTTGTGTAAAACATATAATTCGGAAAACAAGATGAGACTTATATACATGTTTGAATTACAAGATTGTTAACCTTCATTTAGTTTATTTATCATTTCATCTGACTATAATACTTAGAGATATGATTATTTAAAGCATTCATGTATTTTCTTGAAAAGCTTATCACCGAATTGAGAAATTGTTAACACTAATATCGAAGGAAAGCTTTAGCAAGTAATCGACATTATATCTATTAAATATGGCTCTTCTATATTATATGTCAAGCACCATTAAAAATAACAAATTAAAAAATAAAAGTCAAATGACACGATGTTTGACATTTATACTGTATGACACTAACAAGTAAATCATGACTTGAAGCAGGTATCGATTTATCAAGGTCAGCTACTTAAATGTTATTCGTATATCAAAAAAATTATAAAGAATGATAAGTGGTGATGGTCATCTTACATATAACAACTAAAATCATAAATTGCTTAGAATAAAAAATACAAAAACTGTTATAAGCAATTGTTTAAGACCAAAGGTCAAACTACACATATTTTCACAGGAAATTCCATACTTTTGATCAACTAGCATATAAATGATTATAATATTTAAATCTCAACAAATATGTTTTAACACCAACATCGAAAGTTTCAACTAGCATAGCAATTGTTTAATATGGGATACCATACTTTTGATCAACTAGCATATCAATTGTTTAACACCACTATTGAATGTTTCAACTCTTAAAGAATAAATAATTATAATATTTCAAATCTCAACAAATATGTACATTTTATCATACGAAAATCACCTGGAGAATATGATTTCAAAAATGACGGCGCTAACAATCGCTATTGTAATGATCAAGATAGTTTTAAGCTTCCATTTTGTGGATAGAGGATGTGAATGTTTCAGATCTAGGTTTCATGAATGGAGGCCAAGAGAACAAAACCTCGACGAAAACAAGTGTGGCGCATTAGATCTCGCGGGATAAAGAAGACTGTCCGGATCCATATCTAATTTCTTTGATCATAACGAAAATAATATAATAAGGAGGCGGTGGTTTTAGAGATTATAGTTGAGGTACTTTTAGGTCTCAGAGAAAAGAGAAAATAATGTTGATAATTATTGTATCCAGGTTTATTTGTACAAACGGAGAGATTTTAGCTAAAACTTAAATTCCATATTTGCCCTTATTCAATAAATTCCAGCCATTTTTTTTCTTTCTAATCACAAAAATGCCATTGTGCATTGGTATGTTGTATATTATGCACTAAATAGTATGATAAAGATGGTTCTGATAGTTCTGACACTAATAATGGTTCTGAAAAGAAAGTTATACTATATATATATATATATATATATATATATATATATATATATATATATATATATATATATATATATATATATAGGGGAGCGTTCAATGCAGAACCACTATTTGTTTACAGAACTTATAGAACCATAGTAATTCATCCCTACACCCCAAAACTTAAACTCAAAACACTAAATCACATTCCCTAAAGTCTAAATCCCAAATTATAACCCTTAAACCCTAAATCTTGGACCCTAAAATTTAAATTTTAAATCCTAAGAAAAATAATAACTTATAGTTCTGCAAGTTCTGTACATAATAATGTTTTTGCATTTAACGCTCTAAATCATTCACCCTAAGCAGTAAACCTTCAACGATGAACTCTAAAGCCTTAAATCTAAAGCCAAAACCCAAAACCCTACACCATAAACCCTAAAATAGATAGAAATTAGTGGTTCTATAAGTTCTGTACAAAAATAGTGGTTCTGCATTGAATATTACACTATATATATATATATATATATATATATATATATATATATATATATATATATATATATATATATATATATATATATATATATATATATATATATATATATATATATATATATATTCAAGTGAGAAGGGTGTTTTTTGTGAAATGGTGAGATGTAATCTCGTCCATCCATTTATTCCTTCCATTTTTTAGATCCAACGGTTTAAAATAATATACAAATTACAATAATACTTTAAAACTAAGTATATAAAGAAAAAACACACACATTTCCCATTTTCTAACGTGAAACATTTCAAACTCTCTCTGAACACAACCGACTTCATCTCCTACCAACCACCACCTTCACCGGCGACCACCAGTATTCACGGGAGACCACAAGCATACACGGGAGATCACCTACCTTCACCGGCGACCACCCGACTTCACCAGCGACCACCCGCCTTCACCGGCGACCACCCGCTTCACCGGCGACCACCCGCTTCACCGGCGACCACCCGCCTTCACCAGCGACCATACACGACCATTCAACCAGCATCCAACCACCATAATCATCACCAATGACGCTGATCACAAGTACTCCATAAAAAAATGACGCTGATTGTCATCATCAAAAGTGAAAGTCCTCCTAATCAATCAAGTAATCTTTTTTCTACATTATTGATTTAATTAATTATATTGTTGTGAATTATTATGCATTTGAAGTAATTATAATTGTTTAAATTGTAAATATGTCACGTTTGAATGTATGAATTAGGTCTTGAATGTTATACTCGACTTAATTAGTTTGCGTAAAGTGTAGAATATAACAAAAATTAAGGTTAGTAAGTTTTGATGATTGAAGTTTAATATAAAAGCATCTTCGCGTGTGTAGAAGTTTAATTAGAATTAGAAGCATCTGCACGCGTGTAGAAGTTTAATTAGAAGCGTGCAGAAGTTTAATTAGAAGCATCTTCACGCGTGCAGAAGTTTAATTAGAAGCATCTGCACGCGTGCAGAAGTTCAATTAGAAGACATGGTTTCTTCTGGTGGGTTATATAGTGGAGTTAATAAATGTAATTTCAAGTTTAGGCACGCTCATATTGCCACATCTAATTCTGTTGGTGATGATTTGCAGGACGACCAAAGGGAGCCTTCTTGAAATTTCTCTTTAGTAGCGTGCGAAGCTCAGAATGTAAACTTGGCTTTTTACCGAGTTTTGGTTTGTGTGAGGAAAGTTCTGTTACCGCAATATAAATATGAGGTAAAATGGAACAGGTAAAGATTTGTTAGAAATACGTTTTTACGTATTTATGAAGGATCGGTCGCTCCAACGATTATTATGTAATGGGCTCGTGATCTACTTAATTTATGTATAGTCCATATAGCCCACATGTAGGGTGGGCTATATATATCCCCTCCTAGCATGTTAGGAGGGGTTGTTGATTATCATTTACACATTAATCATTATTTCCATCAAAAACTTTATCTCTCTAATTCTCTCCCTTCTCTCCTTTCTCTCTCTAATCCCTCATCTCCTTCCTTCTTCTTCTTTATTTATCAATCAATCAACCATCCAATCCATCAAATCAATCACAATAGAATAGGCCAATAATATCGTAGACCTTCAATTGTTATCAAGAGCCAAGGTTTGATTGGCTTATTCTAGCTTTTATTTTCTTTTTGATTTTGGTGGGTTTTGATTTTATCATGCTTTTACATTAAAAAATTTGTATTTTTCATATAAAAAGTTTGTGTTTTTATGTTTTAGATCATAAAAAGTTTGTATTTTTTCATAAAAAGTTTGTGTTTTTATAAAAAGTTTGTATTTTTTGTTGTTTTTAATCACAAATTTAATCATCAATTTCTATAAAAAGTTTGTATTTCTTCTTGTTTTTTAATCTATCAAGTTTATCAATTTCTAAAATTTTTTATCAATTTTATCCTTTTTTTTTTTTTTTTTTTTTTTAATCAGTTTCCACTTTAATTTTTTCTATTATTAGTTTTCTAAATTTTTTATCAATTTTTATCCTTTTTATTTTTTTAATTTTTTTTAATCAGTTTTTTATTTAAATTTTTTTAATCAGTTGCGTCGTTTATCAGATATCTGTTATCTTTTTTCGTTTATCCGTCATTTTTGGTCAAGTTATCAGTTATCAGTTTTCAGTTATAATTTTTGATTTTTTCTTAATTTTTGGTCAACTATCATTTCTGTCCAAAATTTGTCCCATCAAAACTGATCCTAAAGTTCAGAATCAAACTAAAAGTTCCGAATCAATCTCTAAGTTCCGATTCAAACCCAAAAGTTCCGGGTAAAAGTTCCGGGTGAACGAAACTTCCGGGTGAAGAAAAAGTTCCGGGTGAAGACAAAAAGTTCTGGGTGAAGAACAAAAGTTCCGGGTGAAGAAAACAAAGTTCCGGGTGAAGGAATTCTTCCGATTCGGAACTCTTCCGAACGAACAAGTTCCGATTCGGAACTCTTCCGAACGAATGCAAAGTTCCGAATGAAGACTTTTCAAACACAACAGTCTAATTTTCGATTTTTCTTACACCACTCACTCAACACTCACACAAACTGACTCCCACGACATCCTCATCTCCTCTCGACCCACCCTCACCAGAACACCCTCGACACACACTCCAAAGCAAACACCCTCGACTCACAACCTCTGGTTTTACCCCCACCCAATACACCCATTTTTGACTCCAATACAAACACCATTAACTCAGACTCGACACCATTAAAAAACTTCATCAAAACAGTTTCCACCATTTAAAAACTGACCAAGAACCCCACACACTCATCCTGAAACTCACAAAGAATCGACTCTCACCATCATTCTCACCCCCCCCCCCCCCCCACCCTCAACTCAAAGACCACAACCACAGCCCCGACTCAAACAACACACCCTCACACCACTCCACCCACATCCGACTCCCTCTCGACTCGAACATCACAAAGAACGACACTACAGAAGAGAGAGAGACTCAAAAACATAAAACAGTACCTACCTGAGACCTTATAATTAAAGATCTTGAAGTTTTTTGTCTGGATCATTCCTGAGAAAATCAAAAGAGGCGGAGCTTTTGATGTAAGTGTGAGGCGGAGATTTAATTCATTGATTTTATCAGATTAGGTATAGGTTGTTTGTTAGTTTTGGGAGTATATATAAAAGAGAGGAAGTTTTCTGGTTTGGATTTAGTTCTGCGTTTCATTGAGAGATATGAACAAAAACAGGGACGAGGTTTTATATGTGAATTGGTTTTTGAGGAGTGATAGATAGATAGGTTAAAGAAGGGACGGAGTGTACAAGAAAAATAGGGGGCGGTTTAAGAGATTTATATAAAAATAAGGAGATGGAGATACCAAAGTAAGCTACGTTTTTAGGGTGGGAACACGTGTCTAGTTAATATCTTTGACAAATCAAATTTAAGATAGATAGATATCAGATTTTTTTATCAGTTATTTTTAAAAATACCATATTTTTCTATTTTTATTTTTCTAAAATCGTATTTTTATAGTTTAAAAAATATATCAGATTTTTCTTTTTTTATTTTCTATTTATATAGTTTAAAGTTATTTTTCTTAGTTTAGTTAATTTTGTATTTTTGTGAATCGATATATTTGGATTTGGTACATCGTATTGAAGCGGGTATTTAGAACGCACCAAAGTGGTATAATATTTGACGGGTCGATCATTATATTTACCGTAGCTTGGATTTAATATTCAATGGATTCGTTCGATTCGACATGTCAAAAGGGAGAATTGCATCAAGTGCAAGCCAACGCTAGAGAAAGTGGTATAACTTCATTTCAAATGCTTCAGTCTCATCTTGTCACTCTTTCGAGGATTCAAGGAGGGAGTGCATTTGTGACAATCTTTGGTCAAGATCGTCATATATTCATGGACTCAATGTTCACCACTTTGACCGAACTCGCCAAGCAACTCAACCGTGACAACTTTAATCACTCTGCATCGTCACTTGTTTATAAGGCTCTTGTGACACAACTCACGCCTTTCCTCCAATTCAATATCATCAAGTCTGAAAGTTCAGTGATTTGCCAATCGTTTCTTCGAGATACACATACCGAGCTTCGAGTTTTCCGTGATACAATTTTGAAACTCATGTCATCGGTCTCGTCTTCGATTTATGAAATATCTCGACTTCAGCAAGGGTATGATAATGGAGTGCAAGACTCTTCGATGCAAGAGGAAACTGGTCATACGGTTGGAAACTTGGAGCCTATCGATGCCAAGAGCACGGAATCAGGAGGACAACATGATACCAGTGGCACGTCAGGGACTGTTCACGAGATCTCTTTTGCTGACATCTTACCCGTTTATGACGAAGAGCCTGCAAACATGGTACAATGTGATGTTAATTATAATGTATATGCTGATGACATACCGCATATTGAGCATTCGGAACCTAATTATGACACACGTGGGATGGAAAAGAGTGATAGAAATACCACTTCTGATTCATCCGATGTAAGTCATAATGGGGGAGAGATTGTTCAGAATGCTATAGTACATCATGATAATTGTATTATAACTGCTTCATTGACTGATTCTGATTCCAAGATTAAAGAGCTCGAAACGATCGTAGCTCGGCAATCAAAAGATCTTGAGGATGCCAAACTTGAATTTTCTAAGAAAACGGACAAATTTGAAACATACTTTGAAAAACTTGAAAAGTCAAACGTTGTTCTTGAAAGAAAATTGGATCAAACTGTTCTAGATTCTAAAGCTGAAAAGGATAATCTTTTGAAACAAATTCAACTGCTTGAATCTAAGTTGGCATCCCAAGATAACTTGCTCAAAGAAAATGAGACTTTAAAGGCCTAGGTACAGGAAAAGGTTTTTGCTATAGCTGCGTTGAAAAACGAGTTAAGGAAAAGTAAAGGACCTAGTGTGGACACTAAGCTTGAAAAACCATCAATCTTGGGGAAACCACCTACAAATCAGTTCGTCAGACAACCTATTGTCAGACAACCTACTGCATTCAGATCCGAGCGACCACAATCCTCGAGACCGCGGTTTGCCTCCCAAGTTGATTTGGGACATACTTCTAGAACAGTCACTCCACCAACTAGGCCTAATGTGACTAAATCAGTTTTAGCAAGACCTAATCACATGATTGCCTCTACTTTCCCCAAGAATAGTTCAATGAACACGTCTAGAACTAGTTCAAATGATGTGCGCCATGATTTTGGTCAAAGGGAAGCTATTCAAAAGACACAAGTAAGAGATAGGAATTTCAAACCTAGTCAGATGCCTTCTAGTTTACCCAACACTGCTAACCGTAGCATGCCCAATCCTAGGAGCATCAATCAATCATCTAGGGATTCTAGATCTTACTCGGACATTAAATATGCTACTTGTAAAACATGTAGAAAATGTGTCTTTACGGCAAATCATGATTCCTGTATCAAAAAATTGCTTAATGAGGTGAACTCCCGTGCTAGACTTAAATCCCAGTGGGTTGCTAAAATCAAACCCGTTGGCAAAATGTGGCACCCCACTGGTAGAACTTTCACTCTTGTAGGAAACGAGTGCCCTTTAACTAGGATAGTCTCTGATTCTACGAAGACTACTAGGGAGGAAATTGCAAAGGATGATACATCACTTAAGCCTGAACTTAAGGTTTTCTATAAAAGGAAACGTTTGCCAACTAAGACAAGTGAATCATCTACTCAGGTCGCTTCTGAAACAAGTAAAGCCAACTGTGAACCCCCATGTGCTTCTATAATTGATATCGCTAACCCACGTCAAAGCATGCAAATTCCTAATGAGATTGCAGGTACCAAAGTTGATGTTCCAAAAGAACGAAGCGGTCCAATCGTTGTGTACCGTTCAACTAAGGACACTCTTAGAGTTTGGTTGCTGAAGAAGCAGATATCAGAGAAACAAATGTCTCAGGGGATTCATGGTTAAGCTGCACAAGGACTTACAGTCACATAACAGACTGTAACTTGATAGGTGTGTAAACACCTATCCTTTTACCACTTAATTCTGGCTAAAACAAGACCAAAACACGTAATTAATATCATTTGTTTGGAATTATGCGTGGTTTTTGTGTTTATTGTGTTTACAGAGCTAACCGGATAAATATTAAAGAAAACATGGGATTGCACGGGATTTATCAAGGAAAAAGACTCAAGATAAAGTCTACTATCCAAGAGATGCAAAAGATTTGAAGTCATTGGGCCTATTCGAAGATTTATTGAAGAAAAGGACTAAAGACGGAAGATTTTCATAAGTCGAAGAAACTCGAGTCTATTTAATGAAGAAATTAAAAGACGAGTTGGATTTAATCGACGACAAATCCCGAATCAGAATAGAAAACGTCAACTTTTCTGAAAAGACGAGAAGACAAGAAGAAAGGGAGAAAGCCCACTCACCAACCAACCACTAGGAGTATAAATAGTCTTTCCCTTCACACAATTAGGGAGTTAGCTTCATTTTTCTTTCCCAGTTTTCTTTGTAGTTCGTTCCATCACCAACTCCATTAGGGAGTTTGGTGATTTCCATCTTTTTCTTTTCATCTTGTAATCTTTAATCATTAACCTTGTTACTTTTTCATTAATCAATCCATTCCATCTTTCTATTCATCTTGTTCTTCATCATTTTTTTTATTGCAAGTTTCTAAGTTTCTTATTTGATTCAAGTTTGATTTCAAAAAGTTATTGATTTAGTGTTTTTATTGGTGGGATTTGTTACTTAAGGTATTTAAATGATTTGTGTTCGATTTGGTAAAACCTTCTTAAGTATTAAGCTTGATCTTGGATTAATTCGTGTCTACTGTTGAACGACTGCTACTGTTCTTTCTCTTCCCAGAATTTTCCGAATAGGTGAATTTGTGCCTTCCTTACTCGGAATATTGGTTATTCCGAATAGGATTATTTACATTTCCTTTACTCGGAATATTTCATATATTCCGCATGGTCCTTACTTTCCGCACTGAGCAAATTTTCCGAATAGGTGAGTTTCAATTTGCCTTATTCGGAATCTTTCCAATATTCCGAATGACCATAATTTTCCGCATAGCCAAAGTTGTAATTTCCTTACTCGGAATATTTTAAATATTCCGAATAGTGTTCTTTTTCCGCATAGACTTGATTTTTCCGCATAGAGCATTTTATTCCGAATGAAAGAGTTTTTCCGCATAGATGTGTTTTTCCGAATAGAAGTATTTTCCGCATAAGCCTACTTTCCGCATAGAGATCTTTTTCCGCATAGGACTTTTTATTCCGCGTAAGGACTTATTCCGAATAGGGGCATTCTTTCCGCATAAGAGGATTTTCCGCATAGAGCATAATATTCCGCATAGATGTCAACTTTCCAAATGGTGTTTTATTCCGCATAGGGTATTTTTCAGTAAGAGTTATTTTTCAGCTTTGTCATTTAATTGATTTTATCTTCTGTTTCCGGCTTTAATCTTTATTCACTTCAATTATTTAGAATAGAAAAACAAATCCACTTTTTGTCACCAAGAACAAATCATTCCACTTTTAACTGAGATCAATTCGAGAGGATTCTGAGAAGAATTTTGAACCCACACAAAAAGCGTGTATCAAATGGCGCCGCTGCCGGCTCCTCTCGTTAAGATCAAAATTTTTTTGTGAGAATTTGGATTTTGGGATCCGTTCCCCGTGAACGTTACTTTTTCATAAAAAAATTTTCAAAAACACTAAAAAAATATAAAATTTTCAAAAATCCTAAAAATTAAAAAACAATAAAAACCAAAAATATTTTTTCTTTGCTTTTCTTTGTTCGTTCTTTTGCAGGTGTATGCGCACTCGATCCACGTCTTATCAAGAGCCCGAGCCTCTCGATAACTTAGACATGGCTGGTGTACAAAACAACAATAACATACCACCTCCGAACAACAATAATAACAACAACAATCCGCCTTTCAACAACATGAACAATAATAACAACAATGAGCACCTTCCGGATAATCGCCCAATGATTGAATTGCTGCAAGCTCATGTTGATGGCAACACGGATCCAATTGTCATTCCTCCAATTGCCGCCAACAATTTCGAGCTCAAGTCAGGCTTTATCCAGATGGTCTCAGCTCAACCGTTCTTGGGACGAACCATTGATGATCCACACGACCATATCAAGAGATTTCTACAACTCACCAACACGGTCAAGTTCAATGGAGTTCCACAGGAGGTTATAAGGTTACAACTTTTTCCCTTTTCTTTAGAGGGACAAGCCCGGGATTGGCTTGCTAAGGAACCGCCACAGAGTATTCTCTCGTGGACGGATTTGGAAACAAAGTTTATCAACTACTTTTTTCCACCCTCTCGTACTACCGCTTTGCGGAATGAGATTATAAACTTTGAACAAAAGTACGATGAGTCATTCAGTGAATCTTGGGATCGTTTCAAAGATCTTTTAAGAAAATGCCCACAACATGGTTTTACCAAAGTACATCAAATTAATACTTTTTACAATGGTTTAAGCATGAATGATCAAGATTCACTGAATAGTGCCTCAGGGGGTAATTTATTGGCTAAGACTTCCAATGCTGCTTGGGATATCATTGAGAACAAATCTCGTGTGCAAACCAAGAGTGTTAGGACCAATGTTGCTAGTGCTAGCACTAATGACAGCGACAAGCGACTTGACAAAATTACCACGCTTCTTGAATCGCTTGTCACCCACACCGTCAGCAACAACAACAGCAGCAACGCCAAAAATGCACAAGTGAACGCTGTCAGCCAACCTTGTGAGATATGCGGTGGCCCCCACTCGTACACAACTTGTAACGCCACCCAAGATTACCCTGCTGAGAATGTGAATGCGGCATATGGCACCTACCAACAACCCGCTTATCAAGCAAAACCTCAAGGTGACCGTAACTTGCTTAGTTACCGCAGCAACAACTATCTTTCACCACCTGGTTTCCCTCCTGCCAACCCAAACCAACAACAAAACCTTAACCGCTCTCCTCAACAACAACAACAACCTCGACAACCATACATCCCTCCTCACAAGCAACAACAACCACCTCCACGTAACAATCAAGTCTACCAACAACCTGCTTACCAACCACCTGCATACAATGCTCCTCCCAACCAAGCCACCACTGCATTACACCAAGAGGTTGCAACCTACATGAGAACCAATGATGTGATAGTGGGAAATCTCCAAGAGGAAGTACGCAATTTGAAGGCTGATTTGGTAAAGCAAGGAAATGATTTGAGAGCCGATATGAGAAATACGTTGGATACCCAAACTACTGATCTGAGGAACATGATGGCTAGTTTCTTCAATGGTAATCAACCCTCTTCTTCGGGTACTCTTCCGAGTAACACCGTTGCGAACCCAAGAGGGGAGATGAAAGCAATCACCACTCGAAGTGGTAAAGGTACCAAGGAACCCGAGCTTCCTATACCTCCACCGGTGATTGTGACTCAGGAGAACGAGTCGCCTGCTTCTATTCCTCCTCCTTCTCCTTCCCCAATTTCTCCACCTCTTCTTTCTACCCCTCCTCCACCCGTGGTTGTGAGTGATCCTATTCCCCTAAAGACTTCATCTTCTTCCAATATACCTTATCCTTCAAAGTTGAGGAAAGAGAAGCAAAAGAGCAAGGATGATATTCAAGTTTCGAACTTCCTTAAAATGTTCAAAAAACTGAATTTCAACATCTCCTTCGCTGAGGCTCTCGCTCACATGCCCAAGTATGCCAAAATGTTTAAAGATCTTCTGAGCGACAAGGAAAAGCTCCTCGATCTCGCCAACACCCAACTTAATGAGAACTGCTCTGCAGTGCTCTTAAGGAAATTGCCAATCAAGCTTGGTGATCCGGGTCGTTTTCTTATCCCTTGCAATTTCCCGGGAGTAGAGAATTGCATGGCCCTAGCCGATCTAGGTGCCAGTATTAATCTCATGCCTCTAAGTGTTTGGAAGCAATTATCTCTCCCAGAGCTAGTCCCCACTAAAATGACTTTGGAATTGGCCAACCGTACGGTTGCTTATCCAGTGGGGATAGCCGAAGATGTCATTGTAGGAGTCGACAAATTCACCTTCCCTGCTGATTTTGTTGTCGTCGACTACGAGATGGACCCTCGTGTACCACTGATTGTTGGTCGTCCATTCCTTAGGACCGGTCGCACTCTTATTGATGTTGAAGCCGGCGAGCTTATCATGAGAGTGGGTGACGACAAAGTAGTCTTCAACATGGGAAAGTTGTCTAAACAGCCTTATTCATATGAGAGCGTTAATTGTATTGACGTTCTCGATGAGGCTTGTGAAGAACACTTTAATGATGCTTGCAAAAGTATTCCTACCTCTCTTCCCAATGTTGAAACCGTGTCCTCTATTGATTCATCATTGTCTCTATTTGGAGATAGTGATTTATTCTGGAACAATCTTGAAGATGCCATGGGAGATGCGAATTTAGCTACTAATGATTCTCCCACCGAGGGGGATGAAGACATGAGTTTCTTTGACAATCTTCTCACCGAAGACAATCCTTCGCCTCCATCTCCCACGGTTATTGCTATCGATGCCACGACTTTGAAAACGCCTCCCGTCGAAAATCCTCCAGATTTGGAACTTAAGGAATTGCTGCCACATCTCGAGTACGTGTTCCTTGACGACAACAAGAAGTCGCCCTTCATTATTGCAAAGGATTTGAAAGATGAAGAGAAGACTCGCCTCGTTGCTGTGTTGAAAAATCATAAGAAGGCTATTGCTTGGAAAATCTCGGATATTCGTGGAATTGATCCTCACTTCTGCACGCACAAAATTCTCATGGAGGACGACTTCAAGCCCACTATTCAAAGCCAACGAAGGGTGAATCCAAAAATACATGAAGTCATCAAAACAGAGGTTATCAAACTTCTTGATGCGGGTATGATTTACCCTATTTCGGATTCCCCATGGGTTAGTCCAATCCATTGTGTGCCCAAGAAGGGCGGAATAACCGTTGTTCCCAATGAACACAACGAGTTGATTCCCACTCGTCTCGTTACTGGGTGGAGAGTTTGTATAGACTACCGCAAACTCAATGATGCCACGAGAAAGGATCATTTCCCTCTACCTTTCATGGACCAAATGCTTGAACGATTAGCCGGTAATGAATATTACTGCTTTCTGGATGGTTTCTCGGGTTATTTTCAAATACCCATCGATCCCCAAGATCAAGAGAAGACTACATTCACTTGTCCCTATGGCACTTTCGCTTACAAAAGAATGCCTTTTGGCTTATGTAATGCGCCCGGGACTTTCCAAAGGTGTATGTTAGCTATCTTCCATGACATGGTTGAACAAACCATGGAAGTCTTCATGGATGATTTCTCGGTCTTCGGGGATTCCTTCTCTGCTTGCCTTGCCAATTTAGAACGTATGCTAAAGCGGTGCGAAGACACTCGCCTTGTTCTAAATTGGGAAAAATGCCATTTTATGGTAAAGGAAGGCGTCGTGCTTGGACATAAGATTTCGAAAGCCGGTCTTGAAGTAGACCGTGCTAAAGTCGATGTTATAGCTAAGTTGCCTCCACCTTCAACCGTGAAGGGTGTGAGAAGTTTCCTGGGTCATGCGGGCTTCTATCGTCGATTCATCAAAGATTTCTCTCAAATCGCTCGCCCGATGACCCACCTCTTGGAAAAAGATACTCCTTTTATCTTTTCCGAAGAGTGCCTTGAAGCCTTCAACTCGCTTAAGGATAAGCTAACTAAGGCACCCGTCCTGGTTACCCCTAATTGGGAGCTGCCCTTTGAGTTGATGTGCGATGCTAGCGATTTTGCTATTGGAGCGGTTCTTGGACAAAGAGTGAACAAACACTTCCAACCGATCCATTACGCTAGCAAGACAATGACGGGGGCACAATTGCATTATACGACAACAGAAAAAGAGCTTTTAGCTGTTGTCTATGCCTTTGAAAAATTCCGCCCCTATCTTGTCCTTTCTACCACCATCGTGTATACAGATCATTCCGCGCTGAAGTACTTGTTGACAAAGCAAGATTCCAAACCAAGACTTCTTCGCTGGGTTTTGTTGCTCCAGGAATTTAAAATCGAAATCCGCGATAAAAAAGGAGCAGAAAACTTAGCCGCGGATCATCTCAGCAGACTTGAGGATCCTTACCAGGGGGATCATCTGAACAACGAAATCAATGATTCTTTTCCCCTGGAGACCTTAATGTCTATAAACTCGAAGCCGAATGAAACCCCGTGGTTTGCGGACTTTGCAAACTACTTGGCGGGTGGAATTCTCAAGGAAGGGTTGACGTCTCAACAAAAGAAGAAGTTTTTCACCGACATTAAGACTTACTTTTGGGACGACCCTTACCTATTCAAACAATGTGCCGACCTGATTATCCGCCGATGTGTTGACGGACCGGCAGCGTCTGACATCCTTGATGCTTGCCACAAAGGACCCACCGGTGGTCACTTTGGTCCCAACTACACCGCAAAGAAAGTGTTTGATTCGGGATTTTATTGGCCCTCCATATACCGTGACGCTCACGATATGGTCAAACGATGTGATGTTTGCCAAAAGCAAGGCAAAATCACACATAAAGACGAGATGCCTCAGAATTTCATTCAAGAGTGTGAAATTTTTGATGTTTGGGGTATCGACTTTATGGGGCCATTCCCTTCATCTAAAGGAAACAAATACATCCTTGTAGCCGTTGACTACGCTTCAAAGTGGGTTGAAGCCAAAGCTTTGCCTACTAATGACGCAAGGGTGGTTTGTAACTTTTTGAAAGCTTTATTCGCTAGATTCGGTGTGCCTCGCGCCATTATTAGTGATCGTGGGACTCATTTCTGCAATGACCAATTTGCTAGAGTCATGGCTAAGTACGGTGTAAACCATCGTCTTTCCACAGCCTACCACCCATAAACTAATGGCCAGGCTGAAATATCCAACCGAGGTCTTAAGCGAATTCTGGAAAGAACCGTGGGAGAGCATCGTGCCTCATGGGCTGATAAATTGGATGATGCTTTGTGGGCTTTCCGTACTGCTTACAAGACCCCGATCGGCTGTACGCCTTATCGTCTTGTGTACGGGAAAGCGTGCCACCTCCCCGTTGAGTTGGAGCACAAGGCTTATTGGGCCTTGAAGTGGGCTAATTTTGATATAAACAAAGCCGGTGACCTACGCAAGATCCAACTCAATGAGCTGAACGAACTTCGGAATGAGGCTTATGAAAATTCTTTGATCTATAAGGAACGAACTAAGCTCATTCACGACTCCAAGATCAAAAACCGAGAGTTCCATGTTGGAGACAAAGTCTTACTTTTTAACTCTCGGTTGAAAATCTTTTCGGGCAAGCTCAAATCTCGTTGGTCCGGCCCATTCACCATTGCCCAAATTTTTCCATATGGTACTCTCGAGCTCGCTCAACCTAATGGACCAAATTTTAAGGTGAATGGCCAACGAGTGAAGTTGTACTTTGGTGAGGACACCTCTCACGAGGTGATTCCATCCCTCACCACGTTCCCCATGAACTAAATTTGGGTCGAGTCAGGCTCGTGACTCGGTTATCAAAAACAAGCGCTCCTCGGGAGGCAGCCCGAGTATCTATCCCTTTAACCCCCTAAGTGTAGGGGAGGACCTATTTTGGTCATTTGTGTTTGTGTGGTGATGTGATTACAGGGATAACTGCAATCTTGGAAATCTTCGAAGAACCGTGCTCCCGTGTTATCCGAAATCCGGTTCTATCTCTCAACTATCGTGATTCAATTTTCTTCATACTCACATTTGAAATTGATCACTTTAGTCGTCTCTTCCTTAACTTGAGTTAATCAACGTGCACAATGTCATAAGTGTAGGGGAGACTTTTCCCACATGCTTAAACATTGAGGACAATGTTTATCTTAAGTGTAGGGGAGACTTCTATCGAAGTTTTAAGTGGACTTTTCCATGAAAATGCCTTCAATTAACCAGAAAATCCTATTTTTCAACATTTTTCAAATTTTTTATTAACTTTGGCCATTTAGTCGTAATTTTTAAATTTTTATCGTTGCTTTCATATGTATATATCCCGCAATAAAGTCAAAAATATTAATAAATTGGTGTAGCTAGTTTAGAAGTCTTTGACATATTAGGCCCGTTGCGTTTATTTTGACTCAACCCGAATAGACTTATCCAAGTTTATTCTAGCTAGTATCCTTAACCATGTAGACCTTAATCGGTTTATTAGGCTAAGTATCCACGAGTCTCATTACTTGAGATTTTAAATTGTGGAGGACGAGAAATGATAGAGTCAATTATAAGTCGGTATTCTTGCGCAAACTCACTTGGTGTAATTATTTGCCTATTCTCCCATCACTTGCTAATAATTTATCTGCAATAAGTAAGGTCTTACGATTTGAAAAGTTACTTAGCTTCTAGCCCAAGATCGTTTAAAAGTTGCTCGGTAATGATAAGAGTTCATAGCCAAGGCATAACTTATGAAGCGGGGCGCGAAGATTGGCGAGTCCGAAAAGGCCCTAACAAGGCATGAGGATTCAATTTTATTGCTGAAGATCCAAAGTGATGTGAAAAGCATTATTCCTAAAGTCAATATGAAGGATCAAGACTCACGACGAAAAGCAATCAACTCCCATAAAGATCATGGAGAAGTCTATCCGAAAAGACCCTAACAAGGTATGAGGATAAATAGATCCAAGTCCGAAAAGGAGGCGGATCGTTGTATCTCAAAATCCCAATTAGAGATTGAAGAAATAATCATGAAGTCGTGGTCAACAAAGTTGGAGTACCTCTCAAAAGTCTCCAAGTGAAGAAACTCTATTATGATGAGAAGACCATTATCTCAAGAACGTCTCTCGAAGATATGAAGTATGAAGTACATGTCAAATATCGGCCCGAGAAAGGTCTCAAATCGTGAACCAAGTTATGCCAAGATATGAACTTTTTGATATCCCGAGAAGCAGTTTTAAGAGATTTTGTCCTTTAGCTAACTATTGATCAAATCGTCCTACTTTGCTTTCAGCCTTAATAAACTATCGAAATAAGTCCAAAAATGCATCTTCATGATCATTCTAAGACAAAAATAAAATATAAGAGATACAATAAGGAATAAGGGAGTTTAAGCATTTAAGTAAGCCATGTGTGTAAGTGTTTGATTTACTAACTTATAATAACAATGATCTCGTTCTTAAGCTTAGTTTGGGGAACGTGAAACTTGAGGGTGATAAATCTTCGCAACACCAAAGCCCTAATGTAAGTCCTTGATTTCTTTACAAGTTATTTCCATCCTTTTGTTTATTTTAAAGTTTTAAGTTCTCTTAGTATTTTAATTGTTGTCTAGTAGAATTTAAATAAGGCCAAGGTTGATTGATTATGAGAAAAATGTAAAATTGCTTTATCACTAAGCATTGCATGAGGGCATGGCAATGGTTAAGTGTAGGGGATTTGATAGGTGTGTAAACACCTATCCTTTTACCACTTAATTCTGGCTAAAACAAGACCAAAACACGTAATTAATATCATTTGTTTGGAATTATGCGTGGTTTTTGTGTTTATTGTGTTTACAGAGCTAACCGGATAAATATTAAAGAAAACATGGGACTGCACGGGATTTATCAAGGAAAAAGACTCAAGATAAAGTCTATTATCCAAGAGATGCAAAAGATTTGAAGTCATTGGGCCTATTCGAAGATTTATTGAAGAAAAGGACTAAAGACGGAAGATTTTCATAAGTCGAAGAAACTCGAGTCTATTTAATGAAGAAATTAAAAGACGAGTTGGATTTAATCGACGACAAATCCCGAATCAGAATTGAAAACGTCAACTTTTCTGAAAAGACGAGAAGACAAGAAGAAAGGGAGAAAGCCCACTCACCAACCAACCACTAGGAGTATAAATAGTCTTTCCCTTCACACAATTAGGGAGTTAGCTTCATTTTTCTTTCCCAGTTTTCTTTGTAGTTCGTTCCATCACCAACTCCATTAGGGAGTTTGGTGATTTCCATCTTTTTCTTTTCATCTTGTAATCTTTAATCATTAACCTTGTTACTTTTTCATTAATCAATCCATTCCATCTTTCTATTCATCTTGTTCTTCATCATTTTTTTTATTGCAAGTTTCTAAGTTTCTTATTTGATTCAAGTTTGATTTCAAAAAGTTATTGATTTAGTGTTTTTATTGGTGGGATTTGTTACTTAAGGTATTTAAATGATTTGTGTTCGATTTGGTAAAACCTTCTTAAGTATTAAGCTTGATCTTGGATTAATTCGTGTCTACTGTTGAACGACTGCTACTGTTCTTTCTCTTCCCAGAATTTTCCGAATAGGTGAATTTGTGCCTTCCTTACTCGGAATATTGGTTATTCCGAATAGGATTATTTACATTTCCTTTACTCGGAATATTTCATATATTCCGCATGGTCCTTACTTTCCGCACTGAGCAAATTTTCCGAATAGGTGAGTTTCAATTTGCCTTATTCGGAATCTTTCCAATATTCCGAATGACCATAATTTTCCGCATAGCCAAAGTTGTAATTTCCTTACTCGGAATATTTTAAATATTCCGAATAGTGTTCTTTTTCCGCATAGACTTGATTTTTCCGCATAGAGCATTTTATTCCGAATGAAAGAGTTTTTCCGCATAGATGTGTTTTTCCGAATAGAAGTATTTTCCGCATAAGCCTACTTTCCGCATAGAGATCTTTTTCCACATAGGACTTTTTATTCCGCGTAAGGACTTATTCCGAATAGGGGCATTCTTTCCGCATAAGAGGATTTTCCGCATAGAGCATAATATTCCGCATAGATGTCAACTTTCCGAATGGTGTTTTATTCCGCATAGGGTATTTTTCAGTAAGAGTTATTTTTCAGCTTTGTCATTTAATTGATTTTATCTTCTGTTTCCGGCTTTAATCTTTATTCACTTCAATTATTTAGAATAGAAAACCAAATCCACTTTTTGTCACCAAGAACAAATCATTCCACTTTTAACTGAGATCAATTCGAGAGGATTCCGAGAAGAATTTTGAACCCACACAAAAAGCGTGTATCATAACTCGATCCTCAAAGAAAGGAAAGTTTATCACCGATGGTAAACTTATCCTAACAACGAGAAATTCATTTTTCTCGGGCATGAGCTTATATCAAAAACATTCCAAGTTTTTAAGCTCATGCATTATGGCTCCTCGTTAAATGACAGACGACGACCCGGACTTCAGAGACAGGGAAGTTTATCCACACAACGATAACTTACCCTCTTAACAAGAAATTAAGTTTTCTTGGACACAAGCTTACCCTAAAACCATTCAAAGGTTTTAAGCTCGTGTAAATGGTTTATCATTAAATATCAGATGGTAACCCGTTCTTCAAATAAAGGAAAGTTTATCGCCGATGATAAACTTATCCTTACAACGAGAAATTAAATTTTCTCGGACACGAGCTTACATTAAAACCATTCAAAGGTTTTAAGCTCGTGTATATGACTTACAGTTAAATGTCAGACTGTAACTCGAACTTAAAATAAAGGAAAGATTATCTTTTATGATAACTTATCCTCTTAACGAGAAATTCATCTTTCTCGGTCATGAGCTTGTATTAAAACATTCGAAGTTTTAAGCTCAGAAAGGAAAGTGTATCTTTTAAATAAGAGAACTTTTCTTCATAACGAGAAATTAACCTTTCTCGGTCATGAGCTTTCCGTTAAAACAGTCAAAGTTTTCAAGCTCATGAAAAAACGACTTCTAAGTAAATGTCAGCTTAGGACTCGTTCTTCAGATAAAAGGAAATTTTATCGCCGATGATAAACTTATCCTTAACAACGAGAAGTTTACAACTTCTCGGACTTGAGCTTCCTAAGATATTCCAAATCTTAAGCTCAAGTAATTGTTTTTCAAAACTTTGAACACAATTTTTCGAGAATTTCTCAAAAGGTTTTTCTAAATCTTTCAAAATTGTGTGTTCAAAAATGTTTTGATAAAACGAGCATGTCTTCTGGAATCGATAATATTTACGAACCTAGAAATGTCATTCAATAATGACACGGGGTTGTAAATAAAGTTCGAGCAGAAGTTTAAAAGATTTAAAACATGCTCCATTTGGCTTGCTATTATTTCAGATAGCAACCCGCTTTTCATAATCAAGTCAAGCATTTCACCGGAAAGCTTTGACTCAACAACGGGAATTAATTTTCTCGGGGACGTGACGAGGTGACCAACATTCGTGAACAAGAACCATGTGAATCTTTCATATGATGTTCTCCATCATTCAGGTCCAACCTCGTAAATTGCTAATCTTGTGAATTCATTATCATATATGATCTTTGCACGTAATAAATACCTTACACTTGTGTTTAAAAGGTATTTAATTTACGTTTCAGCACACCCTCATTAATTTGAGGGGGAGCTTGTGTAATTCATGAAGATAATTGGACTTGCATTTTTCTTCCCAAGTTTTTTTAAAAATGCTATTAAATCAATTGATATTAAAAACATCGATTGGGTTAATATTTTTAATATGGGGGAGAAAATGTGATTTAATATGGGATATGATCAATCATGAATGGTTTGACTTAACGTGATAGCTCATCCCGACATGTGCAAAATGTTTTCGGATATCGTAGCATATGTTAAGGGAGAGCAAAATGGATTTGCACTTCAAAATGGATTTCATGGTGACATACACTTACCCAAAACATCTCTATTCACGACGGTGAAGATTGTGGTGACATAAGGATGGTAGGATAGGTTAAAGTCCAATGATTTCTCTAGAACCGGAGGAATCTTCCCAAGGACATTCCATAGATAGAAATAGTAGTCCTTAGGAAAGATGGAGAAAGATTGTGAACGTAGCTGAATGCCGACCAAGTACTTAAGTTAGCACTGGAACAATCACAACAAGGTGCTAGTTATGACGTATTGGTAAGCATTGAAGGGGTTGAAGAATGAAAAAGAATTGTAAAGATAAAGGGTGTAAAGAAATAAGCCCTCCTTACAACTTTAGGCAGAAACCGGGTCAATACATATGCTATTGAGATCATTTTTGTTAATGATTCTCGATATTGAAGAAAGACGTCATGGACCCAGTGATGCAATGCACAACCCTTCCCAGCTAACTCAAATATCTCTCAAAAGGTATTTATTTTAATCACACGGAGATCAACACATTATCTATTGATTTATTCACTCCGAATAAATTGGTATTGAAAAGGTGGCACTCCTCTCCAGCCTCCGATCACTAAAAATCCAAAATGCACGATCGAGTCTAGAGCCATTTGAGATCATCAAATATCTCATTAGGACACACTTTCATTATTCCTTGCTTCTTCACACACTGTTAAAAGTAAGAAAGATCTTAAGAGTCCTACGCAAAATCTTCATGATCTTGCATGAACATCCGAGTAATACGAAAGTATTTACAATGAAGATGGAAATCCTTCTTGAGCGAATATCAAAAAGCTCATGGTAGGTGACTTGTGCGATTCTTTATGAATCAAACTTGTGATAACTGGAAAGCAACAGTGGTTTAATTCTTAAATGAATTTAAACACGTTCCAGGCCTCTACGCAATATCTTAGTGATCTTGCCAGAACATTCAGAGTAATACTATTAACTACTTACAGTGACGAATGGAAATCCTTCTAGTGTTAACATCAAGCAGCACTTGGTAGGTAACTTGCAAGATTCTATATGAATCAAGCTAGTGACAACTGGAAAGCAACGATGGTGCGGTTCTTAATTGAACTTCACTTGTTCCAGGAACATGAATTGACGGCTTCAAATCATGCGGATAATATTATCCAAATGATTCACTCTTTACGTTCGCAGTCTGCTTTGGACGGTCGAGTAAAGAGAACGGGTTTACCCGCGAAATCTTGTCAAGGAGGTTCTTTATTGAAACTACCTGCCACAAGTACGATATTTAATATCGTCCAACGGTCTTCACCGACCGGAGGTAAAATGCTACCGAATTAGAATGAAATGTTCAAGGCCATTTCATCCGTGTATATTGTTTTGTTGCTAACTGTCTTATGCAGCGTAACAAGAAGGTGGCATTGCGGTGTACAATCCAGAAGAAGTCGTCACCACATGCTTATACTACATACAATTAGTACTTCAACAAATTCAAGAAAGCCTGAAGGTCAAGTCTTCCGCTGTATCAAACTCTGAAGCTTTCAAGAATTTAAAAGTATAAGTATGTGGAACATGAAGTCACAAAGAGGCAAATATCACAAGTGAAGAATGCACAAGGTCAAGGCAAGGAAACATGCTCAAGACTAAAGTCAAAGATCACATCAAGCATATTCACAAGAACAAGATCGAAGACTCAAGCATAGATGCTAGGTTTAAGATTTTGTAAAAAGATGTGACCTCCCTTAGGGGGAGATTGTTGGAAATACGTTTTTCCCAATAAAGTCTCGGTCACATCTTAGTTAGCATAGATCACGAGTTATAGACTATTTAGAACTTTGTTTCTTGGAGCGACCTCCCTTAGGGGGAGATTGTTAGAAATACGTTTTTACGTATTTATGAAGGATCGGTCGCTCCAACGATTATTATGTAATGGGCTCGTGATCTACTTAATTTATGTATAGTCCATATAGCCCACATGTAGGGTGGGCTATATATATCCCCTCCTAGCATGTTAGGAGGGGTTGTTGATTATCATTTACACATTAATCATTATTTCCATCAAAAACTTTCTCTCTCTAATTCTCTCCCTTCTCTCCTTTCTCTCTCTAATCCCTCATCTCCTTCCTTCTTCTTCTTTATTTATCAATCAATCAACCATCCAATCCATCAAATCAATCACAATAGAATAGGCCAATAATATCGTAGACCTTCAAGATTTTACCTTCTTTCAGATATATTACCCTAATTCATCAAATTTTGTTTTCTAATAGTACTTGTTTACCTGCCTAAATTATGGACAGTTTAATCAGAATGTAACTTCAACTCCGAGCCAGTTGTCCCTTCATTATTTGGGGATGCCGCCAATTGTGCTGATGTGTCGGCTTCAACAAGGGTAGAACCAAATGGGAAGTGCACTATCGTGTTTGCCATAAGCATGGTAGGAGCGAGCAGCTTCATGAAATGGCCACATTTTAACATGAGTTGAAGGTATTGATGGGAAGAAAAATAAGTTATGGTTATGTTTAGAAGATTTCAAGATTTGAAGTTTTGAAAATTTTCAAGTCTGTATTTATACTGACAATTGCAAGGTCAGCAGCCATTCATATTACTGGAAATTGACAAATCTATAAGTTTGAACTAATAAAGGGGCTGTTTGGAAACTCATGTGTTTTTTCTCTAAAAATTTTTATTTTAAAAGAACAGAGATTAATAAGTTCTGCAAATAGCATCTATTTACTTTTTTTATGCAGGGAACCATGTGGATTTGGTTTGTTCAGTTTGTGGAACCTGCTGATGTTGAGGAAGTGAAGTATCAAATGGATGGTCCGATTCTTATGGCCCGACAAATGGCAGTTGTGCATTATTCCATTGCTATCGTAAGTACAATTCATGTTTCACATCATTACTAAGTTTAGGCTAAATTTGTTCAAGTAATCTAGCATTTTGGTTTGGTATTCTATTCAAGTTAAAGAACGGAGATGCAATGGTTGATAATCTATCTGTTACATTTATATACAACACAACAATCAGCTCCACTATATGGTAGTAGCTGCACCCTATTCTTCAATGTACTCTCCTCCACCACTTCATTAGCTCAATATCCATCAGCATTCACCGGGGATTATTCTCTACCATCTCCCTACTCATGTACACCAAATTTAAGCACTTTTTTTACCATTCCATACCAACCTAATCAGGTGTTTATCCACCATCCCTGTACCCACCTTAAACGCCAACATATTCTCCTCAACCATATGGTTCCAATTATGCTCATAGTAACACCTCTATTACGGTTTATTATCTTTATTAGAATCACCAGTTTTTATACGTCATCTTTACTCTATTTGTATACAAATGGGTCAATTTGGGTCTAACCGGAGTTTAAAGAGTTACAGTAATTAAAAAGGAAACGGGTCAATTTAGTCAAACGCTTAAAACTCAACCAAAACGTATTATAATGTATTTCTTCCACTGTATGTATTTGTTTTTGTGATTGATTATTTGGCTCTGTTATGTTTTTCCATCAACAAAGTGATTTGTGGTTAATTAGCTTACAAGTACTACGTATAAAAATATACTGAGTGTATCATGCAATCGTTTTGAATTTACTAAATACTAGTATGTCATTACATTTATGTGTTTGGTGTTGGCATCACATAATGGACATGGTAGAGGAAGATGCAACAGAGTTACGGTGTCCAGCATGTCGCCCACCTTATGACAAGGATATAATTGTTTGAGTGGAATCAAATTTTCAGAGGTCAAATACTTTTTCAATCTTGTTACCTTTTTCTTCTAAGTTCACACTGAGATTTTTAAATTCTATCTTATATGTAGGATGGCTGCCAATAGTTCTAGTCATAAAAAAGCAGCCAAATCAAAAGGAAAATGAAGGGATGAAGGATCTCAGCAGTGTTCGAGTTATTCAGCGATAGATGGCATATATTATTGGGCTGCCTCTTAGTCTAGCTGATGAAGATGGCACACTTGTCTCTTTATTATTCATTTTTTTCTTCCAGCACTAAATTTTTTTATGTAGTAGAGCAGTTATTAAATTATTAAATTTTTTTATGTAGTAGAGTGAAATATTTGATCTTGAGGATATCTTATATTACAATAGAAGTGCAAAATTTTATTGATATATTAGACGATTATTTAATTTTTTAAAAAATTTAGATCATGCAAATTATGAGAAATGATTTATGCATTTCTCTTATAGCTTATTTTTATATTAGAAGTGAAAAATAGAAAAATACATGTTGGTTGGACGTTTATTTAAGTTTTACAAATGTATCGTCAAGCGTGCAAATTATGAGTAGGGATTAAAACATTGCTTTTATTTGCGTATTTTATATATTAGAAGTAAAAAAAACGTGCCGAGGTTTAATAAACGATTATTTTAGTTTTGTAGAAATATCTTCACATGTGCCAATTATGAGAAACGCTTAAAGCTTTGACCTTACTAACATATGTTTTTCACTAGAATTATAAAATAGAAGATATTGATGATATGATGTTTCATGGACTTTTATCCATGTTACAAAATACATTACTAAAATCAAACTTAAATAATCATATATTTTGTAAAGAGTCTATAGAATATTAAGATGTCCTTGTGCGTGTAAATCATGAGCAAAAATTAGATTTTATCCTACTAAGAAAATTTTTATAGTAGGATTAACAAAATATGAGATATTGATGTTTAATAGATATTATTTGAACTTTGTAAGAATGTATCTTCACATGTGCAAATTATGAGCAACGATTGAAAATTTTATCTTACTAGTGTATATTTTTATATTAGAAGTGAAAAATTATAAGATATTGATATTTAACAATACATAGACGATTATTTAAGTTTTTTAAAAAGATCTCCACGGTGCTAATTTTAAGCTAAAATTGAAGCATTGCTCTTACTAGCGTATTTTTTTATATACTATAACAACAAAACTTGAAGATATTGATGTTTACTAGACAATTACTTAAGTTTTGTATGAGTATCTTTACTTGTACATATTATAATCGGATATTAAAACTTTGATCTTCGAGCCTATTTTTTATACCAAAAGTGCATAAATATGAGATATCATGTTTAATATACGCTTATTTAAGTTTTGTAAAAAAAATCTCCACATGTGCAAATTTTGAGCAAAGATTAAATATTTGATCTTACTTGTGAAGAAAATATATCTCAAATATTTTCACGCTTAAAGACAATTTTACTAAACTCTTCACGGTGAGAAAAAGTATCACTCGCGAGAAGATGCTTTTACTAAACTCTTCACCGGTGAATAAAATATCTCAAATATTTTCATGCTTGAAGACGTTTTACTAAACTTTTCATGGGTGAAGAGAAAATATCTCAAATATTTTCACGCGTGAAGATGCTTATATTAGACTCTTCATGGGTAAAATAAAATATCTCAAACATTTCACACGTGAAGATGCTTTTACTGAACTCTTCATGGGTGAAGAGAAAATATCTCAAATATTTTTAAACTCTTCACGCGTGAAGATGGTTTTTTTTAACACTCTTCACGAGTTAAGAGAAAATATCTTAAATAATTCACGCATGAAAATTCTTCTACTAAACTTTTCATGGGCGAATAAAAAATATCTCAAAAATTTTCTACTAAACTCTTTACGCGCGTGAAGATGTTTTTACTAATCTCTTCACGCGTGAAGATGTTTTTACTAAACTCTTCACGGTTTAACAGAAAATATCTCAAATATTTTCACGCGTGAATATGCTTTTACTAAACTCTTTATGGGAGAAGAAAAAATATCTTAAATCTTTTCACGCTTGAAGACGGTTCTACTAAACTCTTCGTGGCGAAGAAAAAGTATCACGCGCGTGAAGATGCTTTTACTAAAACTCTTCACCGATGAAGAGAAAATATCTCAAATATTTTCATGCTTGAAGAGGTTTTTAATATTAAATTAGTGGGTGAAGAGAAAATATCTGAAATATTTTCACGCATAAAGATGCTTTTACTAAACTCTTCACGGGTGAAGAGAAAATATCTCAAATATTTTTGCGTGCGGAGATTCTTTGACTAAACTCTTCACGGATTAAGAGAAAATATCTCAAATATTTCCATGCGTGAATATGCTTTTACTAAACACTTTACTCGTGAAGAAAAATGTGAAGAAAAAATATCTCAAATATTTTTACGCTTGAAGATAATTTTTCACGCTTGAAGACAATTTTACTAAATTCTTCACGGTGAAGAAAAACTGAAAAAGTATCACGTCCGAGAAGATGGTTTACTAAACACTTCACTGGTGAACAAGATATCTAAAAGATATTCATGCTTAAAGACGTTTTTACTTAACTTTACATTGGTGAAGAGAAAATATCTCAAATTTTCACGCGTGAAAATGCTTATACTAAACTCTTCATGGGTGAAGAGAAAATATGCGTGAAGATGCTTTTACTAATTCTTTACGGGTGAAGAGAAAATATCACAAATATATTTACTAAACTCTCAAATATATTTACTAAACTCTTCACGCGTGAAGATGTATTTTAAACACATAACGGGTTAAGAGAAAATATCTCAAATATTTCCACACGTGAATATGCTTTTACTGAACTCTTCGCACGCGAAGAAAAAAAATGTAAATTTTTTTTACTAAACTCTTCACGTGCGAAGATGTTTTTACTAAACTCTTCACGGGTTAAAAGAAAATATTTCAAATATTTTCACGCGTGAAGATGCTTTTACTAAACTCTTCACGCGCGAAGAAAAAATATCTCAAATATTTTCACGCTTGAAGACAGTTTTACTAAACTCTTCACGGTGAAGAAAAATTATCACGCACGTAAAGATGCTTTTACTAAACTCTTCACCGGTGAAGAGAAAATATCTCAAATATTTTCATGCTTGAAGACGTTTTTACTAAACTTGTCATGGGTGAAAATAAAATATCTGAAATATCATCACGCGTAAAAATGCTTTTACTAAATTCTTCATGGGTGAAGAGTAAATATCTCAAATATTCTTACGTGGAGATGCTTTTACTAAACTCTGCACGCACGAAGAAAAAATATCTCAAATCTCTTCAAGCTTGAAGACGGTTTTACTAAACTCTTCACGATGAAGAAATAGTATCACGGACGTGAAGATGCTTTTACTAAACTCTTCACTTGTGAACTTACATTTGGTTCAATCCTCCCTAAGCAACTACTTCTCAAGGGTAATGTAAAATTCAGATAACAAATGGTCTCGTATCTTCCATGTAGTTCCCGTACGAATATTCTTTCTGTTCCTAGAAGTACAGAAATAGTTTACTTAATGTGTATAATGGATCAACATTTTAACATCTTCCATGTTAAATCACCTTTAAGGTATGTGGATATTCTTTCTTTGAAGGGCGTTGATGACATCACCAATCGCAGAAAGTGAGAGATTGATAGCTTTTCCTTCTTTGAATCTTCTTCCCGATGGCTTAGTTAGTAGAACACGTTCACTTTTTCCCAAGTTAACCATTTAGAGTTTATTTGTGATCTTTCGTCTCTCAGTGGCATCACAAGTCGCTGACATACGTATCATGCTGCAAAGAACCATTAAAAGTTTACAAATTCATGACCATGATTTTATGATATAAGATATGCATTTTAAGGTATGTAGTACCAGTGAGATCTACTAGAAACTTTATCCATGTTTGTGGAAGCTACTGATCTAAGTCGAGTTCCGAGTCTATAGAGGCTAATGGCGTGGCTAAAGTTGCTAACTTGAATGGCTGCAAGATTATGGATCACAATCCCACCATTGGGATCCATTTAGATGGAAAGACTGCAAGAAATTTGTCATATGCGTAATCATCAAATTAATAAACAGAGGTGTTGTATATATGTTGCCAAATATTGTATGGTTTGGACTCACCATGGGTGCATATGCTCAGTTCTTTTCTTTGATCACTAGTTTTATCTGTGCTTGATTGACTGGTTCGAGTATCCTGTTTGAGTCTGATAATATTGCATCCATTTAAAAACTTTATACTCATGCGATGACTCCGGTTCTTGGTGTTAGTGGTAAACCATTAATAGTTGGTCGTGGACACGTAGTCTAATCAGCCTTGGTCCCTACTTAGCCTGATGGGTTCACTGTCTTGAAATCCTCAACAAGTGCCAATCATACCAGTCTACGGGATAGCCATTGAAACATATTGAGAGTCAAAGTGCTTGTAGGATTCAGCAACAGTAACACATTAGTTATATTGGCATGTGAATCACCTTCATGTTTCCAGAGATAGACAGTAGAACCCTTTCTGGAACAAGCCACATATCTTCCATTTTGGTGTGTGTCCAATACTTGGCTGTTGCGTTGAGAACCTGTCACAAAATAGAAAACAACAGTAAAAACCAATATTTCATGTAAGGTCTACATTGTTGAGACTTTCTTTACCTTTGAACTTGTGAACCAGATCAACACCATTAACTTGCATTGATGAATAATGAGATGTTATAAGCAATCATGATGTACTTCCTGGAGCGAACTATAACTGAAGACTAATCTTCAGTGGAACAACAATAAATAAATTTAACTAATGATATTAAATGCATATAATATACATTCGGATCAGTGACGAGTCAAGATAACTTAAGGTTTAAGAAAGTCACTTTTTAGTACATTTGAAACGGGCCGGGTCGGGGTTGGGGCTCTTGTTATATTTCTTTAAAAAAAGAAGTGGATGGCATATTTTGTTTTAAACTGTCCGCGATCATAGCTTCCTTCCAGCAATAGCCTATTACTATGATGTTTAATTGATAGCAGCTAATGATTTAGATGTCATATCATTTCACAGCCCTCTCTGATTTAAAAAAGCAATCCCAGATACTCCCTAAGTAACTACTCGATACATGTTCAAACCTTTACTCCAAGAAAACAATAACCCACATACCAACAACAAATTCAAACCTTAATTTACTTATAAAGTCCTCTACTCCATTACATTCACATTTTCTCCACTCGAAAAACCAGCTAACTGCTACTATAAGAAAAACACTTGGTAACACTAACACTAGTAGTTGGAAAAAGCATTTGGTAACATAGCCATAAAGCTAAACAGCCTTTCTAATAACATTTATGGGTGTGTTTGTTTCGGATTATATAGAGACTTATGGCTTATTTGGTTTTTGGCTTATGTTTCACTTTTTGTGGCTTATTTTGAAACTTCTCCGCTCATATAAGTTCATTATAGCCGAAACGAACACCCTCTAAAACATATTCCAAATTCTAAACGCTAGTTGCCGAAAAAGCATTTCATTCTAAACACTAGATACTAAAAACTAATTAACGCTCCAAAAAGCCCCCCAAACACATCCGTCAAATAAAGCACGCGCCTTACACTAATAAAAATAAAAATATATGCAAAAACACTGACTAAATCGAATAAAGCACACATATTTACATAAAAAAGAAGAAGAAAAGATTACAAACCAAGGAAGAGTGGGACACTTCCTATAGTAACAACTAGGTCAACGTTGTGCCTATGAAGTGGGACACTTCCCATTTGAAAAATCATAAACACAGAATGGAAGAGTGGTTCTAATGTATTAGTTTAAGATAGTACATATACAACCGTCTTCAAGTTTCAACTCCTTTGACCCGAAAGATTTAATCAATGTGAATGTCTACGGACGTGAGAGTGTGAATGGGATTGCTTAGTATATCTACTTATCTTCTTAGTCTTATTCTAGCAGTAGCATTTACAGGGTGTTTAGGATTCCTTATCCAAACTGCTTACCAGATTCTTTACGAGTAAGATAAGCAGTTCTTAATTACCAGGTTTGTAAGCAATGTGAATGTCTACTGGCGTGATTGTGCAACTCGGATAGCTCATTATAGCTACTTATATGCTTAATCTTATTTTGATACAGTAGGTAACAGTTTTAGGGCGTTTGGGATTGCTCATCCCAGCTGCTTATCAGATTCTTTGAGAGTAAGATCAGCAGTTATGAATGAATAGATTTGGAGTAGCTTGTTACAAACTACCTGTCTTCTAATACTAAAACCCATAAACAGTTAATAAGCAATATAAATACCCAATAATAAGAAAAATCAATGTAGATGCACATGAACAAAGTCATCCAAATGCAAGTCAACAGTCAACACTCTGTCAAAGAGCTCACTGATGGTAGCCTCAAATGTCATAAACATCATTAAACCTTACAAAATCCATGACTAATAGGCTAACCAATGGAATACTACCGGCACATCAGACAAGCTGGTTAGGCTTTATACATAACATCTATTTCGCACATAGTTGTCAAGTTCCTAATATTTCGTTTTGAGATAGATTTGCATATTCCGTAGCACGTAAAGTCCTACTAACCTTAAAAACTATCATACTAGCAATAAAAAAACAATACCCTTTAGCTCTGCTTATTTGCGTATTAACTACAAGACGGAAGACATTATGAGAAAACAAGGTCCCTAGCGCAATGACATTAAGAGAACACGGCCCTAGTCACATTTAACGTCATGTTACTGCTTCTAGGTTGGATAAGAGTTTTCAATCAACTTTCTTCTAGCAAGATATAGTTAGGGAATTACCATATACATCTTTACCTCGAAACTCATATGCTTGACAATGTGTCTGATGGACTCATCGCCTTCAAAGACCACTAGCCTGCTATCACCAAAAAGTCAAAAGCAACAGGGCATAAATCTTTAAAAATCAATGAATTCGACATCAGGACATACGCAAGTATTAAGAAGACGAGATACAGTAAGATTCACTAATGGGATGTTTGGACTTGCTTATTTAAACTGCTTACCTGCTTCGACTAATGGGATGTTTGGACATGCTTATTTAAACTGCTTACCTGCTTCGACTAATGGGATGTTTGGACATAGATGCTAGAGTTTCATAATTTTGCTGCAAGTTGTTATACTTTAGCTCAGTCTGCCTCAACTTTGACCGAGCTTTTCTATTCTGGAACCATATTGACACTAGCGAGGATGAATCCGAAGTTTGTTTGTAAGTTATTGTTGTCTCAAAAATGCACTAAAGTAACCGAATTTGTTCATCACTGAACCTTCTCCCCGAATTCTTGTTTCTCATCATTCCTATAGCCAACATTGTTGATGTGCTTGGGCTTATACTCTTATTTCATTCGAAACTGAACAAAATTTATTCATATATAGTGGAAAAACTTGTGCTTATAAGCACAGACGTAGGTGCATACATATTAAGGTTGGCAATAAACTCTGATCGACTGGTTCTAAAGTCAAACAGGACATTAGCTCAACTAGTAATTCAAGTATTACTAACGGGGTTGCCACCAATTCACCCACAACTGCCATCTTTTTTTTCCCTTCATTTACACCAGCACGTGTATACAACTTTTCATCTGCAACTGCTTCATCAACTCTGGCTATCGTGTCCACATCAGTGACAGAAGCTCCGGATACAAGTGCCACTAAAGACAAGGAACCAAAATCCAATATTTCAGTAGCTCAACTCTTCCTGGTACATGCTTCATTTCTCCGTCTGTTACATTAACCACCAATGGCCCTGGTTTTTGGACTCCCCACAAATACACATGCATCTACTACTTTTACACAAGCGATTCCTTATAAGTTTGGCTCTCCCTCTACCGTAATCCCACCATTCACATCAACGTTTCCTTATAGTTTTGGTTTTGGCTCTGCTGTTGTTTCATATCAAGTCTAGTAGTTCTAGGAGTGGCTTTACCAATTGTAATTTTGGTTCTAGTTTTGTCTTCTTTACCTGTGCCATTTTACCCCATATTTATTTAGCGGTAAGAGAGCTATCATCAGACAAACCAACACTCGGTAAAACCGTCAAATTTACATTCTGAGTTTCGCACGCTGCTACAACAAAATGGTCAGGAAGGTTTCCTTTTAGTCGTCCTGCAAATCATCAACACCAATAAAATTAAATGTGGTTACATGAGCTTGCCTAAACTTGAAATTACATTTAGTAACTCTGCTATATAACCCACCAGAAGAAACCATGTCTTCGATCCAAACTCACGTCTCACCTAAGCTTCTAAATCTAAAAGAGACTATGATAGAAGTCACATCTGCATGCTTAATTGGTGCATGACTACAATGTATTTCCCTACATGTAACCGAGTATCATTAGTTTACTCAATTTCTTAGAGCAATTTCTTATAAATTTTTCATGTACGGAGAGGCTATTAGTATTTCAATCAATAGAAATTCCCCTAATAAAATCAGAACATTTTATTCCTTGTTGATAATTTCACAAGAGAGATACTCTAATTAAACTTTTTCACGCGTGAAAGATGCATCTAATTAAACGTGTTCACACGTGCAGATGCATCTAATTAAACTTGTTCATGCGTGTAGATGCTTCTAATTAAACTTGTTCACGCGTGCAGATACTTCTAATTAAACTTGTTCACGCGTGCAGATGCTTCTAATTAAACTTGTTCACGCGTGCAGACCCTAGTGATTTACTTCAATGATCAAAACTTAGTTTAGCGTTAAAAGCTTACTATAATTTTCACGCACGAAGATACTCTACTAACCTTAATTTGTGTTATATTCTTCTACTTTACGAAAACTAATTAAGTCGCACAATCAAAACCTAATTCGCCGTGATCTGTACATTCACCATTGACATATTTACAATTTAAAAATGATTATAACGTAAAATACATAAAATTCACAATTCTATAATTAATTAAATCAGAATTAAAAAAAAAGTAACACTTACTTTTAAAATTTATGTGTAATCTGATTATGTTGTTTTTTTTGGTGAAGGTTGGTGGTCTCCAGTCAAGTTTTGTCGTGGCTGGTGGGGTGGTGAAGGCTCACGGTGGCGTGTAAAGCTGGTGTCGATGGTGGCTGGTGGGGGTGGTGAAAGCTTCATGGTCTCTGGTGGTCGGAGATGAAGGGGGTCGCCGGAGATGAAGGTGGTAGGGGTGGTGAAGCTTCATGGTCGCCGATGGTCAGAGATGAAGGGGGTGGGATGGTGATGGTTGCTAGTCGCCGGTCATCGGAGATGAAGACGGTGGTTATGTTTAGAGAGTTTTAAGTGATTTTCACCATAAAAAATGAAATGTGTGTGTTTTTTCTTTTTATAGTAGTTTAAAATACGAACCGTTATCTGTGGATCAATTCTATCCGTTGGATTAAAAAAAGAAGGGGGGATTATTAAAAGGCTAGGATTTCATCTCACCATTTCACAAAAAAGGCCCTTTTCACATGAACGCTTGTCTATATATATATATATATATATATATATATATATATATATATATATATATATATATATATATATATATATATATATATATATATATATATATATATATATATATATATATATATATATATATATATATATATATATATATATATATATATATATATATATATATATATATACTAGTGGCAAAACCCGTCCGATGGACGGGTATGACTTCTGATTATCGTTTAAAGTTTTTTTATTTGGTAATGTTTGTTTATAATGTATGATTGACATGTAAGACTTCTTATTGTTGTTTAATTTTTTTTTATTTGGTAAATGTTTACTTTTTTGTATATTTGTCTTTTAGTATATTATCAGTCGTGATGACTTGTATTTGTTGTTTAAGCTTTCTGTTTACGTAATTAATTGTTGGTAAATATTTTTGTATAACTTTTAGGTATAAGTTGGTATTTAATGGTTTCTTTAGTATATATTTTTTAATACATGATTAAAATCTTTAAAAGAAAATTATTAACATAGGTTTCCAGATATTATTGAACTTAAAATAATGATTATATTATCAATAAGTGCATGTGAGTCATACTTGGTATAAAAAACACATATACCTTATAGTTGTTGGAAAATTATGAAACAAACAAAAAAGCTTATAACCAATAAAGAACTTCACTACTTAAGACTACTTTTTTTTATTTCATCTTGAAAATAACACATAAACTAACATTTTTGCTTTGCTCTAAAACATGTGAGACCAAACATTGTAATTTAGTTGATTATAATCCTTACCATTAAAAGAAATATTATTTAGGATTTAAGGATTAATTGTTAGATTTATTTTTTTTTGGATATGAATTTTATGTTTGGTATTTGTTTTTTGTTTTTTTTTATAGTTTTTTGTTTATGTTTATTATTGGTTTTTTTTATTTTTTGAAAGTATTGCATTTTTCATGACTTGTTATGTTTTTTTATTGATTTTCTGTAGCAGTATCCAAAATGTTCGATAATAAAGAATATTTCCAGGGATAAACTCGAGACCAATTCCGTCTCGAACGTGTCCCGATTTAGTGCTTCCAATTTTTTCCCACCGATTCCGTACCGAACGGGATTGAGTATCACTACCGGTAAATCTGGATTTTCCGATTTTTCGAGAATTTCTCGATTTGGTACCGATCATGTACCGAATTACTCGTCCCGAATTCTTTTTTTACCTTATTTCGTAGTCCGATCCCGTATACAACATGATTTGGGTATCGGAAATCGGTACGGTTCCGGGTACCGTTCGGGTTTAGAATCGGGATTCGGGTAAATATGCTCATCAATAAATATTTGTTATTGATTTCCCTGCGTATGTATTTTATCCATCATTGTCAGGATTGAATACATTATTTCTAACTAGACGAGTACCCGCGCATTGCGGCGGAAGCCCCTAACGATAAATTATTAACGATATTTGTTATTATGGTAATCATTTCGTGTAACGTTGAAAATAAAACGTAAAAAATATAAAAATGTAATTATAAACGGTAAGTCATATACAAACGTATAAAGCTATCGATGATCATTCAAAATAAAATACACACATGCACAAGGGTGAAATTGATAGTAACGGATCGCTGATTCAATACACCAAACATAACACACATACATTATATATAAGATGAAAACTTCGATACTCTTGATTAGGATCAAATTAAATTTATAAAATTCTTCAAGATTGTCTTCCTTTTTTTAACTCACGCGTGCATACAACATAAATAAAGGTATTATAAAGTGGTGAAAAGTTACATATCACATAACAATATATTATAAGCTTTTGCTAAACTTAATAATGAGGTTTGGAGGAATATACTAAAAGTTTGCATCCCCGTTTATTTGGTATGTATAAGACGTCAAACAAAGAAGTATATCAAGAGAATAAGAAGTCGTAAGATCGAGTAACCAAGACGCCCCATCAAAGTCTGTCTTGAGTTTTCTGTTGCCCGGGCAAGACGAACAAAAAGGCCCCTTGTAAGCAATCCAGTTGGTTTATTATGACGGTTCAAAGTCTGTCTTGAGTTTTCTGTTGCCCCGGGCAAGACGAACAAAAAGGCCCCTTGTAAGCAATCGAGTTGGTTTATTATGACGGTTCAAAGTCTGTCAGTTTGATCATCAGGTCAACCCGTTCGGGTCGTCGTCAGTTCACTAACCCGGTTGATTCACTGGGTCACCAGATCGACCATCGGGTCAACCCGGTGAATTCACCGGTTCATTGATTCGCCCAATATACTTAATTGTGTGTCTATGTTCAGTCACCGGTTCATTGTACAAATTAAATATACTTTCTTTCTGCATTTATTCTCCTTTAATAGTCTATGTTCTTCTTCCTTGAGCTCTCTACTCTATCAAAACTTTAAAATCTCTTTACTAATACAACATGAACTTAGAAATTTATCTACAGTTTTGATGTGTCCGCCATCGCCCACCTCACCTGATACGAAGGTCGGCTCTGTGCCACACCAGTTTAAAAAAATGAAACCTTTCACACCATGTTGTTATAAACCTGAAAATGACGAGACACATTTAATTAAGGGGGTTACATAGCTTGAAATTCAAGCACGTTTAGATATTATTGAGATTTGATAAATCTCATATCAAAATGCACACTTTCTTATATTAACGCCCAATTCAAATCTTGGTTTCAACGTCAAGTCGTCAACTATAGCCATTGTTATACACCTGCCTTTTTTAAAACACACAATCTTCTCCTTCTGTTTAATGTATGTGCGTTTTGTTTGGAATTGTGAAAAGCATTTTTATTTTCATGAAATAATTTTCCTACTATAATTAATTATAGTGATCCCTCCATGCAATGTTCGGTTTTCAAATTTGAAACTATTTAATGACGGAGTAAAATAGTTTTCTTAACAGTACATATGATGACCATGAAATCGTAGACGTCTGCATGAAATCGTAGTTAACAAATTAAAAGCATATATTGATTATATAATTCTAGAAAGCCAACGTTACGTCCGCTTTTTATCTTAATTCATGTTATATCTCCTATATCTATTTCTCCGCATTCAACATGATATCCGAAAGTTACCCTTATGCATAAGTTTGTCTGCGGTCATTGTTCCCAGGAAAGCAGTAGGAGCTTCGTGCCGGGCCTTTCGTTGGGACTGCAATAAAAACATTTTAAATAGAGTTGGTATAACCCCACAATTATAAATGAACGTGACTGGCCTATTCTTAAATTCATAGTATTTTTCGAAAACAACTTACAGGATATTGGTGTTGACGATGGACATGAGTGGAGAACTCTTTGAAAAAACGAATCATGATGCTGCTAGTGGATAAAAACTGCAAAATCAAAAGAAAAGGTGATAAATGACTATCAAAACTTGTTAAATCATTAGAAAGAGGTATGTGTGAAAAATATGGTGGGATGGTTCAGGTTTTATAGAGTATGTAACTTTTTTTGGCCCGGTATGTTAGAGGCTTCTCTAATAAGTTTTGACTAATTTATTAATTGGAACCAATAATGTTGAATTCCTAAATTACAGTTGTACCAACACAATTTGTATTCAAAATATTAACATTGCTTTAAATAGATTAGCAATGTATCATTCACATTCACTCTTTTATAAACGCAATATTTGACACTTCATACACTTCAACATTGCCTTAGAGATTACAAGATTTTAACATTGCTATATTTATAAAGGTTTTCAACAATTACATAGCATTAAATTTTTCAACATTTCCTTAAATAAGGGTTTTTTCAACATTCAAGGAATTGGGGAATTCTCTTTATAAGTAGTAGAGATAGTAAATAATCAAAGTTCAAATATCTCGGCTGCATTTAATCGACACTGCTATTTTCACTTGAGCATGCTACTAATACATGTTAATCTCATCAATAAAAAAAAGATATGCAAAAAAAGACATGCCGTGATATGTATACTGCATAACGCCAGCTGTTTTCTTGTCCATCTCAATGATGCAAATCTGATAATCTACAAAAACGGGACACGTACTGGGTGTTTAAGTTCAGCACATTCGTGATAAGTTGCATGTATTTCTGATACTCGGCACCGTCACGAGAACCACAATACCAACCAGTACATTGACAAACATGCAAAAACAAACCAGAAGAGTCCAGGTATCAAGTATCAACAGTCAAACAAACCCTTACAGTTGACTTGAGTTGTTGAGCCTTGGAGTTTTGCTTTTTCATCAAGAAACAACTCATATCAATCCGATGTTATGATACTTCTTGATGGAATCACAAAGGCACGCTGACAGTCTCATGTATCGTCTAAATGACTAAATCCTTCATTTTCGACAAACTTATATGGTAACTTATTCGTTGCTATAACTTCACTTAAGTCTTTGCCAGCAACTTGTTGGTCAAATATCCAAGAAAGTAAAATAACTTTGGTCTCCCTAATTTCTTCAATTTTAGCTGCAGAAGTCAATTTGCTTCGAGTTTGAGTTTGATTGGCAGGATTAGATGCACACCTTTTCATATGATTCGTCAACATTAATGTTGCTTCGATAGTCGATGCACATTCATACTCCACAACAATAAGTACATCTACAGTTTAGCTTACCGTCGTTTATGACAGAATCGGTAAAATGATCCCATACAACTGACCTCTTAACATAACCCTGTCGTTCTCCAAGGCGTGAAGTAGTATTGCTTGTAGTAGTGTTTGATATGATATCAAGAACATCGACCCACCATCTTGTCTACAGTCTAACATGAAGAAAGTTATAACCGTAATTGAGTATTTGCTAAAACACTCAAGTCGTCTAGAGAGATTGACGCTAGATGTTGATAAAATGAATCCTGAGACGCGTGAGAAGCTATTCAGCCTTGATCGTGGCTCCAAAATGTTTCGGTGTTAAATATATTTGAAGCTTGTACCTTCGTTGAATCCTTGAAAACTATGGGTTTCTAATCCTTGTGTTTCGTAATTTGTAGAAAACTGAAAAATTAATATATCCGATGATTTTATAACTCGTACTCCCCGCTTCTGAAACTCAAATCCCCTGTTTGTGAAGGGCTGCGCACGGCCCTCTCTGCCTTATCCAAATTCTTGATATATGGATCTGAGAGAGCCTAATCACAACATGTACCAAAATCAGCATTCTTTTTTCGTAGGTGTGAGTTGCAATCAAAGAAGCCGATTCTCGAAACACAACTTGTGATCCAGAAATGTACAATACTTTGTGGCTCTGTTCAACCAATCCTGAAATCAAGTTAAAGCAACACATTTAGAACTGTTAATAAAATATACTTACATGGAAAAAAGATAGAATTGCAAATTTGTAGAATATCTATGAAATTCTCCCTTAGAAATGTGTCCACTGTAGTTACAGCATGCATTAGTACATATGCTTATATTTTTTCACAGTGGCAAACACTGTTCCTCATCTCGATTGATTGCTTTATGGTCTTGATAATAAGAAGATTCGAGTTATTTTAAGAATCATAAGTTTATATAAACAGTTCATAGATTTTAAGAAAAGAATGTAGCAAGTTTATTGAATGGTACTCACTTGTTGTGACTGTATAGAATGTGAAGAGTAAGCCGATTCGAAGTTTCTCCAGAAAAAATTCCTTTCATTTTGGTCAAGCTCTTAGCAAGGGTCACTTGAGCTGTGTCAGATTCAGGCAAAACATCCACACGCAAGCAGATAAAATGGTAGAGTTTCCTTTAGAAAATTAGTAGAAAACTAACACTTTTTAATTTAATTCTATGATGGTGATCAATCTCTAAGTAGTTAAAGAGTTTCAAGCACCAAATTTATTAAATGTTGTGCTGCAAATATGAAAAAGGATCTTAATGCTTTAAAGTCAATGTTCAACCCCACCCCGCCAAGTAACTTCAACACACCATCACTTTTTTATTCATAATACTAAGAAATAACGTGCCAATCATCATAAATGTACCAAGAAGATGATTACATATACTTAAATTTTTTGTTCATTGTAAAGTTCTTACTCGTATCAACTATTTGTAGCATTCTGAGGGACTGTGTAGTCAAGGCAGCTTCATGCGCCGGTGCTGGAGCGGAATTTGTAACTTTAGAATGAAAGTTCTTTCAAATCAGTTAAAATGGTAACTTATCAGCAAGTATATTATTGTTCCATGGATTGTAGTGAGATTCATAGATGATACACATGGAGAATGTTGGATCTGCACCACTACCAATTCTATAACATAAATCAAATAAGCTAGCAAGCTAGATACTAAGCCTAAACAAACACCCCTTAACAAACACTTTGAAATTAATGAAATCTCATGAAGTCTGATCTTTATACCAACTGTAGTAATACAACAAACATGGTAAAGAACTTGCCTGAAAGAACATAGTAAAAACCATTGCAAGATTCTGAATAACAGCCTGGAAAGAACACAAATATGAGTTTTAATTAAATCAGACACGTTAAGAATAGACTGTTGGAAACTATAATCCAATTAATCTTTGTTATGTATGTTTTAGTAGGATTATTTATGTTTATATGTATTTGCTGTATTAATTTAGGATGGGTCAAAAAGCCCACAAGGCAGACCCATGTAGTTACAGTTATATTCGGTTTGTGATATGTGAAAAGATGTGTCGTATGGTTTTGACAGAACCATCACACCCCTTCACCAAAATCATACCGATTCAATTAGTATATATAGGTTTCATTGTAAACAGATTCCAGTAACCCTTATTCAGTAATATAACAGATTTATTAGGGTTCATCCAATCTTGTTCCTTTTATTTACTGATGATGATATGATGATTGTTTCGTTATGGTTGTTTGATCATATCGATCCTGGAGAAAACCCCATTGAAGACCTGTCAACAGTGGTATCAGAGCGAAGGGATCAAACAACAAGAACTCATGATCAATCAAGAGGATCCTGCCTTTTTTTTGGAAGGAAAAAGCAGCGAACAGAAGAGGCAGATTTAGAAGGAGTTTGTTCAGTTTTTGCCCGGGAATTAGGAAACCAAGGAACTGCAGGATGCAGTTGGTTTAATTCGCCCCGCAAACAGGAGAACACTCAAGATATGCCATGGATGCTGTTTTGAAGATGAAAAGAATGAAGAAGAGAAAAGAGGCAGCGAATTCAAGAATCAGAAAAAAGATCAGAAGAAAAATCAGTAAGGCAAGGAAAGTTTTTGGTTCATAGTAAGATAACTAAATCCCTGAAGATTCACAGTACGTCCTGAACCAAGAAGTTTCAAGAAAGGCATCAGCACGGAACGATTCTTCTGAAGAGGTCGAGGAACGAGGAGATTGGAAAGAACACAAAGATTAATCAGATTAGAGGGTAATGTTGGAAACTATAATCCAATTAATCTTTGTTATGTATGTTTTAGTAGGATTATTTATGTTTATATGTATTTGCTGTATTAATTTAGGATGGGTCAAAAAGCCCACAAGGCAGACCCATGTAGTTACAGTTATATTCGGTTTGTGATATGTGAAAAGATGTGTCGTATGGTTTTGACAGAACCATCACACCCCTTCACCAAAATCATACCGATTCAATTAGTATATATAGGTTTCATTGTAAACAGATTCCAGTAACCCTTATTCAGTAATATAACAGATTTATTAGGGTTCATCCAATCTTGTTCCTTTTATTTACTGATGATGATATGATGATTGTTTCGTTATGGTTGTTTGATCATATCGATCCTGGAGAAAACCCCATTGAAGACCTGTCAACATAGACATGATTAAACTTTCTAATTGACCAAGTGCATACACATTAACCTATATAATATGTACTTCTTTTGACACTTCTGTAGGATAACAGGGTCAAAAGTTTTAGCAGAATCGTGCCAACGAAGAATCCAATTGATTGTTTAAGACAATTATGTGGAAGGGAGCTGAATCCTTCGACTCCAAGAAGTGAAATCCAACGATAAAGAGCACCATATGGGGCTGGGTAAGATCCGTGTGGGTCACCTACAGAATATGTACGATAAAAGAACCAAAAGACTAAATGTGACCTACACGGATCTTACCCATGTTCAAAACAGGCTACCTTACCACACGATAAAGAGCACCATATGGGGCTGGGTAAAGAACATGGAGCGAGGAGACGAGGAGGTAAGGTAGCCTGTTTTGAAATCTCGCATTAAATCAGAGGTTGTATGACATTAAAAGTAGACTTTGGGGAATTTAACCTCTTCCCTTTTTAGCTAATTTTATTCACATGTTTCCAGTTTCAGAACCATAAACTCCTTTTAGCGTATACATGCAAAAGTAGACAATTTTTATTCAACAGATTAAACGGCACATATCGGGTTGAATGATTGTGTGAGATTGTTGGAAACTATGACCCCTAGTGATTTCTATTGCAAGGAAATGAAGGACTCTTATTTATAAAAATATTATAGGATCCGTAAGCTATTAGCAAATCTCTCTCTCTATAATTGTTAGGCGTAAAAGAAAAGAGTGTACCACATGAATTTCTCTTTTGATCTTGGTAGCAATATGTCACAGTTAATGGAACTTCCTATGTATATTGAAAATTAATAATATCGTATTCACCATTTGGAGACTCAAATATGGACATATACTTGCCTAATTTTTACCATGTAACTCTACATTTTGTTCTTCAGGCGTATCATTGTATATGTCGTCACCCGTAGTATCAAAGCAGTTTGTTCTCTCCTATCTGTAAATAGCGATGGTGAAAAACACATTCCACTCGAACATTTGAAGCAGGTCCAGCATATGCTATTAAAAACTACATATCAAGTACAAATTCCATTTTATTAAGAAGAAAACTATGATCTCAACACAAAGGCTTTCATTTTATCGACAAAATAGTTAAATGATACATGGCATAGCAGAATGATTATGTGACCAAAAGTGACAAAATAGAGGTAACGGGTTACACCGAGTCTGGTTAATTAACTACTTACACATAACATTTATACGCATACTTCCATTTATTTAACTAATTGATGCGTCAAGTACCATTAACCACGAAATATATTATTTCAACAATAAGCTACATACAGTATGAAAAAAGAGTTGCATTAAAAAGGTTTGTTGAAACAAATTACTTTGGACAGCATTTTGTATCGCATTTAACCCATTTCCTTTTTAAGCTAATTTTGTTTTAACCTTTTGACACCGTCATAGATATGATCATAACTCAAATTTTCCCGATTACGTATGAGGTTCGCAATTGCAAAATCTCTGCTGAATGCATCGAAGAAAAAAATCAACTGACAGAAACTCAGAGATAAAGATACAGGCGATGTTATAAGCACTTGATTCGGTTGAAAAATATTAGCAAATAAGCATAGCCAATTAACAAACTCTTTTACCTACATAACATTTTTTAATTAACAAACTCAGAGATAAAGATACAGGCGATGTTATAATCACTTATTCAAACTCCTTACCTCATTCCTCATATCTTAATCAAAGTTGTCATGTGTTATTAAAACTACTTAACTACCCATTCCATATCTCAGTTTCTAAAGAAATGCAAACGTGATGACTTATTAATCCAAAATACAAAATTCTGATATGAGGAATGTTCCTGTCAATTCTATTCGACACATTTCAGAAAAATATGTTTTGGTCAGTCCATATCACAATCAATATACTCAAGTTAAGAATATCAATCACTAACCTGTATTGTATTATCACAAGTGTGCCTTGATTCCAAAGGATGATGCATACACATGAAATACTAAATCAATAAATCAAACGAAACTATATAAGTTATTCATGAAAAATCGATTACCTGTAGTTACACTACGCTTCTAATACGCTTCTTTTGCAAATTTACACTATGTCTGCAATAACCAAATGTATCAACAGAAAACTTGTAACATACCTCAGCAAAAGGTGGGACGACGACAATTACCAGCAGTTGAATAGGAACATAACCATCAATCAGTCACAAATAAAACGTGATGACTTATTGGACAGGAAAAAGTATTTTTTTAGTGATTGATATTTTGTTCTAAAACATCAATCAGTCACAAAAATATTTGATAAGCTTATAATCTCGTTTTTAGTGGCTTATGAGCTTAATAAATTTTCAATAATATAACACACAAACGTGTTCATCTTATCAGTTCTGCACAAGTATGATTACTTCAAGAACCTCATACACCATAGCCATGAGCATGGGAGTTCGTCCTCGACCAGATCTCATCTCAAGTCTCGACATACTTATAAAACCTTTGAATTTTGACATCATCATTTTTGGTAGCAGCTTGAGAAACATCTTCAACACAACCACGGGTAGAAAACCTTGGATAAATGACTTGATCAGTCCTGAAGCCGATACCCAATGTGTAAGATCTTTAGATGCTTATTAAAGTAGACTACATTTGTGCAAAAGATAAATCAAATTACATAAAGGGTCTCTTTCGTTACAAGTTAAAACGCAAAAAGATCTTACACTTTGGGTATCGGCTTCAGGACTGGTACAGCCTTTTTGATATCTTCAGTGTCTGCAAGTGACTGAACAAATGTAACAGGGATCATGTAAAATAATTTTATTTAATTATTTATCTTTTTACGAAAGAAAAAAAGGAAAAGTCCATTGTAACCTTTCGAATAGTTAGTGAGATGTAAGGAATAGCAAAGTTTTTCTGGTACACGTCACGTGGCTCGGGAGCCCATTCAGTTAACCATAAATTTGGGTTGCTAACTTATTGTGTCTGAGCACAAATAGCTGCTCCACGACGTGTTTTGAATCAGACTAAATCGGCAGGAAAAATGCCTTTCGTGTCATTCAGCAAATTTTTCTCTTGGATATCTAGAATGTAGAAGTAAACTTCGTTAATAAGATTCTATCAATAATGCATAAGTCACGGAAAAAAACTAATCGTCCATGGAGAATGAAAAAAGATGAAGGATAGATGATTACATCGTTTATGAGTCTCTCGATTTCGGTTTCATGATGCTCAATGCCATCAACTTTCTTTCCCCAAAGTCCCCAAAACCTGTCTAATCATAAAGAATAAGTAAAATGAGTGTGTTATATCATTTCTATACAATAAATCGGAACTGAAAGCGTGGATAAAAACTAAATATAAAAGAACATACTTTCGTCAAAGGACGTTTTACATATTTTTTGAGCATTTAATTTAATAGTAGTAGAGCCATTTTTGCTTCCTCTGCCCCTTCTTCACGCGCTTTGCAAGTTTGTTTGCTTTAAAACTACCTGCAAGTAATTATTAAGCAGTTTAGTTAGCAAAGATCAACACTATTGTGAACTACTATACTCGATGTAGTATGTGTGTGTATAAATATATGGCCGACGAGTGAGATAGTTATCGTGATGGTTCACGAAAAAAAAGTCCTGAACACTGTTTACGCACTTCTTGAGCCTATCATTTAATTGAATTTCTGATTGATTTGTGAATATAAAAGTGACACACAGGTCTCCTAAACAATAAGGTATTTAAATACTTATCGTATATAAGATCAATGAACCTAAACAATAGGTATTTAAATACTTACAGGTCATGTGATATATTTTATTATCCAAATATAGTTCATCAAACGAAAGCAAACTCGTGGAGGTCAAGGCCAAGGTGGAGGTAGTAGTTCGCTAATGGTGAAAAAACGGATTACTTGCAGTTACACTACGCTTCTAATACGCTTATTTGCAAAGTTACACTATGCCTGCAATAACCAAATGTATCAACAGAAAACTTGTAACATACCTCAGCAAAAGATGGGGCGACAATTACCTGCAGTTTAATAGGAACATAACCATCAATCAGTCACAAATAAAACGTGATGACTTATTGGACAGGAAAAAGTATTTCTTTAGTGATTAATATTTTGTTCTAAAACATCAGTCAGTCACAAAAATATGTGATAAGCTTATAATCTCGTTTTTAGTGGCTTATGAGCATAATAAACTTTTAATAAGCTCATAATGAGTTCTTCAAATTCACAGAAACAAACACCCTCTTGAACTTACACCCTCTTGAACTTAAATGTTAAATAATCCTACTACTAAACTAATTTGTGTAAAAAACTCAATTCTAAAAAGTAGTCAAATACCAAATCATAACCAACCAATTCAAATTAACACAAAAGAAGGGACAAAAAAGAAAATAAAAGAATACTATACCTGATTCTGCTATGCAGCCATTAAACTAAGAAAAAAACTAATAATCAAAACACCCACGAATTTAAAACAACGAAACACTTACTACTTTTAATAAAAACAAAAGTCAATTAACAATACCTGGCCGTTTTCAGTGGGGTGCGTTATGTATGGTTTTTTTTAAATTATCTGCTACTTATTTATGAACGATAGATATGGATCGATTAGATATTTATGAACGATAGATATGTATGGTTCACCTTAGGGTTTCGACAAGACGTGTTTTTGGAAGGATAGATATGTCAGACGGGAGTCGTGACATTAAGCCCAGAACGTAAGCCCGTGACACGTTAAGCCCAGAACTTAAGCCCATGTGCTGACTGGGATTAGTGCCATGATTGATGACGTGACAAATCCCTCCTCTTATATATAATGTAAAGATATATATATATATATATATATATATATATATATATATATATATATATATATATATATATATATATATATATATATATATATATATATATATATATATATATATATATATATATATATATATATATATATATATATATATATATATATATATATATATATATATATATATATATATATATATATATATATATATATATATATATATAGATTTACGTTCAAATGCGTTACACTTTAAAATGAGTTATAATAAGCACCAATAATTACTTGACATGTGGCATTTTATATTAAAAGAAAATTAAAACAAAAATTAAATGATTAATACATTTAAAAGGGTACAATTGGGATTTGCATTCTTATCAATGTCTTAACTGGTCTAATCTCTCACTAGCAACCACAGGTCGACTTATCTCTTTCCCAAAAGATCCATCGACAGTCTCTATAAATGTCTTGATCTTCGCTTACGGCTTTCCGATAATGATGAACTTTATTTAGCACAAGACTATCTAAATTCAACAAGATTATTTATTGATGGATCTTTGATCGAAATCATATCAAACAGGTGGAAGATGTCATGAATATTCAAACTGAATCAAAAGGTCATGCTTCAATCACAGTAACTTGTTTTCATTTTATTTAATTAGTGTATCATGTTTTATTATTGTTTGGCCATTATGCCCCAAAAGAGTTATCGTTGTTGATTTATGTACTTCCGCCACCAAAATAATCGTGTTTCGTTTTTTTCAATCATAAACATTGACTGCAAATCTTAGTTATTGTGTCCTCCCTGGTCACGTACGTCATTATCGGTCACCACCATCGACCGAAAACATTATTTATTTAGTTTAATTTAACATCTCGTTGACGAGAATTAAGTTAACCAATAAAATCTGCCTTTTTTACGACAATATGTTTACGACTCCTCTTGAACTTGTGTGTGTATAAGTAAAAATTTAGTTGATTTGTGTACTTATTATTAAAATCCAATTTGATACTCATGCATCACTAGATGTCGTGTCTCTGTGTTTATTAAGGCTCAAAATCCGATAAGATAACGAAAAGCTTAAATGGCAGCAAGATGTATCAAGTTTATATTTGACGTAAATAAGATGTATCATGCAAAGCTCATATATCAAATAATTTGTATCATTTGGTTTGTAATTAATTAATTTTCCGCTTTCGACTTGCGCAGCAAACAGTACATATAAACAACCGTTGTACCGTAAGGGCCTCAACCGTCATTGGTTGATTCCTCCACGACTGGTTCACAGCCAAAGAGCCTAAGTTTTCTTGACTTGGGCTTCTGTTTTATCATGCGTAAAAATGCATTTCACTTTAAGTGTATATTAGTCAAACAGACGCATGCACCAACAAATAACAATGCACTTGTACACACATCCCATGTATATTAGTCAAGAAACCATTAATATCATATACATGAATCTAAAGCAAAAAATTCTATAACTAGTGTTAATAAATAGTGGTTATTGAAGAACCTTTTGCTTCCCACAAAATATACCATGCATCCATTGTTTGACAAACTTCTCATAGAAAAAACTAACAAATAAAAAAGAATATATCACTAATAATAGAAAAAACAAATAAAAAAATAGTTTGTCACTGTAAAAAACATATTACAAATAATTTGTCACTAAAAAATAAAAGAAAATGTGTCACTATTTTTTTGTTAACGAAAAATGATAGTTGGTTAAGTGTGTCACTAACCTAATGTACCACCAAATAATGTGTCACAAAAACATATAAAATAAAATCACAGGTCCACTAATATAGGAGTATAAAAAATCGTTATTATTTATGACAAGTAAAACAATGAAAAAGAAATAAATAAAAAATAAATTAGCGATGAAAGCATAAAAACTGGGTTTGATTTTTAATACTGCCGCAATTACGAAGAGTATTTGCTTTTTAATACTACCGTAGCTATGAAACATATACAAACGTACTAGTTAGTGAAACATATAAAATTCATATAATGACAAGAACAACATAGAACATACTAACAGTGATTTGCAATTTGTTTATTTTTTAAAATAATAACAGTGAAAGTGGATTTTGTAGATAGTGTACACTTGTATTTGTATGTATTTGAACTTTTATTTATATGCACAAATGACACTATTAGTATTAAAGATTACTTTAATTGATACATAATGCCACTACTATTTTAGTTTATTACAATTAGAGGTGCACAAGACCGGTTAACCGGTCCGGTTTATTAATAAACCGGGACCGGCCCGGTCTCTAGTCAACGTCCAAAAAACCGGTTCGTCCGGTTAACCGGTTTAAAACCGGACCGGCTGGGAGCTAGAATATACAGACCGGAAGAACCGGTCCCAGACCGGTTTTGGCCGGTTAACCGGTTCCGGTTTTTTTTTTTTTTTTTTTTTTTTTTTTGATTTTGAATTGTTATTAGGCTTAAACCATATTGAAAAGAAACACATCACTTTTATTAAACATAACATCACGATACATTGTTACAATACATAGGAAATGAAAAAAAAACAATACAAATACATCGAAAATAAATACGTCGAAAGGAAATACACCAAACACAATACATCGAAAAGCTACACGGAAGGATGGTTTTCATCTTCAGATCCGGACAACATAGCATCCGCAATAGCAGCTTCGTCACATGATAGTTCTTCATCGGAAAGTGTGGGTATTTCACCAATTGTCACCTCTTCGTCGTAAACCGACTCTTCAAAGTCAACCGGGATTTCAAGATTTGCTTTGTGTTGTATACGATCGGCCGCGTCCAAATAATCTTTCCAACACATGCACATCTCCAAGGAGGCCGGAGTTAGTCTTGTTCTTCGGTTTGATAGCACCCTTCCACTTGTAGAAAAAGCGGATTCCGAAGCTACCGAACTAGCTTGTACCGAAAGTATATCTCGTGCCATTCGAGATAGAATTGGAAACATAGGCTCTTGTTCTTTCCAAAACGCCAACACATCAAACTTTGAAAGCTGATCTGGATCCATACCCGCGGTCCAATTGCGGGAGGTATAAATCACATACTCGCTATTCATCAATTGTTCATTTCGTGCCCTTTTGGTTGCTTTATCTTGTACCAATTGCCACAAACTCGTACCTATGTTCCTTGAACGCGAAGAAGACGACGAGGCACCATCATTTGAAGGAGGTTGGTTGCCATACGTTTCCGAATAAAAGTTCCACAAACTTTTGAATTGTTCATTGAAAGTTTTTATTGCATCTCTTGCAAACCACACGTTTGAATCAAAAAGCTCCAAGTCATCCGAAATTAATTCGATATAAACCTCTATCCCGTTTAAGTTAATGCATGGATTCAAAGCGGCGGCACAAGTAAGAATAGGTGGGAATTGTCCAAAATATTTTTTTAGCTTTTCTTTCATTGGAAAAACCATACTTGCATAAACATCACCATTTAATTCAAATTCACTTAATTTTTTGCACATTATAGCGATTTGTTGCAAGACATAAAGACCCGTTGGATAATAAACTCCCGAAATTAATTTTGTGGCATTGTAAAACACTTCAAGTAACTTGGTTATTTTTTCAATATGATCCCAACTCTCGGGCGCAAATCCATATTGGACTAAACCATTTTGATGTAATTCGTCATGAAAGTATTGCAAAGTTGCCTTTTGTTTTAAAGCACTTAGAAACATAAGATAAGTGGAATTCCATCTAGTAGGAACATCCCAATTAGGCCCTAAAAATGGTTTTTGTGCCTCATTACAAGCCCTCATATACGCAACATATCTTGCATTCCCCGCTTTAAAAATATCTTTCATCATTTGTTTAAAAGCTTCTTTCATGTCACTTATCGGGGCCGCGTCTAGTCCGTCTTGCACAACCAAGTTAATGATGTGTGCAACACAACGACTATGAAAATATATGCCATTAACCGGTGGTTCGTATTTCATCTTTAATTTACCCATGGCATTTGTATTGTTGCTAGCATTATCCAACGTGACTGAAAAAACTTTATTTTCCAAATTAAACCTTCTTATGACTCTAACTAACTGATTAGCTAAATTCTTTCCCTTGTGAGGACTTGGAAAATTTTCGAATGAAATGACCTGTTTCATCATTTGCCATGTTTTTGGATCAATCCAATGTGTGGTGACACACATGTATGATCCGGTCAAACCATGAGGGGGGGTCTAAATATCCGTAGTTAAATTTACACAAGTATCCAAGTTTAAAAAATCATCTTTTATTACTTGTTTAGCCGCTTTCCATAATTTCATAGCATCACGTTTTAGGGTAGTGCGACTTACATGGTTGTACTTTGGTTGAAGAGTGTTTTGAAACACCCTAGTGATACGCGGGTTGTCAAAGTGGTTGAACGGCAGCCCCTCTTGAATCACCATCCCGGCAAATTGTTCTCGAACCAAATCCGGATTATAAGAAAATATACTCCCGTCTCGACTCATAGAAGCTTGACCCTTTGCCGGAGTATTCTTGAGCGTCGGACAATGTTGTAGATGAGCCCTCAACGACGAGTTGGCACCGGGCGCCAAGAAACCAAAGCAATGCTTACATTGAGCCTTTTTAAAACCGTTTGATAACAAAACGTAGGCGAACTCGCTCCAAACATCGGCGGTATGATTGTGTGAAAGAATTTCAACAACCGTGGGTTTGGGTTCCTCGGGTACTTGTGTTGTTGAACCAACACCGGTAGTAGATGAATTAGCTCTTTTAGACATAGTAGTGAAGTGAAGAAATTCGGGTTTGAATTTGATTGAAAATGGAAGTAGAAAGATAGAAATTGTGTTGTGTGTTTAAAACATACACACAAAAGGGTATTATATAGTCAAAAAAATTAGCCAAATGGGTCCCAAAATACCTTACAAAAGCTGCCCCATTAATACCAAATGGTCCCACCCGAAAATTCAAATTTCAAATTTTGAAATCCATATACACGCTCCTGACCGGTTTAAACCGGCCAAAATAAACCGGTTCCGGTTAACCGGTCCATAAACCGGTTGGAAAACAGATTTTTTCTCCAAAAAGAGGAACCGGTCAGGAACCGGCGGTCACAAAATAAACCGGGACCGGTTTATAATAAACCGGTCACAACCGGTCCCGGTTATCGGTTTATTTCATGAACCGGTTCATAAACCGGTCAAAATGTGCACCTCTAATTACAATCATGCCACTTATCTTATTTAATATGATTTTAATCTATCAAACTTGATCAATGGTCCATAAGTGTACCTGTTATAACATACTTTAAGGGTGTACACCACGATAAGGCCTCTATATATATATATATATATATATATATATATATATATATATATATATATATATATATATATATATATATATATATATATATATATATATATATATATATATATATATATATATATATATATATATATATAATAGAAGGACATGAAATTTGGAGGCCCTCGTTAAGCGGTGGTCCTGTGCGATCGCACCTACTGCACTCCCCCTAAAGAAGACCCGACTTGACCAATCAAGATTACCCAACATCAAAAACTTTTCGAAGTAAACTAACCGGATGAAGTCTTTTGTGTTTAGCTAATCTGGAAGGCCTATCCGTTTCACTCAGATATACACGGCTTCATTGGGTTAATCTCGAACCGTTTAACTTACATACACGTGGCTTCAATGGGTTAAAGAAACAATTTGCCACAAAAAATTTCCATACTTAATATTTTTATCTTTACTACATTATAAAAGTATAAAGGTTATATGTTATTGTTAAAAATACGTTAAAAAAATTGTTGAAATAACAAATACACTTACTTTTTGGAATATGTGTTTTAATCACAAATGTATTGATTGAAAAAGTTAAATGAAGAAATATTGAAAATCATTCAAATGAGAATGTTGAAAGCATTGAATACACACTTTTGAAAATTAGTTAAATCGAGTTGACCTAAACTATTTTAAAGCCGACATGTGCAATCGGGTCTAATTGGGTCTTCAAACGACTTGGATTAGTAATCGAGTCACTTGGTGTTCGGGTTACGAGTTCAACCAGTTCGACCACTGGACTGTTTACGGGTAATCGGTTCGACAATCGGGTTGACCCAAATTACTTTAAACTTGGTCGGTTTAATCGGCTTTCGAAAATATAATACCGAATTTGACATGTTCATTGACCCTTTACAATTACAATTTTATCATACCAAAATATAGCATAGTGTTCATTATCTGTCGTTACCAAGAAAATACATGTACCAAAAATTAAAGTCAATAAATATAGAATTAATTCCTTTTCCTTTTAGAAAAACACATTATATATCAAACGTAAAGATAAAAATAAAAGCTAGGGTTTTATTCTTCATGGAAACGATTGCTGGAGACTTTTCGAAACTTTCTGTACGGCCAGTCGCCGATGACGTCAACAAACTCCCTTTGTCCGTACAGACAGTCGTGTCAAATGACGACCTACTAAGCGAAATTTTACTCAGGCTACCTGCTATCTCGCTTCTTTTGTTTAAATCCGTATCCAAAAGCTGGCTATCTCTAATCAAAGACACTAAGTTCATTAAGCGTCGGAGCCAAATGCCTTCGGGTCTCTTTATCACGAATAGTCATAATCGCCATCATTCTGAATTTGAACGATATGATTTTGTGTCGTTTGATAACAGAATACGGGCATGCAGATTTCAGTTTAAGACCACCTTTAAAATAGCCTCTGAGTCAGATACTCATGTTGTTGTTGAGCAGTCATGCAATGGTTTGCTTCTATGCCATATTAAGGCGCAAAATAAGTATGTTCAGGCGCAGGATAGGTATTGTGTTTACAATCCGTCAGTTAATCTCTTTAAGTTGCTTCCACAACCACATATTTTACCGAGTTGTAGTAGAATATTAAATGTGGTTTGAGAATGGCTTTTGATCCTACCAAGTCACCTCACTACAAAGTGGTGTATGCTAGCAGCATTAGTGATGACAATGATGAAAAGGTTGTGATCCAAATACAAACTTACTCTTCAGAAACGGGCAATTGGGCTACTGTTTGCTGTGAGCCATATCTCGCTAGACGTTTTTCATATTTTTGTACGGGAATATATTTGAATGATGCTATTCATTGGTTAAATGATTCTCCTGGGTATTTGCATTACAAATTAGATTTAGTGAATGAGCGTCCGATTTTAACAACTGTGCAACTACCCGGGACCTTGCATGATTGGGATCGCAAATTGTTTGAGTATCGTGATTGTTTGCTTCTTCTTGGTATGTCCAAAATTCATTCTCTACAGTTGAATGTTTACAAGATGAGGAATGGGCATTCTGAATGGTCGTTCAAGTACTTCGTTAATCTTTGTGATATTATGACACCAATTTCCGGAAGCTGGAGCATGCGTTTCAATGTCTCGTGTATTGCGCTGGGAGAAAGAGAAGAAGATTCATATATGGTGATTCAGTTGGGTAAAAAGACTTTTCTACACAACTTTGTGCTAAAGACTTCTCGTGACCTCTCTGAACTTACCGGTTGTTTTCTGTTCACTGCATCTTATGCTAGTGTGTGATTAACTGATTATGCTTTCTGTTACAACCTTACAGGTATGATATTCATATCTTATGTTTTGCTGTTATTACAGGCTTAGTTATACTTATACTGTTGAGGCTCGATTTTACCTTTTTGACACCATGCTCATTAACAATTCCTAGTATTATAAGAACTATTGTTACGATAACTTAGTGAAGCCAATTATTCAATGTACCTGTAGATTATTCAAAGGCCTGGTTGGTCACTTAGTCGTAAATCTCTAACGGGCCTGGTTGGTCACTTAGTCGTAAATCTCTAACGGGCCTGGTACGCACACACATCTTAGGTACATCTTTAGGTGCAAAAGTACAGAGTTAACATCCAAATCTTTATATAATCAATGTGGCTATCATTTTTACACAAAATAACCAATACATTTACATTGATGTGTAAATCAAGTATGAATAATTTCAAAAAAATGTAATTAAAAAAAAACAAAACGGTAAACATCTAGGGCCTTAGAAATCGTTTAGTGTCACCACAACCCATGATAGATGTAGGCAATGTGCCCACTTTGTCAATGCCTTCTTCAAACACAGCTCCCATACCCATGTAGAAATGGGACTCAATATGGCAATGAAAAGCCCAAACACCCGGGTTATTCGCTATAAACCTCAAAGCGGTCCATCCATATGGATGGACCGGTACTGTATTCTTCATGATCGGGTCTACCAAGTTGTACCTCTTAGGATCTTCAGAAGCATTAAACTTTCCATTTCCATATCCCACGACCCAAAAATCGTGCCCATGTAAATGCCATGGGTGCGTCTCACTATTATTCACATTCAGCGTGTTTGCATTTTGTAGAATAATGTCTACCGTGGTATTAAACTTTAGTCTGTACACAGAGTTGCTAGAAGTAGCATTAACATTTAAAGCAACCGTGTTTATATCATAGTTTTGGTACCCACTGATAACGTCTGGAGGAGGGGTTTGTTCAAATGTGTGAAGTAAGCTTTCTTTAAGTGACACGAGATAAGGTGTATGAGGAAGTGTAAACGAGACATTATTAATAGACCATTTGACACTTCCATTTATGCGATTTTGTGTGTTCAAAAGAATAATCACACGGTCGGATGTTTTAGGCACGGGGTGAATGTAGCCAGGATGGGACTTGATTTTGAGACTTTGGTTAACTCTAGACTCGATGTCATTCCAAAAGGGTCCACTTGGTGGGATCGTTGGTGGTGATTTCCTAGGATGGTTCGGGTAGTAGTTGAAAATGGCTAAGCCATTTGGGGTCGTGTTGTTACGGCTCACCATTTTCGACACAGCCCAATAATTTCTTGATGGGTCTTGGTTTGCTGTGACTAAAACTGAGTAAGTTTCACCAGAGTATATAAATAGATTGTTTACGACAAAAGGCTCGACGTAGTGACCATCAGTTTCGACAACAGTCATGTTATGCCCCTGGTTTTTTCATAGAAAATATATATCTTAGAAACAGGTTGTAAATGTTTTAAAAGTGCAAAATAACAAATAATTAAAGCTAAAGATTCCCATATCAAGTAACTTTTAAACAAATAATTGCAACTTGCTGTCTAGCAAACAAGCTGTTTTTATGCAGATTTAATTCACAATATAATAATTCTTACGTTTTCTCAATATTATTCTCATAAAATCTTAGTTCATAAATGTCCAAATTGAAAGTCATGCAATGTATGAGATTGCTTAATAAAAAAGTTAATGTTATTTATGGATTTTACTTAAGAAGACGTGTTCCATGATAAATACTATGCCAGAGTTATGATCAAATGAGAAATAAAATTAAAATAAGAAGTTATTTTGTTTATACCTCGATTTCGAAACTGAGAGCAGCCAAAGCAGTTAAACTTCCGATCCTAAGCCTGTATGTTTTCCCGGGTACAACCGTGAAAACATACGGCGAGCATTCAGGATTTGTAGCGTTACATGAACCCGCCGTAACTAGTGGTGAACTACAGTTAAATCTTCCTTTTCCTTGAATCAACAATGACTGTAAACAAAACCATAAAACATAAGTTTCTACCAGAATATACTAGTCACAAACTTTGTACCACTTTTTATCATGCACAAAATATGACAAATGGGTCATGCTAGTAACATGGGTTGTCATAATATAATATGGGAATTGATTTGCACACTCAAGGATTTGATTGGGACACTCTAATATGTGCATTAAATAGTTGTACCAGAGCTTACATTGTGCTTAAATTGTTTGTACTTTGAGTGTCCCAATCAAAATTTTGAGTGTGCAAATCACCCCATATAAGATATACTAACTACTGGTAGTACTATATTTTTATAGATTTATGATTTAAATAAAAAATTACCTGAGGATCACCGACCCAAACAAAGGGAATAGAAGAAAGGCCTGCAGCTTGTTCATATGTGCTTCTATGATACCAATCGTTAAGAATAATGCTTCTGTCGTAATCATACGAAAAAGGTTCGGATTCGCCTTCCGGTAGTGCTACCCGAAGCGACCCGTATAATCCCGCCTCTCGTTGCATACCATAATGAGCATGATACAAGTATGTCCCTGCCTGCGTTCAATCACATTCATAAATATACTAGTATAATATATAAACACAAAACGCAATAATCAGATAATCAGTTGTTATAATATCTTACCCTGTCTACTACAAACATGTATCGAAAAGTGTCTCCAGGTAAAATAGGACATTGGCTAACACCTTCAGTTCCATCAGCCCATGGAGTACCAATCTGCAAATTAATCAACAAACAAATTAGAACCTTAATTACTAACCTTAACTAGTTAATATATTGTTACTATGTTTTATAATTACCTGTCTAATACCATGCCAATGAATGGCGACATTTTCAGTTAACAAGCTGTTTTTAAGGTCAACAATAACTGTGTCACCTTGTTGTGCCAATATTGATGGACCAGGGCTTCTTCCATTAATAGTGATCACTAGCTTCCTGAAGCAATCTGGCGATTTAAACTCGTACTTAACTTCCCATCTGTAATGTCGAATCCTGGCTTCAACTATCGAGTTCAAACTCAATATAGAAAGTAACACAACACATAACAATACCAGACCCTTCATCAGTAAGTGTTGGTCTTCAGACAAGGTTATCAATGTTTTGCACTTCTGATAGTGTTTTTGAGTTGATTAGTGAGTGTTTTAATGAGATCTATGTAGGGTGTTTGTCTATATATATGGGGTGATGTAATAATATACTATTAAGGGAAGGTGATCTTTGGAAATTGCTTATGGGTTTCCTTGGGTGTGACTTGTTATATGGATATTGTCATTCGTAGAAGTCGCATTTTACTTTTGGTGTACAGGATATATAGCTGACTTTGAATGAGCAAAGTGGACTAGTCTACAGTTAGAAATATTGTAAACGTTTTTCTAAAATATCTGTTTATTGATACATCAATGGTTGTTGTTGTATTAACTATGGCGTTTACTTTTTTTAAGATTTGTATGAAATGGTCGTGTCAACTGTCATGTGTAGAGAGGCTTGTATACTTTTACTTTTGTTTTGAAATCTAAAGTCCTTTGGAGTTTGCTTAAAGCTTTAATAATACTACATTTGTTAGTAGTTAAATATAATTACGATAGAGTTTTGTTAAAAGAATATTTGTCGTTTAAAAAAATATAATTGTACATTTTAAAACCTTTAGAAAACTAATCTTTAGTCTTTTATAAAGCATTTAGATGCTGCTTAATTCGAGATTTTAAAAATTTTAAAATTTAAAATTCTAAATTTTCGAAAAAACTAAAGTTATTGGGAATTATAAATTCGGAATTTAAAATGGTTACGGATTTTGGTTAGCATATTTGAAATTTTGGTTTTGGGTCGACCCAATTAACACATTTTATAAGAAAAATTATATAAATTTTATTAAAAAAAATATAAATTTTATAAAAAGTTTATATAAATTTTATAAAAAATTTATATAAAGATTGTTAAAAAACAATAATTTTTTATAAAAAATTATATAAATTTTATTTTTGATGTTTATACATGTATAAACCAAACAAATATTTTTTTCTCAAAATTTCTATTTAAATGAGTAAAATTTGAATTTTTTATTTTTAAATTTGAATTATATAAAATTTATATAATTTTTTATATAAATTTTATTTTCTATTTAAATGAGTAAAATCCAATAAATATTTTTTTTTACAAATTTGTTTAAAATTTATAAATTTTCTATTTAAACAAATAAAATCAAAATTTTCACCTTATATATAATTTTATAAAAAAAAAATTATATAAATTTTATATTTTTAATAAAAAAATGTTTATAAAACCCGAATGAAAACCAATAAAAAAAGTTTATAAAAATAATTGTGAAAAAAGTTTATATATTTTTTATATACATTTTCCATCTGTTTGGCAATTCGGGGAATTTTTAATTCCTTTGTTTATCATACCAATCGCAATATTTAGAAGAAATTAAAATGTAAATGCTATGAATATCTCAATATCCATCGATATCCCCGAACCAAACGCCCCGTTAAGTATTATTAAAATAAAAAAGCTTAAATTTCAGCTAACTAATTTACTTATCAAGGAAATTTCAATAGCTTGCAAATAATAAAAGTTATATTTAAAAAGTTAAATGTTATAAAATCTCATACTTGTAACTGGTTTCGATATTAATATATCCTTTTCAAGCCATATAAATACTTATAACAAGTCAATTCAAATACTTGTAACATCCTCATTTATAAAACAAATTTTGTAACCACTGATTTATAACATATGAATATCTCTATTCATTATTTTATTTTTTTTACTCTACGACGAAAAGTTTCCATCGCCATTAAGACGAGTGGACTAACCTTTCGCGAGAGTTTGCTCTATACTTGGATGGGTAGTATCCTTTTCAATTGAGATTTTTTCATTCCCAAGACTTGAACCTAAGATTTTTGATTAAGCGGCCCAATGCCTTGACCAAGTGTATCAACCTTAGTACTATATCTCTAATCATTATAAAGCTGTAAAGCTGAAAACTATGACATAAAAATGTATTTCGAAAGAGCTTTTACCAGAAATATAATGGGAAAAAGACATATATGGTCATTTTGAGCATTAAAGAACCTTATCATGGTCACCTTTTCAACTAGGGACAAATTTGGTCATCACCATTCATATTGTGACAGGTGTCCCATTAAAGTTGCTTTTTAAATGCTCAACCGACGGCGCTCAACCCACAAATGCACAACTTCTGTGTTTCACTTTATTGGAAATTGAAAAATTATGTACTATTGTCATAACCTTGATATCCGGAAATATTTTTCACTTTTACCCCCCTTTATTTTCAATTTACACCCTGTTATAAACCATATATATATTAATTTTCACAAAATATTTTTATTTTGGCATCCTAATTTTTCATCCCGGAAGCTCCATGAATCGACTTGTAAGTGTCACTAACTTTTTTTTCCAACAGTATGTCTTGGTATGTTCATCCATGAAACTGATTTAATTTGTTGAATTGATATAGTATTATTATTTTATGGTTATAGGAATATGTTGCGAAGATTCATATAAAAAGCAAACTCCATTACTTTCGTTTGATGAAAGAGAGATTAGGTTTAAGACGATGTGAGTTGTTTAGGTCCACATGTTTTGGTCGCTGGTTGGATTTATATAATGTTGATAATGACGATGGTCTGATACATTATATGCTTCAGAAGCAGAATTATTCAGATAGTGATCATTATGATTTGCCCTTAATTTATCATGTTAATGGCAGTACACTCCACTTTGGTCGGCGTGAATTCTGTATTATAACTGCTTTTTAATTTGGGCACCAAAGCTTCAGTAAGTATAGGGCTGGCGAAATCAGTTTCCGTGATAGAGTGTTACCAGAGAAGATTGGTGAATATGTAAAAAACATGGATCTTCTATGTATCATTGAGGACGAAGAGCGATTTACCAATTTGTCCGATGAAGATTCTGTTAGAGTTTGTCTACTTTGGTCTTTGGAAGTTATTTTCATGGGTCACAAGTTGGGAGCAATTGTTGATGATGTATTTCTGCGGATGGTGAAAAATATTGCTGTTTGGAATGAGTTTTGTTGGGGTGAGTATATATGGCGGGAGTTATATACTGCCATTAGAAATGTTAGTTCCAGGTATATGGATACTCACTGTAAATCATTTGAGAGAAATCCTAACTTTGTTCCGTCGTATTCATTGTCTGGATTTGTCTTAGCTTTCAAAGTGAGTATTGATTTTATAGTATTCCATATTCAGTGGTTGTTCCTTACCATAACATTTTTTACATCTACAAATTATAGATTTGGATTTTAGAGTGTTCAAGAGTGAGCGGTTGTTGGTGGTCCCAAATGTCTGATATGATCCCTAGAGCCGTTTCCTGGTCAAAGCATAGGAATATTGAGGATTATGACAAACTTTTCCCCCAGGTAATTTTTATGTTTTATGTTTTATGTTAATAATTTACTAAATAATTTGATTCAACTGATATGATCCCTAGAGGTATAATTGATCAAATAGGCATTCTAAGTTATGTTGATTGAAAACAGGGGGAATATTTGTACAAACAGGCCAAAAATTGTAACCTAATGCACAACAGGGGGAATTTATTGACAATACACGGGAATATTTGTTTTATTTAGTACAGGTTTAATTGATCAAATAGGCATTCTAAGTTTTGTATGTCTTTACCTTTAGGCAAAAGCGACAGATTTTGACATTTATCCAAACAAAGTTGAGGGGCAAACTGGTTGGTATACAAGAAGTAATAAATATTTCAAGTGGTATACACCTAGAGCTCCTCCTGTTGAATACGGTGGCCTATTTGGTGATTATTTAAAAAAATTGATGAAAGCCCGCAAAACCCAGGAGGAAGATGCTGAGTCATCAAAAGGTACACTTAGCAAAGAACCATCAATTGAGAATCGTCTTCAGGCTCTAGAGAAATTATCCAACAGTTTAATGATTCTACCGAAAGAGACAAAGAGTTTGAAATCACGTGTTTACAAGCTTGAGACTATTATCAATGTAAGTTTTAAAACATGGTTTATCAAGTTGTTTTACACATTCTCTTGTTAATTTAATGTTAACTTCATTAATCTTTATGTTTTAGGTCCTCACTCGTAAAGATAAGACTAAAACAGTTTCCCAAAAGGTAATCAACAGGATAAGTTTGATAATCAGGTATGGTTTACAATACAATATAATAATAGCCTCTTAAATTAATCAACAGGATAAGTTGCCTAGTCTTGATAAGGCGTGTGATCTTGGAGACAAGTATTTGAGTGATGATGAAATACAATATTTTTCATTTAATTGTTCTCCAATTGTACGATCAAGCAAAGACCCTGTTGAGGATTTGGTAAAAGCTTTAGATGAGTTTGATAATCAGGTATGTTTTTTGCTCAACTTTTCGGTATTCCAATATCTTTTTTAAGCGTATACTAACAAGTATATATAACTTTAAACAGGATCACCGTTCTGAGAAGAAAAATTTTGTATTAAATTCTCGCACCAAAGCGCAAAAGATAGAGGCTGAAAAGAATAGGCTGGACGAGGTTAAGAGAAAAAGGATGAAATCATTGCAAGAGGAACAACGAAGCATGAAGACCACGGACATATCGAATTCCAGTCACATGAAACTTGCTCTACAGAAAACTGGAAGCAACACCAATAGGAGGTATGTTAATGTGGTCAGGCAACCGGGATTCAGCAATCCAGATACTGTGTTACCCAGCATGGGTGCATTAAGAAATCAGAAGAACGTTCTTGATGCATTTATGATTAAAATGTGCATGAATCTTGAACCATGGAAAGAGGTTTGTCCGCCATTCACGGCATTTATCAAATTAATACTTGTTATCTTTTTTGTTAACTTAACTGTCTTTACTGATAATTTGTTATTCTCAGGATCTTAGGAGACCATCTAAAAGTATTGACAAAATTTATTGTGATTCCCCGACGGTGTTTTTCCTCAACAACTTACCAATTCCTCGTTGCAAGTTCTCATGGTGCAATGACATTTCAGTAGATCGTAGTTTCTGGGATAGTTTTGTTGGTTTGGATGAAGAACGAGTTGGTTGGTATTTGGATGAGGTACTTATACTAAATGTTTTAATTTATCTTGTTATAGCACATTGATCTATATTTTATTTATAATTTTTTTTTATCTTGTTATAGCACATTGATCTATGGGTATGGTACATGTGGCATTTTAGACAATCATCGCATGACTGGTCAATGGTTAGCTGTTATTTTTTTAACCTTTTGATGGCCGAATCGATGCCACTGTTTTATGCAACGGATGAAGTTTACCCGTTGTCGTGGAAAGATGTTGAACAGGTAATTATTTCAAGTTTGAAAAATCGTATTTGCAAATCATATATTATTTTTAATTTAATTTTATGTATAATAATATTTATAGGTCTTCATTCCCATTAATCAATCCAAACGACATTGGTTCTTAGCACAGTTTCACATCACATCTGGAAATGTTACGATATATGACAGTGAAAATTATAATGATGAATGTAGTGACTGGTATTTGTCAGTGATGGAGTGTTTAGGGAATAAACTTCCGGTTGTTTTAGAAAAAACCGGGGTGTTTGAAAGCAAAGGTATTGAAAAAAATTCCTACTCTATTAACTTCTGTCGAGCAAAAAATGTCCCAATCCAAGGTGGGGTATTTGATGACTGTGGCGTATTTCTCTGCATTTTCCTTTACAGGTATATCCTTGTATAACTCATTGTCTTCTTATATATCCTTTGTCAGATCTTACATTTTATAATTTTTTTTTGCTATATAAATAGGTTAGCCCATGGTATCTCGCTCTATGTTGAAGATCCAATACAAACCGCCCTTGCCTATAGAGAGAAAATGCTGGAATTCTTTTTCAAGCACAAGATAGCAATGTAGTTCCTGCATATGTCTTAGACGCAACTTCTAATCAACTGTTATGTTTGAATGGTTTCAAATAACTTCTAACTTATTTTGTTTTATTATTTGTTTTGTGATACTTTATCTATTATGTTTGTTTGTTAAAAATATTGGTCAAATGTTGCACTAATGCACAACTTTTTTCACATATTGCACAACTGCTCAACTTTGTTTCATAGTGCACAAATGGTCAAATTTTTAATTCAATGTGCAAAAATGGTCAACTTTTTAATTCATAGTGCAAAAATGCTCAACTTATTTGATGCACCAACTTTGTTGATTCATAGTGCACAAATGCTCAACCTTTTGATTCATAGTACACAACTGCTCTACTTTTTGCACAGATGCTCAACTTTTGTTCGATATTGCACAACTGCTAAACTATTTGTTTTCCTAATGTACAATCAACTTTCTGTTGGATATTGCACAACTGCTCAACTTTTGTTGCTTAATGAACAAATGCTCAACTTTTCCACCAAAAGTTTTAAAAAATTTGGACGTAGCCAGGACACGAACCTGCGCCACACACACCTTACCGTCATGCCCTAGGGTCTTTACTGATAAAGTTTCCCTAGGGCTTGTATACAAGGGGTGTTTTGTTTTCAGCTTATATTAATTTTCGATTGTTATAAGCTTATTTTCAACTTAATAGTTAAGGAAATTTAGCTTTTAATCTTGTTAATCTTAGGTTTAAATTTTGTTTATTGGTATTGGGATTACCAGTAGTGTAAAAGAAAAATAAAATAAAAAAGTTTTAAAAAATTTGGACGTAGCCAGGAATCGAACCTGCGCCACACACACCACAACACACACACCTTACCGTCATGCCCTAGGGTCTTTACTGATAAAGTTTCCCTAGGGCTTGTATACAAGGGGGTGTTTTGTTTTCAGCTTATATTAATTTTCGATTGTTATAAGCTTATTTTCAACTTATTAGTTAAGGAAATTTAGCTTTTAATCTTGTTAATCTTAGGTTTAAATTTTGTTTATTGGTATTGGGATTACCAGTTGTGTAAAAGAAAAATAAAATAAAAAAAATTTAAAAAATTTGGACGTAGCCAGGACTCGAACCTGCGCCACACACACCACAACACACACACCTTACCGTCATGCCCTAGGGTCTTTACTGATAAAGTTTCCCTAGGGCTTGTATACAAGGGGTGTTTTGTTTTCAGCTTATATTAATTTTCGATTGTTATAAGGTTGTTTTCAACTTATTTGTTAAGGAAATTTAGCTTTTAATCTTGTTAATCTTAGGTTTAAATTTTGTTTATTGGTATTGGGATTACCAGTATTGTAAAAGAAAAATACAAATGCTCAACTTTGTTGGATATTGCACAACTGCTCAACTATTTGTTTTCCTAATGTACAATTGCTCAACTTTCTGTTGGATATTGCACAACTGCTCAACCTTTGTTGCTTACGCACAAATGCTCAACTTTACGCACAACTGCTCAACTTTTGTTGCTTAATGAACAAATGCTCAACTTTTCCATTAAACAGGGGGAATATTTTGACAAAACAGTGGGAATTTTTTGTGCAAATAGAGAAAATTAAAATAGAGTAAATTACATTAAATAAATTCCAACATATTCTTGGTAAATATTCAGAAAATAGAGTAAATTACATTAAATAAAGAAGCTTCTTCAAGGGAGAATCTGAGAGTGCAAAAACCGGATCAACTGATAAGCTACATGATTGATACAATCAACCTGTAAATCAAATTCCAGCATTTTCTTCAAAGTTTCCTGTGTGAGGGGATACATCCTATCGACTAGCAAGTAGACAATCATCTCTGTCATAATTAGCTCAATAACTGCAGAAGAAGAAAATAGCCTCCAGAATATCATATTTGAATCCGTCTGATTTCCCCAAATGGCATCTTTTTGATCATGCTCGTACATTCTTTTCATTGTAGTCCACATGTCAAAATCTTTTTCCATGTCTTCTGTAGGTGGCTTAGACAGGAATTTTGCTTTCAAAACCCTCCAAAGATCATCAAGATCTTCTCTGTCTAAAGCCTCAAACATTTCTGGAAACGTTTGATACGCTTCACAATCACCATTTGTCCTAAACACCTTCCACCAACTCATACCCTTATCAATCACAGATTCATATTTATAAACTGAGAGATTGAATCTAACTTGAAGTCATCAGGAAGAACTAATTTTAATTTCTTATTAATCTCCTCATCAGATGGTCCCGTGTTATCAGCAGCAAACTTCCCTAGATTTTGCATCCTTTTCATTCTTTTTGGTTTGTTACGCTGACTAACCAAACTAGACGTACCTGGACAACCACTCTCATATTTTCTTTTACATTGCTGTGTTTGATCAGATGTTTGTGCCATTTTGGCCAATATATCAGCAATATCATCTATGTTGTGACTTCCGTTATCACTTTCTTTATTAAAACTATCGGTTTCAATATTTTCCGTGGGATAGTCATAATATTCAGTCCCACTTGACTCCTTTGAATCTTCATTCGTTTTGGCAGCATCATCCTCTTCATTGCCATCACTAGAGGAAACAACCAAACTTTTACTTCTCGTCCCCTCAAGTTGTTCAAGTCTTGTTTTTAAAATTTCAATTTCCAGACCCTGATCCTTTACTTTTTGTTCAAGTTGTGCATTTTGTCTTTGCATACTAGTGCACAAAACAGTCAAATCGGTATTTGTCAAGGATTCCATACTACCCTCACCTGTGTTGCCACTTTCATGTCTACCTTCAAAGCCTGGCTCATTCATCTTTTGCTTACTACCCTCACCTATGGTATGAGCGTCTTCTTCTACAACTGAATGTACCCTGATCGACTTGCTATGAGATGATACAGGGTCAGGATGAGGTTGTGATTCAGGCGAGGGTGTTTGATGGGCTTCTGCTGTGTTTGTAGAAGCTTCACACTGAATTATATCAAGAATTGGTTTTGTTAATGGGACATATCTCCCAGAAAAGTTTGGTGTGTTTGGTTTCAAGGTGTTGAATAATTTGGCTTTGTGTTTGGCCATCTTGTAAAACCTTTTGTGTTTGATCTCCCCATCCATGTCTAAAATAACTGACAAAAATCTTGGGTACATACAAAACTTTTTCTTGCCTTTAACATTTTTCAACATAGCATCAAAAATCATTTGCGAAAAATTGTATTTTTTCCATGTTGCCAAACATACAAGTGACGTCGCAATATTACTCCCGAATTCATTAAACGAGGTTGTTTTGGGACTTAAACACTGTTGAATAACATGTATTAAATATTTCCAGTGGGGTGCAAACTGTCCTTTAAAAAACTTTGATTTTTGTTTATCAGAAATATCATGGCCCAACAATGAAATATTTCGAAACAATTCGGTTTCACGCATACTACTGACACCATCCGCATCATTCAATAGAAGTGAGTCTCTCATTGAATCAACAGTTACCCACTTATATTTTCCATCAACCTTACTCTTAATTTTTACTTCTCCATCGACGGTTTTTATCTTTGAATTATTCCAAAACTGCTTAATGCGTGAAGTGTAGATTTTAGGATTTACCTGAAGTGCGAACTTAAAGTAGCAAACACGAAGATAGGCCACAATATCATCAAATTCCCTGTGATCGTCACTCTTCTTCAAATTGGCAACCATGTTGTGATAATCCTGAAATTTAATAGTAGTCATTGCTAGTGGGTTATGATTGATTTGCAATTTACCATGAACCAGAAAAGGGAATTGAATTTTATATGCAGATTGAAGAATTAATAGTGGACGGATTTGATTGAATTGAAAAAAGAAATTATCAATATATTGTTTTTGAAGGTTATTAAACCAACTGATGATCAAACCGTCGTTAAAAGTCAATGGTCAAACATCTGTTTATCCAATAACGACTGTTTCACTCAACGGTTATAAAAACAGGGACAAAATGGTCAAACAACATTCAACTATCAACAATTGTTTAGACTCATCAACTAACAGACAGTTTGATAGATAATCTAAATCAACCCACATTGTTCGATAAAAAAAATAAAACAAGAAAATAAGTTCTTAAACATAAACAACAAATCAATGTTCATTAACAACCACATAAGTTGATGCAATCTATGGCTCATCCAAGTTAACAACGTCTAAAGAGTACGACGTTGACTGCTGAGTGTCGTTATGTTCTCCCTGCCTTATTTCATTGTCACACGTCTTTGCCTAAAACATATGTAAAAAATTATATAAATGTCAAAACACCCACGTAACCAAATATAAAATATAAAAACAACATAAAGAGCTTACCTTTTTGGATGGTAACGGTTCTCTGCAAGTTTGTCTGTTGTGCCCACGATTACCGCATTTTCCACATTTAACAGGTAGCTTTTCCTCACCTTGTGATTTAATACGATCTTTATTCTTTGGTCTGCCCGGTTGTTTTTTACCAATAATTGGTGGCCTAACAACTTGCAAGTAATTAGGACGTTGCCAACTTGAAACTTCTCCGACCGGATAAACCATTCCTTGGTATGTGGCTTTTAGCGTTGCTTTCTTAAACCAGCCTTGCGCCATGTGATTAAACTCTGTCAACCCAAGAACTCTACATATTGCCAAAGCATGGGCACAAGGCAAACCTGAAAGTTGCCAAACTCGACATGTGCATGAGTAATTATATATCTCGACAGTATGGATTCTACGAGTATCGTCAACTTGGTAAATTTTAAACTTCTCAATGCCTGTCACAGTCCAACTAACGCCTTTTCGCCACCGCTTGTTTATTTTTCCTTTAGCCCAGTTACTTAGTTCATTGTCCTTTGGTTGTGCATCTGAAAAAAATAAAAAATAATACTCAGTTTGTAAATGATCAACTGCTTTTACTTGTGCACAAATTCTCAGATTTTGTAAAAATGCTCAACTATTCCACAAATAATCAACCATTAGTTAAATTATTCCTTATTTATCAAATAGAGTAACTACATGTCAACTGCATTTTTTAGGGCAAAACAGGGGGAACTGTTTATCAAAACAGGGGGATCGTTTTTATCAAAACAGGGGGAACTTTTTTATCAAAACAGGGGGACTTTTTATCAAAAAAATGGGCTTAGTTATAAAACTACAGATAACAGAACAATAATAGTACCTTTGTATTTTTGGCGACGACTACAATACCACTTCTGAACCAGTTTCCTAAACCACTCCATTAGGTTTGTAATTGGAAGTTTTCTTCGTTCTTTTGTTAAAGCATTGATTGACTCAACCGAGTTAGAAGTCATGTAATTGTAACGATTACTAGTACAATGTGCCCTGGACCACTTGTCTACACCAGCATCTATAAGGGTTTTGTATGCTTGCGGTCTTTTGCCTCTAATTTCACTGATCCTATTATTAAAATCTTCAATTAGGTAAGCTTTGCACATCTTCCAGTATGTTGACTCAAGTACATCACCGCTCAACTTACAGTTCATCATTAGATGCCTACAACAGTACCCATGAAATGCATTTGAGAAAACAGCAGCACAAGCTGATAAAATCCCAGCATGTCTATCTGATATGATAGCCAATTCAGGATTTTACCCTATGCATTCCTTCAAGTGGTTCAAAAACCATGTCCATGATTCTGCACTCTCAGCCTGAGACACACCAGTTGCAATAGGTATTATTTGGTTGTTGCCATCCATTCCCACAGCTGTCAAATTAGTTCCCTGGAATGGCCCTTTAAGATGAGCTCCATCTATTATCAACAACGGCCTCATATGGTCCTTAAATCTCCGAATCTAAATTAATTAAAAAACTTTAGCTATACTGAAAGTTTATTTATACTGATAAAAATTAGATACAAATAAAAATGCTTACCGAAACACCAAAAGCTATAAACACTTGCTTAAATCTTTTTTCGTCATCAGTCTCGATATGTGTTACAGTACCGTCATTTGTCAACATTAAGTTATGACAATAATACGGTAACTGTGCAAAAGAGGCAACAGGGCAACCGGCTATAGCTTCCAAAGCCACATTCTTGGATCTACATGCTTGTTTGTAGGTAATGTCGATGTTGTACTGACTGTTTATATCATCTTGAATGTCCTTACCCTTGTATATACGAGTGGTATTTTCTTTTAACTTAGCTTGTAATAAATGACCCACCAATTTTGCGGTAGCATTACGATGATGCATACCAATTTGGTTCCTTGGACAAGTGTGATGGTCATTTACTTTTTTAACAATCCATTCATTGGAAGATGTCAGCTTATTTGAAATTATTTTCCAACCACAACCCTCGTGCACACATATTACATCAAATCTAAAGGGATCTAATTTCCTAGGCTTAAACTGGTATCCTTCTAAAAGAGCTTTTTCACCAAGTTTACGCATTAATAATTCTTTACTATCAAATCTATCACCCTGTGACACAGTTCGATCAAATAATTCTTTACTTGATTCACCTGAGTGACCTTCTTCAATCATGTACTGATCTATATCTTCTGGTGGACTACCTATATTTGTTAATGTATTTTGTTCCCAATCTATTATTTCATACTTGTCTAAGGTTTCTTGTTTCGGTATAGGTGAATTATTATTATCATCTATATCATGTTTTTGAGGATCCAAATCACTCTTCTTAACAGGACTAGAAGTAATGTCTTTTTTTTTGTATAAATATTGTATGCGGGTTACCTTTCTTGTGACCTACATTATTGATGAAGAAATTGACATCATCATCATCGTGTATGCGCACCAATCTTGAACCTTGTTCATAAGTAAACGTGATATCGGAATGCAGGTTAATTTCGTACTTTTTCTTCACATAAGAGACAAGTTCTTCGTAATTTGTGCTTTTCTTAAGGCTAACACCAAAAGTTAAGCCTTCGTAGTCAAAAAACACACTAATTTCTTTCCTGGAAGAAGTCATTTTTTTAATTTTTTTGTAACAAGAAACTAAAAAGGAAACTCATTTTTCTTGATTATATAATAGCAAAGTTCATGTAACTATTAATGGTCTTTATGATATTCAACAACCAAAGGACATTTTACAAGTGCTCAACTAATAGGGGGTAGATGCTCGACTTTCGTAGGGGTTAGTAATTGTGAATTCAGGGGGAATAGTAACTACAACAGGTGGAAACAGATGGCCTAGACTTTTACAAAGATTTATACTAGACTAGTCGTTTAGAGAGGGGTAGTTTCACATATTAATTCCAAAGTAATATTTTTTTTAACTAGTCACCTTAAGTTGTTATTTCACATAACAGGTCACCTTAAGTTCTTTACATCAAGTCGTTTAGAGAGGGGTAGTTTCACATAACAATGTTTAAATTTAGGGAAAAAGACCAATTTATATATGTACAATAAAATTAATTAAAGTTGAAGGGTAATTTTTGCACAGTTTAGATAAGTTTGTTTACAAGCGGTTAATAATTGTAATACATAAAAACCGATCAAAACATAATTTACGACCAATCCCATACCTAAATCAATCAGATCCCCAAAATCAGGAACAATGGCAAATCATAACGGTAAGTCACATCTTTAATAGATTTTGATACTAAATTTAGACAATTTAATTTAATCCCCCGTATAATACTACAATTTTAATTTGTTATACAAAATATTATAATTAGATATGAGATACACATATGATATGTTTTTGTCGTATATTGATTATTAAGGATTCGGTATATTTATGGTAGATTAAGGAACAATTATGTTGTTGGTATATTTTAGGGTAGATTAAGGAATACTTATGTTGTTGGTATATTTTAGGGTAGATTATATAATACTTATGTTGTTGGTATATTTTAGGGTGGATTATGTTGTTGGTGTATTAAAGATGCGGTATATTTTTGGTAGATTAAGGAACACTTATCTTCTTGTTATATTTTAGGGGATTCTTTTTTAAATTATGGAATACCAATTAACTTCGTATTTTGTTGCCAAATTCAGATAATCAAAATAGTTCTCAGGGATCAAACTACTTAACATGGGATTCAGACGATAGCTTTTCATCGAGTTCATCAAGTTCTGTGGTTGAAATGGAAAAAGTGTCTAGTAAAGGTCCATTTAATTACCTCGTCAATTGGTTTGATGAAGAGGAAGAGAAAGATGAACCAGAGTTCTTCTTTTTGAAGCCAAAAAAACTCAAACTAAGGAATGTTGATGAAACCAGTTCTGATGACGGCACGGAAAGTGAGAAACAGGGGGAACCCATATATAAAAGCCCTTTCCTAAGTTACAGCGATGACGAGTCAAAACAGGCTTCAAAGAGTAAAAAGGACCTCCCAGATGATCTTATTTCTGATGCAACATCAAAGCCAAAGCGTGTTAAGCCTTCTAAGGGTAAAGGTAAACGCGACAAGTAGTATATTTGTCGTATGTAATCTTTTGCAAACTTAACCCGTCACTGGGTAACTCTTATGTAATGGTATAATATTATGTAACCTTTTGCACACTATACCCGTTACTAGAAAGTATGGGTATTTATTATGTAACCGTATAATGTATGACTTAATGTATGTTTCCTTTTCACTATTCTAAATCCTTTTTCATTTTGAAAGAAAATTTGTAATGGAACACTTGACTTGTATACAAGGAAAGTCAAATGGCTTCTAGGACTTTTGACTTGTATACAAGGAAAGTCTTTAGGGTAGTTTCAGTGAAGTTAATGGTCATAAATATGTGCAACAAGAAACTAGATATAGATTATTCAGAAAGGGTGTTAAGTGTAGGCGATGTCCTTTAAGGTTTTCTTAGTGATAATGTAACAACATTAGTTAATAGTCATAAATTAATTCAACAACTGTAGACTTAGGCAAGTGATAAACCAACGGTGCTCACGTTATCAACTATTAGTTAAATTTTATCTCAAAACAGGGGGAATTATTTATCAAAACAGGGGGAATTATTTATCAAAACAGGGCGAACGTTTTTACCAAAAGAACAGGCATGCGAAATAATCTTTTCCTCAATGTTAATTTAGGATTCTTATTGAGCAACTGACGGTGCTCAAGTGATCAACTTGTATTTATTTTGACTTGTCTTGTCAAGATACAAAGTCAACTAATGAAATTGTACTATGTCCTTTAAGGTTTTTTCTGCATTTACTAGGTTATAAGTATGTTGACAAAAACTTTGTCATCAGATACAACATACCAATTGTTTCTTTCTTTTGTCACAAACCTCCTTAAAAAATGTCTGAATACATTCCAATAGAAATACAAAGAGAAATCATGCTTAGACTACCTGTAAGAGACGTATGCAGATGTCGTCAGATATGCAAGTCTCTGAAAGCTATCATTGACGCAGAAGATTTCATTCGTGAATACGGGTCTCATGAGGTTGCTAATTGCAGCTTTATTTTTCAGTACAAGCAAGAGGTTATGGGCAATGGTATCATGTATAAGGTGAATAGGGACATAGAATTCGGACTAGTTGAGAATTCTGGATTAAATTCTGCTTCACTGGATGCACTCTGCACTTCTGAAGGTATATGGTGTTTTGTTGTTGCAGGCGAAATCGCATTTGTTCTCTAGAACCCAATATTGGACAAAAATGTGACCATCTTGGCACCATATCTAGAGGCTCCTTTTTCCAAAAAGGTATTTGGGTTTGGTGTTTCTGAGGCAACACAGGAACCGACCATAGTGAAGATAACTAATCCAGTAGTTGAAGGTCCATGCTCAGTCTCTGTATTTACAATGTCCTCACGTGTATGGATTGATTTGTTACCCGAAGATTCGCCCCGGGGATCTCTACGAATCAAAAGGGGCAGCCAGGCAGTGGTGGCCGGAAGAATTTATTGGGTGTGTTCTGAAAATTATATTTGTAACCATGAACAAGAGCACATAAGATTTATGATTTTGTCCTTTGGACTGGATACTCACCAGTTTATACTGGAAGATATCCCTGAGGAGATAACAAGAGCCGTTCCACCTCCATACACACTTTCAAAGCTAAACAATCGTCTCATAATTTCAGGGACAGTTGTTTTTCTAAGAGGACGAGTTACTTGTGGTTGGCAATTAGATGTGGTGGATGGCTTGCTTTCAATGGCTGGAGTGAATTACTTTCACGAAAGGGATATCGAGCTAGTGCCAAAGTTGTTGGGGTTTACAAATAACAATGAGCCGATATTTGTGACAAGTGTAAACCCTGTTGGTTTTCCTCACATCCTAGAAACATGGCACAGACCAACCGGTCAATGGGTAAACAACCGAGCTATTCAAGGAGTACCCAGTTCTTTCATGGTCGGCCCCTACAAGGAATCGTTATTTCTTATTAACAGCCCACCAAGTGAAATTATATAACTCTCCATGCTATGTTATGTCTGTTAGTGATATCATGATGTATTGTATTTCTTTTCGTTTGTTTGTTTTGTTTAATGTCTGTATTGTTCTTAATCTTATTTAGCAAATGCAATAGTGCTCAACCGTAGCACAATTTTCACAAATTATCAACTTTTAATCTTGTTAATCTTAGATTTAAATTTTGTTTATTAGTATTGGGATTACCAGTTTACAAGTAGTGTAAAAGAAAAATAAAATAAAAAAGTTTTAAAAAATTTGGACGTAGCCAGGACTCGAACCTGCGCCACACACACCACAACACACACACCTTACCGTCATGCCCTAAGGTCTTTACTGATAAAGTTTCCCTAGGGCTTGTATACAAGGGGTGTTTTGTTTTCAACTTATATTAATTTTCGATTGTTATAAGCTTGTTTTCAACTTATTAGTTAAGGAAATTTAGCTTTTAATCTTGTTAATCTTAGGTTTAAATTTTGTTTATTGGTATTGGGATTACCAGTATTGTAAAAGAAAAATACAAATGCTCAACTTTTGTTGGATATTGCACAACTGCTCAACTATTTGTTTTCCTAATGTACAATTGCTCAACTTTCTGTTGGATATTGCACAACTGCTCAACCTTTTGTTACTTACGCACAAATGCTCAACTTTTCAGTGAACAAATGCTCAACTTTTCAATGAAAAGTTGAGCATTTGCTTAATGAACAAATGCTCAACTTTTCAATGAACAAATGCTCAACTTTTCCACCAAAAGTTTTAAAAAATTTGGACGTAGCCAGGACTCGAACCTACGCCACAGACACCACAACACACACACCTTACCGTCATGCCCTAGGGTCTTTACTGATAAAGTTTCCCTAGGGCTTGTATACAAGGGGTGTTTTGTTTTCAGCTTATATTAATTTTCGATTGTTATAAGCTTATTTTCAACTTATTAGTTAAGGAAATTTAGCTTTTAATCTTGTTAATTTAGGTTTAAATTTTGTTTATTGGTATTGGGATTACCAGTTGTGTAAAAGAAAAATAAAATAAAAAACTTTTAAAAAATTTGGACGTAGCCAGGACTCGAACCTGCGCCACACACACCACAATACACACACCTTACCGTCATGCCCTAGGGTCTTTACTGATAAAGTTTCCCTAGGGCTTGTATACAAGGGGTGTTTTGTTTTCAGCTTATATTATTTTTCAACTTTTGTTATAAGCTTGTTTTCAACTTTTGTCTATATTTATTATGAACATAAATATAATGCATAATAGATAAAATATATTGGCCATTTGAAAATGGCATTTAACATAAATATAAACAAAAGTTCAACAATCTAGTTGTCCAAAAGACTGTGACCAACATTTTTAGGAATAATATCTGATAATAGAAAAGTTACATAAGTAATCAAGACGATCAATTGTCTGCACTGTTGTTTGCACACTTAGTGGGAATCTTGTATGTCCAAAAGAAGTCTGCAAAACGCTCTCTATAGGCTAATCCTGCTAGCAATGGATTAGTTACCTCCAATTCCATATTTTTTGTCAGCATAAACAAATTTCTCATTACCCAAATTCCACAATCGCCTAAAGGGCCAGCTTGCGTAGGCACATTAGCAGCGTAACGGAAGGTGATTGTGTAATTTTTAGGATCAATCCCTTTCCTACTCATTACATCATTGTCCTCAAGATACTTTGTAATGACATATTGATATGTTTCAGCCAAGCCCAGCCACCATTTTCGATATTCAACTTGAGTTTCTAGCAAGTGATTAGGAAGAATGCTGTCGTAAATGGTTATGACACCAGAACATAAATGTAGTTGAGCAAGGACCCAATGGATATCATCTTCATTGATTGGAAAGTAAACCTATAATATCAAATAAACTGTAAGTAGAAGCCATATTGAACCTAGACATAAAACATTAAATAAGATATAACATTTTCAACACCGTCATCGGACCATGGGACACCATAAGTAACACCAGAAACAAAATGGGAACGAGTCTCCTTAGTAAAAATAGAGGTATGAAAAAATGGGCCATGAAGTATGTAATCGGCATCAGGCAGTCTATAGTGACACAAATATAAGATCCATAGTTCCAGGTGCTGTCATTTGAAATATAAATTTATAAATGACCAAATTCGCTATATGAAAAATAACTATAATATCGAATAACCGTTTATATAGTTCTACTTACAGTATCCGAAAGCCAACAATCTCGTCCACGACCGATACCCAATAATCGTCCCCAAAATGCAGCTTTAACAGTTATTGAATCAGGACCCCATGGGAAATAGAATTCCTTATCCTTGTGGCTTATAATCAAGTCCATAATATATTTAGGAACAAGGGGTCGGCTTCTTGGTGCATTTGCTGTGCGCCATAAATCCTTATAAAAAAAGTATATATTAAAAAAAATACTTTCTAATATATTTCACTAAAAAATTCAAATGTACAAATACATACCTCGGACCATTCGGGAATCTCATGATTATCAGGACCAATCAATGGTATTGTAAACTTTTTAAGTTTCTTGGTCCTTGCACGAACCTTAGGCTTAGGTTGTGAAGACTCAGGGGGGGTGATGAAAGGGTCTTTTCGAAACTTACTAAGTTTAATCTCACGTTGACTTTTAAGGGCTGGTTGTTCATCAACATTAAGTAAAGCCACATCCGGGACACTATCATTTGCGTTATTAACTGACTGATCCATCGTACTTGACCCATCTTCAATTTGATCAGCATTATCCGCCAAATTTTCATTAGAAAGAAATTGGTTATTACAAAGCTTTGATGCACAGTTTATGTCCAGTAAAACATCGGCAAGCCCAAAGTCTAGTTCGTCGAGTTTCTCTGTAGGATAGAAGCCTTTTGTGTCATCCGACAAAATGCAAGTCTGGGATGCAACATATCCACAACTCATTTCTCGTGTCTGTATAAATTCTCGAAGGGATGAGAATACTTAAATCAAACAAGATGTATGAAGATCAAGTTATTACCTGAGTGTTTTTGAAAACTAAAAGATCATCTTGGATACAAGAATAGTCATTAGACAAAAACACTTTTCCGTCTTTCGTTTGATTTAATTCATCCTTGGAGAAACGCTGAGAATTTAGCAGTATAAAGTATTATATCTAGGGGGAAGTTTAAATAGAATAGTATGACTAGCAGGGGGAACTGAGATACTATACATTGTGATTAGGAAGCGACTCGGTATGTTCTTTCTTAAGGGGAGACTCTTCTGTGTTAGGTGGAACAATCGAATCAGTGTCCATATACGAATCAATTGTGCTGGAGGCCTATATGGTTGAAAAAAAAAATTAGAAAACATATATGTTACCTTTTCATAACCCAAAGACATATATGTTAAAACAGATATATTACCTTTTCATTATGAAGCGATTCATGATTTGGGTCATTAATCGTTGATGCATTAGATTTTGAAGAGCTAAAATCTTCAACTTCAGCTGTTTTAAGTGTATCAACTTCCATATCCTTACACGCCTCTTTACCCTCGTTGTGATCAGATGTGTTTGAACACTTATTCTCATTAACGGAAACAGGATGTTCTTCCATCATCACCTTACCATTAAATGGGCTGGATGCCTACAGGGATGAAGAAAATATTTAGAAAACAGATATGTTACCTTTTCATAACACAAAGAGATATATGAAAACAAAAATGTTACCTTTTCATTATGAAGCGGTTCATGATTTGGGTCATTAATCGTTGATGGATTAGATTTTGAAGAGCTTAAATCTTCAACTTCAGTTGTTTTAAGTGTATCGACTTCCATATCCTTACACGCCTCTTTACCCTCGTTGTGTTCAGATGTGTTTGAACACTTATTCTCATTAACTGAAACAGGATGTTCTTCCATCATCACCTTAGCTTTAAAAGGGCTGGATGCCTGCAGGGTTGACAGTACAAATTATATACCAGACATAGACTTTTGAAAATAGATAGGTTACCTTTTCATTATCAAGCAAATCATGCTTATTCTCAGAAACATTATGATTCTCATTCATTGAGTGGTTGCCATTTAGATCTGTAACATTTAAGTCAACACCATCGAAAGCAGTGGTGTAACTTCCCAATGTTGAACCACCTAAGTCATCATTTTTCTGAAAAAAAATTGAATAAAAAACATAAACTTATAATGTATTTTACTTTTTTGTATTTTATACAAACAGTTGTTAATTTAACTATACCTTCTGATGGTAACCAGATAAAGGGTTCTTCACGAGATCATCTAGTTCTGCTAAACGTATCTTAAAGTCTGCTTTGATTTGACTAATCTTTTGAAGAACATCAACTTTGTCTACATGGTTTGTAAAGGGGCTGCTACATATAAGCTCAAGGTTACGTATACGATCATTGAATTCACACTTCAAATCAGCAACCTCCTTGGAAATATCTACAACACCGGATGATGTAGATCCATGCTGAATGCAATCAACATCTACTTCCATAGAAGTGATTTCTGCGGTGGCCTTTTTTGGTGACTTTAGAGACTTACGCTTATAACGGGTTCTTTTGTTCGACTTTTCTGTAGACAACGACAACCGTGAACCTGATTTGAAATATTCCAAACTAGCAATCCACCAGGGTTGTATTTTCTCAACATTTGTCGGCTCAATGTTATAAATGGGATTTCTAAAATCAAATAAAATTGGAGAATCGGATTTTGAAAATGGCTTCACATCACTCCATGCAACACACCGAGGTAATACATCAAGCTTCTTAGACCACCAACATCTTGAAACCGGAAACTTTTCCAGTAGCCAAACCTGGATTGAATGGGAAACATAAACATTGTATGCAGGAAACTTGGTAATAGGATTTATGTACGAAATAAACAGAAAATTACACACCTTTAATGGAAATACAAAACCTTGCAATGTATACGTAGGGAGATAAGTTGCGCCAAGCGCAGCTTTCTTGTCCAAATGATCCTTGCGGTACTTTCTGTCATTATTGTATACCCGGTTGTGAAACTCGTCCCACATATACTCACCCCAAGGGAAATTGTTCCAAGAGTCAATATTCTCGACTAGATTAAACAACTCTTCTGAAACAACTCCCCGTAGTTGAAGACCCATGAACACCCAATTTAATGCAAACAGTAGACAGACCCGCACGGCATCTTTATCGGTCAAATTACTAAAAGCAGAATCGTCCAAAATAAGCTTCTTAATTTTGTCACCCTTTACTAGAGATGTCCGGAAAGACACGTTTCTTGAATTCCGATTCACGTTTACTATAATGTTTTAAGGAACAGTTACCAAAACGTAAACCGGTAAGCAAACAAAAGTCCTTTTGGCTAAACTCCAAGGTATGTTGCCCAAAATCAAAGTAAAAAGACTTATCAGGAGGTGGGTTCTCAATTTATCTTTGATGTTGTAGAAGATAGTTAATCAAATGATTATCATGTTCCACTGTTCCTATATCCAACCAAGGCCCAAATACTGTTTTCCTGAACAGATTTAGCCGCGAGGCCTTCATAGACAATTTTGATTTTATAGTTGTCAAATAATCTAAACTACTTCTGATCCCAACCTTCGCATCATAACCTTATTGTATAAACAAGATGGGATATTCAATTAAACATAATTATTAAAAACCAAATGTATAAATAAGATGGGATATTCAATTAAACATAATTATTAAAAACTTTGTATAAACAAAATGGGATATTCAATTAAACATAATTCTTATGATTGAAGAACGTACCTGTACAATACCGGCCATAGTTATACACAAATCTGGAATACTATGAAATAGTAACTGAAATACTATGAAATCCTAACAACGAAATAGTAACTGAAATACTATGAAATCCACGATGAACAATGATGAACAATGATGAAGGTTTATCTAAACTGCCATGATTAAGATTATTTGAAATAGTAACTGAAATACTATGAAATCCTAACAACGAAATAAGTTGTATTTGGGTAAAATGTGAAACGTTTACTAATTTGGAAGGGTTAAATTTGAAAATCTTATAACGGATATCGAGAAAAAAAAGTACTGATACGGTTGAGCATTTGCAAGTTGAGCGCCGTCAGTTGTGCATTTGATAACATAATAAGACAAATATTGTCATAGTAAATGGGGACATGTGTGGGTCCGGTCCCATTTTAAAATGTGAAGTTGGAGGGACACGTGTCGTTCATTTGATGGAGTTGTGCAGTTGTGCACTTGTGTATGACTAAATTTGTCCCCATCAAAAAACATGACCATGCTTTTACTATGGATAGGTGATTTTGACCATATATGTCTTTTTCCCAAATAAAATTATATGGGTACCTTTTTCACATCGCGCGAATACACGACTGATGTACTGAAATTCATTCATCCAAAATCAATACTGTAGTTCAGAAGTGAAAAGTAAAATGTGCCGCAAATAAAGTGTAAAACCCGCATGCTTTTACCATGAATAGTACCCTTAAGATCGTACGTCCTAGATTAAAACTTACCTCTTTTAGTTATGATCACATTCATGTGCTAGAAATCAAGCAAGTGCATACGTGTATGACATGATAAGTATCGATTACGTACGAACTCATGATAAACAGTTAATAAGTATTTCACGTGAACATAATTAAATCATGATCACCATATTAAAACACGAACTAATATTAATTACGTATATAGATATATTTATTATGAAGGCGAATAAATATATTGTGTCGCGACCGAAAACTAATTAATTACGTAAACTACGTAACACGTAATCACGAACGTTTAAACGATAAATAGCATTACGTATATTTAATTAACACGACAAGAAATCACGTAAAATAATATTTACGTTTAGACACATATCACAATAACCATGAAAATATACGACATACAAAAGACACGATTATACGTAACCTTTTTATAAGTCGCGTATTAAATTAAAAGCGTATGTTTTATTTAACGAATAACACAAGCACATTAGAGTAAGGTTTCGGGCCATTTTAGACAAAATAGAAAAGAGAAGGACTTGGGCTCAAAGCCCAAGTGTTTTTTTGATGCGTGTGAATAAACAGACGGGGGAGGGGTTTTTGTTTTGTTTGAGTCGACACAGTAACACAAATAAGAAACCCTAAGTCTAAACAAGCAACCGCCTTTTGTTCTTCTTCTGCCCTTCTGGCCGCCGCCTTTTTCCACCACAAGGATCAAGAAGAATGCATGCTAGATGATAAAGAAGGAGTTATTTTCGTTTATTTCCTAAACCCTTAAACGATTGGTAAGTAAAAGAAACCCTAATTCATTCTATTCCTTTTCTTTTGATCCGAATTCATGGGTCTTTAAACATGTTCTGACAGTAATAATTGATGGGGGTTCGTTTGCTTGTTGTTGGGTTCGATAAGCACACAAACCGAGACTCATATGAGTCTCGGTGATGGGTTAAATGCACCAGCCGCAACCCTAATTGGGTGCTGGCCGGTTTGTGCTAACAGTGGGAAACCCTTTGGGGTGTTTGTACTACCAGGGGGAATAGCGAACGAGCAGGGGGAACCACTGGCTGCGGCCAGTGGTGTTATTCGTTCTGGCAGTGGGAACCGGCTGCTGCCGGTGGCATCATCACCACTGCCAGTGGAAAAAGGGGGTGTTTGGGTTTCTGTTTAACAGAAGATAAGGGTGCGTTTGGCAGTGGGTCTAAATCAGAGTTAAGGGGCTGTTTGGTTCGGCATTATATGAAAACACACACATTTTTCACGGGATTTCGCGGGTTCGTTTGACGACAACATTTTTAATAAATAATACTTTAGTACGGGTTATGATTTTACAAGTTATTAACCATGACATGTTTATTAATTTTCAAGGTATATTAATTAATAAATCATGACTTATTGTTACAAGGTTATTTATTTCAAGTTAATTAAATTAATTTATCATGCTATATAATTAATTTAATTAAATCAGGGACTTAGGTTATTATTAATAATTAATAATACATGATTTAACCTAAGTATTTTATTATTTAATTTACACTATAGTAATTAATTAATTATTAAACATGCCTTATAATTAATTAATTATCATGACTTAGGCTATATTAATATTAATATTAATACATGTTTTCAACCTAAGTATATTATACACCTATTTTAATTAAATCATGTTATATTTAATTAAATACTTTTAACCCATAGTTTATATAATTCACATGAATAACTAATAAACTATACATTATATCATTATGACTCAGAATATTAATCAGTAAACACTTAAGCTTATTTATTAGCTTATTTAACCAGCTTATATCTATTTATGGAAACTTTCTATTTTTAGAAACTTATCTATTTTAAGCAGTAATTCTATTTTTGGAAACTTTCTATTTTGGAAACCTGCTATTTTTGGAAAGTTACTTATTATTACACAGTAAGTATAATAATACATGAAATACCAGTAATACTTAATCAGATTAATCAGAATACAAGATAAACACAGTTTAAGGTTTTAAACAGTAAACCGTGACCTAAAACATACAAAGTAAGCTAAGATGAGACACAAAACCCAGTACGTAATTAGTGAATCGATACTTATACACGTGTGTATTCATGTAGCGTTAGTGATCCAGAAGTAGGAGTCTTTCTTCCGTTCATTCACTGGACTTGAGGTACGGATTCCCGTCCTTTCAGTATGGACATTCTTTCCTTATTAGGATTTCCCCGTATGCAGCCAACTGTTTTCCCCAGCATTTGTTTTATTGTTTTGAACTGCTTATGTTAATTTAGCATAATCTATAGCCATATACAAGCATGACCAGTTTCACCTAGTTATGGAGGTACCATAACCATAGCATTGGAGGCACCGATGTTATGACTTCCCCACGGCGGAGTGATTGCTCGTGGCGTCCCTTTCAGTTTTGGCCATATTATTATATCAGGTGGGGCGTATGGGTGCATCCTAGTTACATGTTTTATTCAGTTTATCATGGTGAATGTGGTGTGTGCCTTGCACCCTTCACAAGGAGCTGATCCCTCCTACCCAAACCAGTATATTAATTAGAGGCATCCCCTCTAATCAGCATGATGAGGTCACCCCTCCAAGTATTCATGCACGTGACCTTTTCATGACCTATATGGGCTATGGTATATTTATGTTAAAATAGTTTTCATAAGATGAACATAAGGCTTTTCAAACTATAAAACCAGTTTTCCTAATACTTAACCAGTTTACTCAGAACTTAGTCTTCCGCTGTTATATGTTACATGCTTATCCTATTCATGCTATATTGTACATCCGTGCACTGAGCGTCTTGCTCAGCCGTTACTTTCCTTTTCATGTCCCAAAACGGCAGGTACCCAAGACTCGAGCATTTGGAGGACATGCATAGGATGGAAGCTGCCATAGACTTCTTCTCCTGTTTCCTTCATATATTTATGCTTGTTTAGTCTTTCATTCAGTTCATTTACTTTCTTATGTTTTGGGCTTATGTTTGGGAACCGATGTTTGATTCCGGTTTTCCCTATGGTCATGTATGTTTTACTACATATTACCTTGCATGCTTTGATGACACGCCATAATTACGCGTGACATTCCATTTATCAAAATGGGGTGTTACAATTATGGTATCAGAGCCAAGGCTTCGACCTGTAGGCTCTAAAACTTGACCTGTGACTAGTGGGTAGTCACCAAGAGCTTCCTAAGTCAACGCTTGTTATTCCACGTATTGACGTTTTTCAGCACCTTTTTGTTTTAACCATTACGTTTTCAGCACCTTGTTGTTTTAACCATGACGTTTTCACCAGTATCGTTTTACCAATATGGAATGACCAACCGTCATCCATATTTAGTTATGTGTCAGTGTCTATGCATGATGTTCCTAGTGAACTGTGATTATGTGAACTGAACCCCAGTAGTTCATAATTTTCACATAAAAATTTTTTTTTCTGTTAAGTTTTGACAATGACTTTTAATTATTTACGTTTCATGCATTCATGAATTTATATCATATGTCATCTATTGTAGGAATTTTGACTAAGTAATGGTTGGTACAGGACTGGCCCTATTTAGTCGCATGTGCTTTTATCGAAACTTTTAACTTTGGGACCGACCCATAGGCGTCCCCTCGCCATGTCTTTTGTTTTGGAACCGACCCATAGGCGTTCCCTCGCACATATAAAGGTTTTATAAACTACATTACGCATTCATGCACTGTTTTTCATGCATAAATTTTTTTCTCATGATTTAAATTGGCATAAAGTTTTTCATGTCCCCTTATAAGTTGTTATGTTTTTATGTCATGTATGTTTTCATATTGTCATGGTTAACTTCAGTTTCATGCTGATTATGTTATACACTTCTTCGTAATAGATGGTTTCAGGTTTCCTCATGATAATTCCGTCTTCATGTTGATTATGTTTCACGCCTCTTTTGTTATTTACGTTGTCCTGCAAGACATTGTTAGATTTCTTGAATCATGCTTTCATGATAGTCATGGTTGGGTTCCATTGATCATGCTGTCAGGCAAATCATCGTTGAATTTTGTGTAACCACACTTTAGCGTTTCTCTATGCAACCAGAATGATGTCTATGCTAATACTGCCAGGTTATCATGATGGTTTTCCTAACCGTTTAACCGGTTTACTTTCCTTAAATCATGACAAATGATCGAGCCCATACCGATCATTTCATGAGCATTCCATGTGTACTCCACGTACCGTATTTCATGTGTATTACATGCACCTTAATCCATGTGTATTCCACTTGCAATACTTCACGAGTATTCGCTAGTCGATTCTAAATCATCTCAGGCGTAGGTTCACTTGCTGATATTCTACAAGGTTGTCGATGCCGCTCATAGCTTGGAGATGTTACTGAAGGTTGATGCTGCTGATGTTGGGAAACGCTACGAGATGCTGATGCTGATGCTGTTCACAACCTGGAGATCCTAAAAGACGAAGACAAAGGCGTCGGAGCAAAGCAATTGGACGAGAAGATGCTTCACCATCAGACAATTCCCATCAATCATTGTTCAAAATTCATAGTTACATGTCACACGTCGTTCGGCTGTCATTTCAGCCATATGAGTGCAAACCAGTACCAGCCGGCCACTCAGCTAAATAGTTACATGAGTCACGGTCATGAGAATGACCGTCAGGGAACCGACAGACACGATGATAGTAACCACTACTATAACATCAACTATCTTAGAAATCGCAACCGAGGCTCCGGCCGCAGACATGATCAGACACACAAATGATCAGTAGTCCAACCGATCCGCCAATTTTGGCATAATAACCTAATAATTGTAGTCCTAATTGTTTCACATCTCGAGACACATGTCAAGACATCAGTCAAGACACATGTCTCACGTACACTTTCTGAGGACACATGTCAAGATACCAATCAAGACATATGTCACGCTTACATTTCTCAAGACACGAGTCAAGACACATGACTCAGGTCTATTTATGGAACATTTCTAAGAAATTCAGGATACCCTCCAAGGGTACATCTATTTGTTGTGCCATGTATAAATCAGGCCACAAGAATTTCAATACCATTATCAGCGCATCAGTGAGAACTGTCATGTTGCCGATGTCACTTTCATTTCTTTCACCATAGTTCAGATATTCCTGACCATGAAGGACGCCGTTTGTATTCCCACGTATACGAAGATTTTCCGTCAGCTTAATGATGAGATCCAAGCTGCTAACGCATTTTCTTCGGACAGACACGAGATGAATTTTTATCTTAATTATGGACTAAGAACAGCACACCATGCTACGATTCATAATTATGTACAGTAATGTTCAGGCTCCTGAATACTTCAGCTTGATTTTCCATCGGAATATCTGTGCAAATTTTCTACGCTTACAAGCATGTGCATTGTTAGCCATGGTCGCTAAAATTTTCTAGCCGTCAGTAAGACACAACCACTTAAATTCTTTTACACATCGCCAGTTGATTATTCCAAAGTCTTCCTATACATTCCAGAAGAATCTACAAGGAGAAGGATGGTACCATAAGATTATGTGTCGACTACCGTTGACTTAAACAAATCACCATTCATGACCGTTATTCTCCTCCACATATTGACAACATGTTCAATCAACCGTATGGTGTTAATCACTTTTCCAAGATCGAACTCACGATCATGCTGCCAACAGTGACGAGTGAAAAAGCAGAACATGTCCATGACTGCTATTCGTGCACGACTCGGTCATGCTAGATTTATGATTTATGATTAGTCTCATCAATGCTCCAACAGCATTATGGAGTTAATAAATTGAGCTTCCATGAACTCCTAAACAAATTCATCAGCGTTTTCATTGAGGATAACCTGATTTCCTCTAAGCCGAGAGAAGTACAGGAAGACCATATCTGCACTATGTTGCAAATTCTATGACAAGAGAAATTCTACCCTGGAAAATTTTTTTCAATATCAATTCTGTTTGATTACAGTGACACACTGAATCACATGGCATTCTACGGTTAATCTTACCATGACTCAGCTTATGCGTAAAGGAGAGAACCCTACACTGCATTAGGTGTTCTAGAAAATCCTACGCTGGGAGAAGTCTGATTCAAAGACTAAGAGTTTCGCAACCTTCTATGTATCAAGTTTCTTCGAAGCAGGATACAGTTACGTTCATATCTTCATACCTGTTATACAAACAGGCTAAGATAGGACACCAACAGACGGGTATGTTTTCATCATATGATATTGTGAATCGAAAAGGGACAAGATCTCCATGGATTTTAGTTACCAGATTTCAGCAAACTCAGAAGAAGCATGATGTTATCTGGGTTATTGTCAACAGTTTGATCAAGTCTGCAGAATCCTTACAGCCGTACGGATTTCAGAACCAACAGATTGAACGAACATGTTCCAGCCAAGGCTCATCCGATCACTTGGCAATCCCTCAGCTATCGGGTCAGACAAAGATTCGTAATTGTACTCCTAACTTACTTCACGTCTTCATTCTAATTCCACGACTTGCTTTCGCGCTCACGTTCATGACACTATTCACGTTCATGACCGTATTTTAGCTTACGATTTTATGTTCATTTCTTTCCTCATTCTGGGAAGTTTGCAAGAACTTGTGAGACCAGACCCAAGTTTAGTATAACTCTCCATCATCAGATAGACGTTTCACGTCATATTCCACGTCTCACCCTGTAGCGTTTGGCGTCACCGCCATTATATTATATGATCACGATATGTCTCACATGTCATGTTCATTCCACGTTCCTCATATCATGATCAAAATAGGTTACACGTATCATGGATCACGATATGTTTACTTATACTACACTCGCCATATCTCCACGTAGCACGTTCAAAATTTTTCACGTTTCACGTTCAAAATTTTTCACGTACTACGTTTCTTTATGTCTCGCGCATCGTTTCTAATTATCAGTTAAGTCAGATTGTCTTGCATCGTAACGTTTCAGTTACCCTTGCACGTTAACTCTTATTTTCCTCGATCGAATTTCGGGGATCTACCTTCAGTTGATAACCAAGAATTTCTTCGTATTCCAAGTCAAGGTCAGGAGGACCAAGATTTATCATTAGTGTCGGGATCTTCTGAAGGAACCGTTCCAAGAGGGAGGCCACTTGGAAACGGACAAGTTCATCCGGACTTCTTATCTATTTTTCTCGTATCGATTGGATATGTCCTTTCATTCACGTCACGTTCCATGTCTTTTCAAGACAGGTCACGTTCCACGTTCCCTTCTACCATGTCACCTTCATTTCCGTTATTTGGCATACCTTTCCAGTTTGATTCGGGTATGTTTCGCTTCCAGTTACTTTATCTATAATTCGGGGACGAATTATTCTTTTTAGGGGGGAAGAATTGTAAAACCCGCATGCTTTTACCATGAATAGTACCCTTAGGATCGTACGTCCTAGATTAAGACTTACCTCTTTTAGTTATGATCACATTCATGTGCTAGTAATCAAGCAAGTGCATACGTGTATGACATGATAAGTATCGATTACGTACGAACTCATGATAAACAGTTAATAAGTATTTCACGTGAACATAATTAAATCATGATCACCATATTAAAATACGAACTAATATTAATTACGTATATAGATATATTTATTATGAAGGCGAATAAATATATTGTGTCGCGACCGAAAACTAATTAATTACGTAAACTACGTAACACGTAATCACGAACGTTTAAACGATAAATAGCATTACGTATATTTAATTAACACGACAAGAAATCACGTAAAATAATATTTACGTTTAGACACATATCACAATAACCATGAAAATATACGACATACAAAAGACACGATTATACGTAACCTTTTTATAAGTCGCGTATTAGATTAAAAGCGTATGTTTTATTTAACGAATAACACAAGCACATTAGAGTAAGGTTTCGGGCCATTTTAGACAAAATAGAAAAGAGAAGGACTTGGGCTCAAAGCCCAAGTGTTTTTTTGATGCGTGTGAATAAACAGACGGGGGAGGGGTTTTTGTTTTGTTTGAGTCGACACAGTAACACAAATAAGAAACCCTAAGTCTAAACAAGCAACCGCCTTTTGTTCTTCTTCTGCCCTTCTGGCCGCCGCCTTTTTCCACCACAAGGATCAAGAAGAATGCATGCTAGATGATAAAGAAGGAGTTATTTTCGTTTATTTCCTAAACCCTTAAACGATTGGTAAGTAAAAGAAACCCTAATTCATTCTATTCCTTTTCTTTTGATCCGAATTCATGGGTCTTTAAACATGTTCTGACAGTAATAATTGATGGGGGTTCGTTTGCTTGTTGTTGGGTTCGATAAGCACACAAACCGAGACTCATATGAGTCTCGGTGATGGGTTAAATGCACCAGCCGCAACCCTAATTGGGTGCTGGCCGGTTTGTGCTAACAGTGGGAAACCCTTTGGGGTGTTTGTACTACCAGGGGGAATAGCGAACGAGCAGGGGGAACCACTGGCTGCGGCCAGTGGTGTTATTCGTTCTGGCAGTGGGAACCGGCTGCTGCCGGTGGCATCATCACCACTGCCAGTGGAAAAAGGGGGTGTTTGGGTTTCTGTTTAACAGAAGATAAGGGTGCGTTTGGCAGTGGGTCTAAATCAGAGTTAAGGGGCTGTTTGGTTTGGCATTATATGAAAACACACACATTTTTCACGGGATTTCGCGGGTTCGTTTTACGACAACATTTTTAATAAATAATACTTTAGTACGGGTTATGATTTTACAAGTTATTAACCATGACATGTTTATTAATTTTCAAGGTATATTAATTAATAAATCATGACTTATTGTTACAAGGTTATTTATTTCAAGTTAATTAAATTAATTTATCATGCTATATAATTAATTTAATTAAATCAGGGACTTAGGTTATTATTAATAATTAATAATACATGATTTAACCTAAGTATTTTATTATTTAATTTACACTATAGTAATTAATTAATTATTAAACATGCCTTATAATTAATTAATTATCATGACTTAGGCTATATTAATATTAATATTAATACATGTTTTCAACCTAAGTATATTATACACCTATTTTAATTAAATCATGTTATATTTAATTAAATACTTTTAACCCATAGTTTATATAATTCACATGAATAACTAATAAACTATACATTATATCATTATGACTCAGAATATTAATCGGTAAACACTTAAGCTTATTTATTAGCTTATTTAACCAGCTTATATCTATTTATGGAAACTTTCTATTTTTAGAAACTTATCTATTTTAAGCAGTAATTCTATTTTTGGAAACTTTCTATTTTTGGAAACCTGCTATTTTTGGAAAGTTACTTATTATTACACAGTAAGTATAATAATACATGAAATACCAGTAATACTTAATCAGATTAATCAGAATACAAGATAAACACAGTTTAAGGTTTTAAACAGTAAACCATGACCTAAAACACACAAAGTAAGCTAAGATGAGACACAAAACCCAGTACGTAATCAGTGAATCGATACTTATACACGTGTGTATTCATGTAGCGTTAGTGATCCAGAAGTAGGAGTCTTTCTTCCGTTCATTCACTAGACTTGAGGTACGGATTCCCGTCCTTTCAGTATGGACATTCTTTCCTTATTAGGATTTCCCCGTATGCAGCCAACTGTTTTCCCCAGCATTTGTTTTATTGTTTTGAACTGCTTATGTTAATTTAGCATAATCTATAGCCATATACAAGCATGACCAGTTTCACCTAGTTATGGAGGTACCATAACCATAGCATTGGAGGCACCGATGTTATGACTTCCCCACGGCGGAGTGATTGCTCGTGGCGTCCCTTTCAGTTTTGGCCATATTATTATATCAGGTGGGGCGTATGGGTGCATCCTAGTTACATGTTTTATTCAGTTTATCATGGTGAATGTGGTGTGTGCCTTGCACCCTTCACAAGGAGCTGATCCCTCCTACCCAAACCAGTATATTAATTAGAGGCATCCCCTCTAATCAGCATGATGAGGTCACCCCTCCAAGTATTCATGCACGTGACCTTTTCATGACCTATATGGGCTATGGTATATTTATGTTAAAACAGTTTTCATAAGATGAACATAAGGCTTTTCAAACTATAAAACCAGTTTTCCTAATACTTAACCAGTTTACTCAGAACTTAGTCTTCCGCTGTTATATGTTACATGCTTATCCTATTCATGCTATATTGTACATCCGTGCACTGAGCGTCTTGCTCAGCCGTTACTTTCCTTTTCATGTCCCAAAACGGCAGGTACCCAAGACTCGAGCATTTGGAGGACATGCATAGGATGGAAGCTGCCATAGACTTCTTCTCCTGTTTCCTTCATATATTTATGCTTGTTTAGTCTTTCATTCAGTTCATTTACTTTCTTATGTTTTGGGCTTATGTTTGGGAACCGATGTTTGATTCCGGTTTTCCCTATGGTCATGTATGTTTTACTACATATTACCTTGCATGCTTTGATGACACGCCATAATTACGCGTGACATTCCATTTATCAAAATGGGGTGTTACATAAAGAGTTTGAGAAAATAATGAATAATCAATTTTTATGTTAATTATAGGTTAATATTATACTTATAAGAAAATTGCATAAAAATATACTTATCTTAACTTCATATTCAATTAAAAATATTGATTTTTCTTTTTCTCAATATAAGGTATCGATCTTTTCTCTTGTTGCAATGCTAGACATTACAGGTTAAATAGTAACGGTCGTTTATATTTTATTGCATCGTCAATCATTTATATTATTTTTTATTTAACTCAAAATTTGGTTTTCTTAAAAAATATATTTTCTAACTCTACAAATTTTTATACACGAGTTTAAAAACATTTATAAAATCATGTATAAAAACCTTTATAAAACCATAAATATAAATATGTGAATCAAACGTGTATAAAGTTTTAAAATAATTAGAAAATATTATTTATAACAAAATCAGATTTTAAGTTAACTAGCAAGACGCTAGATCAAAATTACAAAGAGATCAAATGAGAGTTTTTAAGCCAAAAATCCCTAGAAAATAACCTATTGTGTCTATTATAACAACAAAGAAAAGAAAGCGACATTATATCATCAAAAATCAGCGATCGAGCAGGCGGGCTAGCATAAAAAACGATACGGTTCCGCTGCCCCAATATCACCCACCACGTAACAACCCCCCCCCCCCCCCCCCCCTTCTCTAATAAACTCTTAACTTTAGAAGGGAGCCGAACGGACAAAAACCAAACATACCAATCCGAGAATGAGTCACAGTCTTGATATCCAACTTCCCACCATCGGCAAACACGCTGAAGAACAACCCGAGCCAAAGAAAATATTAAAAATATATGAGAACGTCTTCTTCACCTTCGTTAAATAGAGGATGAGAAGCAGACACCAAAGAAATACCACGATGAATAAGATTACACCTCGTCGGTAAACAATCACGGCGAGCTCTCCAGGCAAAGATATTAACTTTGATAGGAACAACCTTCACCCATCTTGTCGGATCATGTTGGGAAGGAAGATACAAATCATCAATCGCATTCCGAACGACTTTAACGGAAAACATACCATCGCTAGACAGTGAAAACCTCCATCGATCATCAGAAGAAGACAACAAAACCAGATCAATAAACGAAGACAACCTGGGTAATTGATATTGCTCCAACCCTCTTCTAATAGATCTTCGAAAAGAATCCTCCAAAGAAGTAGCCATTTTCTCAGCCACGGACACCTGAAAATTCGACTTGAGGGAAAAAAGACGTGGAAAAACCTCTCGAAACGGTTTATCACTGTACCAAATATCTGTCCAAAACCGAGTACTATTCCCATCTCCTATACGCTTAGAACAAAAGTATAAGAAGTCAAAACCCAAAACCCTTAAGAACATGAAGTTCCTTTAAAAACAACTCTATATAGAACCCATCTTAAACGAATGTGAATCAATCGACGTCGTGTAAACTGTCTGAATAACACGAAACCAAAGGGAGCCATCCTGGGAAACAAATCACGACATCCACTTAAGAATAAGAGCCCGATTAAGAGCATGAAAACTTGACACACAAATGATTAATACACCCCATTACTTAGAATTACTATTACGTATTCAAATTGTACAGCAATTAAAAACTATTAGTCATCATTAGTTGGATATGTGTTATCATGAGTTGTATAAGAGTAATATTAGTTGTATCCTTGGTGTATTGGGCTCAAGCCCAAGCTCCTTACGTTCTATATGTATCGTTCCACTATGTCAATCAATAACACAATACACTTTATACTATCATGGTATCAAAGCCTCTTAAACCCTAATCTCCTGATCCTAAAATATCTCGCATTTTTTTTCTTTCCTCAAAATTGTTGGTTTCATGTTCGTTGATTAACAGGTTCTTGTTTGTTTTGTATACGTGTTTTTGGATCACGTGATCAACACGTTGTTACTTATCTTGTGGAAATAAAACCCTACGCCAAAACCCTTATAATTCATCCTATCATTCATCTAACAAAACATCCTAAATCATCATGACTATTGGTAACGGGTATTGTATTCCCGTCACCAATGCATATAGATGGATATAAACACATATTAAAAAAACATTACTAAGACTATGTACGGAACCGTTAAGATGAGAGCTCGCACCTGTATCCATGTGCCACACATTGGTAGTCGGGTCCTATAGAGTCATAGAATGAAAAGCATGAGGTAATATCGAGACATGTTACTTTTGATGAGACAGTTTTTCCCTATGGATCCATGCCATCTACCTCGCCTTCGTCTTATACATTTTTGGAAGAGCACCCCACAACTACTCCCGTTCCCACAAATATTACTACTCCTAACAATACAACTACGCCTATTATTATTGATGGCCCGCTTCCTGATAGCCCAATCAGCTTTCCACCTATTGGAAAAACATCAACCGAACAACCAAATCCTATTGGCCCAACACCTGCTGAACAACCAACCTCTCCAGTTCACTCTCCAGCCCAACACCAATTTCCTAATAACGAGCCCATTGCCCTTATCGAACCCATCAACGTTTAACCAGATAATGCATAATACTTTCACCAACACCTAATACCCGCACACACTTCCGTTTCCATTTCTGAAACTCAACCTACTCAACATATAAACCCGAACCATGTATCAACTCATCCCATGGTCACACGTTTTCAAGTCGGGACTAATCATCCTACTTAGTGATGAGACTACAATTATACATAGTCTCGTCGTCCAAATCAGGCTTAAAATGTATATAAATACCATAAAAACGTGCAAAATCCTTTGTATTTGTTCAATGTGTGATTGTAGGTTCAGATATCATGAAATTGCCAAAAGATAACAAGAATCAAGCAAAAATGAACACGGGAAATGAAGCCACACAAAGAACTGAACCCGAGCATTGATTTTCCACAAAAGTCCTTGAAGTTTGAAGAATTGACAAGATTGGTCCCTTAAGTTTGAAGACTTATCATATTATACCCTTGTAAAACTTCATAATTATATTTGGGTCCTTAATATTTCAAGACATGACAAAATTGGCCCTTGAAGATTTCCTAAATTACATAACTAGTCCCTGTGAGAGTTTGATAAAAATTTTGTGCCAAATATGACAATTCATGAAAGTTATTTTGCAAAGACTATGCCCTAGATTGTTATTTTACAACTCTGGGAAGGGAATGAAACATGTTGCATACTTGGAGGGCCATAATTGCTATAAACTAAACCCATCTCAGCCTTAAACCGACCTAGCCTACATCTAAACCCACCAAAAGCCTAATATTACACCCCTTACTGTTTAAACCCGAGCCCATTCCCTACCCTACGTCACCCTCCACTTAAACCCACTTTATATTATTTAATCAGTTTTTAAACGATTATATTAATATTTAAGTGGCGGGCAACACTCCCATTATCCCTAACACATATCAAAACCACTACTGTTCTAGCATAAACCTTAATCACACTTTTTGCTTAGTCCTACAAATCAAACAACCACCCCCTCCAGATCTCTGATTAATGGTCACTTAACCATAACCCACCCCTCACTTTGGTCCCCCACCCCCTTCTCCCATGTAGCCAGCTGGAGGGTGCCTTGCCCCACTGTTGCAACAAAACAAGCAATGATACAGAGAGGTCAACGAATAAGGATGATTGCTTCATTCCTACATCAAAATGGAAGTTGAGGATTAATTTGCACATCTATACTCATCACAAGAACCCATTGTCATCACATGGGGCATTTGACCAAGGTTTTTAAAGAATTCAAATAAAGGGCAGTATAGGAACTTCATTGCTAGGGTTTACATGTAATCTTCAGGCCTAGAATTCTCTATCTATTAGTATAAAAAGACCCTCCGGAATGTGGAGTGGCTTTTGTTTCATATTTTTTCTAGCTTTGAAAAAAAAATTCTCATGAATAGTTAAAGTATGATTTAAACCTTTGCAAGTTAAAAAAGTCTGAGTTCTATTTATTTCCATGTTTTAGATTAATCACTTTACGTTTCTGCAAACATAGTTTAAAATTTACCAAGGCTTTTTCAAAAGATTATTTTGGTTAAGTATTTTGAGATCCAAGGATTGTAAGATGATCATAGCCTTGTGGATTTGACAAATCCAAGGGGTGATGAATCTTACAAGTCTTGTTATTTTCTGTATGGATACTATTTGTGGATTTGCAAAAAATTGTTCTTTCTCAAGATTTTTCCAAAAGTTAATTTGGTTAACTATTTATTTCTTACTGTGCATAAAAACAACAAGATTTCACTTGACAACTGAAATCTTTTTCGATTTTATGCACTTGAAGTGTGTTTCTTGTTTTGTGTTCAACAGGTACAAACAAAGAATATCACATCCTTCTTTTTTTTCTTTGGTTTTGGTTCTGTGGTAGAACCCTCAACAAAACCAGCTCTTTCTGCATAAGCTATCACAAGCCCTTCATATCATAAACTTGGGTGGATTAACAAGATTGGTGTGTCTCTGGTCTGAACAAGACCAGAGGTGGTAACCCTTGCACCCCCCCCTTTTTTTTAAACTGATTGCTTTGGTGTTTAATGATTTGCTATTGCTTTATATTTCTTGGTATTTTATCTTTTATTTTGTGTTAATATAGTATGTTAAGCATGTTTGAGTTAATTTAAAAGTGTTTTGAGTGTTAGATTGTAAAAACTCTTTGTTAATTTTTAGTTTAAATCACTTAAAGGGGTGTTTGGATCTGGTTGTTTAAGGGGATTAGGGTGACACTCATACCCACAACTTGTATGTACACCTTTATATGTGATATAATAGTGGTTTTAAGTGGTTAATTTCATTTGTGGTAGGCTAGAGTAAACATTTCCAAGTTGTGCTAAAAACTGTCAATATTACATCAGTTAGATCAGATGATGCATTTGTGTGAATTGATGTTTGAAAATTGGTAATATGTTAGTTTTAGGTCTAACCTAAGTCTGTTTGTGCTTATTCATTAATTAGATATATTATTTTTGTCTTAAACAACTTATAAAATTCACCCAAAAAGCTCTTTTAGGTATGTGTCCGATTTCCTTGTATGTTAGTGTTGCGCGATATCTGTAAATAATAGGGATCGTCCTCTGACAGATATCGAACAGAAGTTGCTATCTGCCTGAGTGCTTATTTGTGTACAGTGTGCTTATTCTGAGCTTACAGGGCTTATTGCTTGTTTTCTTTTTGCTTATCTTGAGTCCCCACAAGCTAAACGCTTGTGGGGATGCCTTTGCTCCCAAAAACAACACCAAACAAGCAACAATCAAGGCCAAAAGTGGTCTCTGTCCACTTTACACTGTCAGTGGGAACACCTTTCCCACTGACCTCATTAAATCACTAGCCATTGCTAGTATATTTTGAGCAGCTTATTTTTTGGGCTTTTTCAGCTTATTCTTCTTACTTTTTTGCTTTCTTTCATTTTCTCGAGTTACTTTATAGCATTTTAGACTTTTCAAATTTGGTTTGGAATTTTTCCCACTTTTCTTTTATTTTTTATCATTATTTTAGTCTAAAAATCATTTTTGGTTATTTAAAAATAGATTTAATTAGTTTAAAATTTTTGAAAAATAGTTTTTAGCATTAGTTAAATATATTTGAGGTTTAAAAGTTTTAAAATCTTTGATTGAATTTTTTCTTTGTTATTTTTTATTTTTAGGTCTTTAATTAGATTTAAAAAATAAATAAAAAATAAATAATAATCAAATAAAAAGTTACAAAAAATTTCTTGATTTCTAAACCTTAAGTACATTTATTAGGATTTATTTGTAATTTTTGGAAAAAAAAATTGTGTAATTTTATTTTTACGTCACATTTACGTTTTTACGTTTTTTACGTCGTGGCTTAATTTTAGTGTTATCATCTTTAATTTTTCTCTTTTTTCATCCAAAAACGAAGTAATCTAAATTACGTAAATATAATTTTGGCATTAACAAATCACACACCATCCTTAGAACGAACTCACTTGTCGAATTTTACGTTTTTCCTAAAACGTAGAGTCTAATACTTCGACATTTGTTTTTGCTTTATTTTTCCTAAAATAAAGTGTATAACAAAAATACTACAATCACTTGGCGTCTTAGTCTTCATGTGTCTTCGGTTTCCCCATTACCCAAATCGTATTCTGAAGCGTTTAATGATCTAAATTGGTATGTATGATGAATATAATGAACTTATCAAAAATAAAACTTGGACTCTTGTGCCTCGACCTACTGATGCCAATATTGTTCGATGTATGTGGTTGTTTAGACATAAGCATTTCCCAGATGGCACACTTAGTCGCTACAAGGATAGACTTGTAGCAAATAGCAGTACCCAGTTATCCGGTATTGATGTTAATGAGACCTTTAGTCTGGTTGTTAAGTCAGGCACTATTCGAACTATACTTAGTTTGGCTAGTTTTCGACATTGGCCGGTTCACCAGCTAGATGTCAAGAATGCCTTCTTACATGGGGATTTATCAGAGACTGTTTATATGCATCAGCCTCCAGGGTTTCGGGATTCACTACATTCCGACTATGTTTGTTTATTGCAGAGGTCTCTTTATGGGCTCAAGTAGGCTCCTCGGGCCTGGTTTAGCGTTTTGCGGCATACATTACTCGAGTTGGGTTTTGTCATAGTAGTTGTGACTCATCATTATCATCTATAGAGAGGGGACTGACACTGCTTATTTGCTACTATATGTTGATGATATTGTTCTCACTGCCTCTTCTGAGATTTTGTTATAGCGGATTATTACTTCTTTACATCAGGAGTTTTCTATGATAGATTTGGGTGCTCTGAATTATTTTTTGGGCATTTCTGTTAGGCGTGACCCGTCAGGGATGTTTTTATCTCAGCTTACATATGCTACTGAGATCCTTGAGCAGGCACACATGGTTGAGTGTAACCCTAGTCGGACTCATGTTGATACTGAGTCCAAACTGGGTGACGATGGTGATCGAGTTTTTGATCCAACGCTATATAGGAGTTTTGCAGGTTCACTTCAGTATCTCACTTTTACTCGACCTGACATATCTTATGTAGTACAACAGGTCTGCCTTTATATGCATGATCCTCGGGAGCCTCATTTCTTAGCTATTAAGCGCATATTATGGTATGTTCGTGGTACACTTGATCACGAATTACAGTTATTTTCTTCATCTACTCAATCCTTAGTCGCTTACTCGGATGCGGATTGGGCTGGTTGCCTCACCACTCTAAGATCAACTTCAGGTTATTGTGTTTTTCTTGGTAACAGCTTACTCTCTTGGTCTTCTAAGCGTCAACCAACGCTTAGTCGGTCGAGTGTTGAGGCAGAGTAACGTGATGTTGTCAATGTTGTTGCTGAGACGTGTTGGTTGAGGAACTTGTTACGTGAGTTACACACGCCTTTGTCTTCTGCTACGCTCGTTTATTGTGATAATGTGAGTGATGTCTATTTATCTTCTAATCCAGTTCAACATCAAAGTACGAAGCATATAGAGATTGATATACATTTTGTTCGAGATTAGGTTACTGCTGGTCATGTTCGAGTGTTACATGTTCCGTCTCGTTATCAGTATGCGAAAATCTTTACCAAATGATTGCCTTTGGCATTGTTTGAGGAGTTTCGTTCCAGTTTGAGCGTTCGGTTTCTTCCCACTTCAACTGCGAAGGAGTGTTAGTCAATATTAGTTGGATATGTGTTATCATGAGTTGTATTAGAGTAACATTAGTTGTATCCTTGGTGTATTGGGCTCAAGCCCAAGCTCCTTACGTTCCATATATATTTTTTTAACGGCGATTTCATTAATTAGCCAAAGGCTAAAAGGCAAAGAACATTACAAAGAAATGAAAGAGTTTAAGGGATCTCGTAACCAACTATCCCATCTAAATTTACAATTAGGATTCCTAGAAGAAATTCAACAAAAAAATAAAGATAAAACCGAATCCCATAATGTAGACTTGTTAAGAAGATTAGTAGAAAAGAGCATATCATTCCGAAACTTCTAAATGCACCATAAAAGAGTAGATCCTTACGTTCTATATCTATAGTTCCACTATGTCAATCAATAACAAAATACACTTTATACTATAAAAATAAAACGATTAAAACCTAAAAAAGAGTTAACAGAGTCTCATCAAAAACATTTTCTTTTGTTATTCTTCGTTGATTAGAAAATACCCGTTACGGATAACTGTTACGAGTAATTACTAAGAAATGCAAATGAAAACGGCAGAATTTAAAATTGGATCTTTCTAAATTTGGACACATGCACAATGTCAAACAAGTATTTTTTTTCCTTCGATAATATTGTATGACCCTTCCTTGTTATTGACGTTCTTTATAAATATAAATTTTATGACGAAAAATGATTGTTATGTCTACTAATCATGTCTACAAACGTACTTAATGATTTGATTGGTTGATTGTGAAAAATGATTGATGAAAATTTGGAGAAAGAAAGTGCATAATATATATGTACAAGTGAATTAAGCATTAGACATATATTTAGGCATGCATTAGATGGATAGTAAGATTTCTCATAAGATAACGCTTTTCATGAATTTCTATGCAAGTATACTAAGGGGTAACAAGTTTATATGCATTGTTTCGATTACGTCGAGGCTGGCTTATTTTGTGCATATATGGTAGGGTGAGTAAAACCGATCAATGACCGAAAATCGGCACAAGCCGACTTTACTCGAGTCGGGACTCGGGATGACTTTTTCACGATGTTGGGACTCGGTTCAGTTCGGGACTCGGGATTAAATCGAGATCGCATAAAGAAAACCACACAAACCGAGATTAACTCGGGTCTAACTCGGTTCGGTTCAGAACTCGGGATTTAATCAGGTCGGGATTTGGTTTGAGTTTTCCGCGATGTCGGTTTCGAGATGAGTCGAGATCGGGTCGGGACGGATTGCTTTCGTCCCGATGCTCACCCTAGTACATGGTTTGTAATTTGATGCTAATCGGTTGTTTTCCATTCACTCATATTCAAGGACGGAACCAAGATTAAATATCGTTGGGTGCACATAAAATTTTGAACCGTAATACTAAAAACATATTTATGTAGCAAGTGCATTTAACATAAATTTAGAAAAAATTAATATTTTTCTCGAAACTAACATTACGTAAAAAAAAACCATGAGGATTCTTAGCACCCGCGAAAACCCTGGTACCATCCTTGCTCATATTAACATGTTTAGTGACTTACTATTACAGTGTCCCAGCTCCTAACTAGGTTTTTTTTGAAATTTAAGCTTTCATGGTATGTTGAGCAAAAAGGCTCTGCCAAAAATGTAATATGCATTTACAATTTGCTTGCCGTACTGTTTAGTTGGAGAATTACGAGTAACACGTAAGCTTGATATTATTGAAGATTAAATAATAATCTAAAAGAGTAAATAATAAGCGAATGAATATAAAGCTTTATATTCAAGATTTAATCAAGGAAAGTCTTGTTATTAGTCGTTGTTACTCCACATATTTTCTGTATTTAACATGTGTTTTCTCTGCCCTCTTATATATGGTCGTAATGTGCCCTTTCAATATATTTAAATACGTTATATTACGCGTAATTGAATAGTTCAAAAAATCATAATGAGAATTAGAGTTTACGTACCTCTTAAATTGTTGACTCGGTCAAGTTGTACAAACAAGATTTTTTTATATATAGTTGAAAATGTAGAGAAACTTGCTACTGACGTTGGTTGATTCGGATATTTTATTATAGTAATGTAGTTTCTCGAATTAGACATCTTCACATAACAATATTTGTAGTATATAAAAGGGTTCGCTATCAGCTGGACTTTGACATAGTGGATATCAATCGCAAATGTTCATTTGATCAGTTAAAAAAAGTTATTTAAATATCGGCTTAAATATAAACTTAACTCTCGATTAATTATAACGGTTAAAATACATGTGACTATGTGTAAAGTTAGATCTTTAAAAAAAATTCTTATTAATATAAAAAAAAATGCATAAGTTCAAGATCTTCTCATTGTTGTACACCTTTTTGAATCAATCGCTAATAAGCAATTATCGCTAATAAGCAAATACTTACATCGGAGGTAACGTTTTATCACTTTATTGACAATTTTTTGAACTAGTTATTGTATAGTTACGAACCGTTAATAAGCCGTTATCTTACTATATTATAAAGCATTTGGGACCTTTCTAAATTAAGAAGTCTGAAAATTCAGACATTATTACTTACTTGTTATAGAAATTACCCTTATTGGCTTGTAGGATGATGGTGGAGTGATGTAGGTCGCTGAAATTGATCGGATATTGGTGGTTGTCACGGTGGCGGCGATTGAGATGGTGGAGTTATTGATCGGCGGTTGATGATAGTGGATGTCACGGTGGTGGCGATTGGCATTGCGGTTGTTATGGTGGTTTATGTGGTGGCGGGAAGATTAGAATATGAAGGAGAAGGGTTGTCTTTGATTATCCCTTCTTTATTTTATATTATTTAGTATGATTAACTACTGTATATAACAAATGTTGACCATTTGACCCACTCACATTTGCTTCCAACGATACCAAATTTTACTTTATTATTTGCTTATATATTTTTTCACGTTTTTAATTTTTATCCATGGCCGTGTTGCAGGATCGTGACGGTCGAAGTTTTGTTGATGTCAAGCCTAGAATCGAAGACAAGTGCATGAAACGGCCATGCAGTGATCGAAATTCAGCAGTACATGTATGTTTATTTGTTAAGTTATATGTTTATAAAGGTAAATGTAAACTTTGCGCATTATAAGAGTTTAACCAAACTTTAAGACCTCTTTTAGGCCGTCGCCGATGCTGTGCCTTAGTTACGGAACCACCAAGTGGTCTTTCGCGAAAAAAGGGCCTAACGGGTCAAAACGGGTGACAACAAACGGGTGAGAGGGCCTATATATGATGAATCCATTCATGTTTCAACTATTCTGTTTGCGTGCTGCAAAATGTTTTTAGAATAATATTCAAGTCTTAAATTAAATTTGTAGTTAAAATAATTACATTTCCGAGTATACGGATGGTAGTTGACTAGAAATTTTGTAGATGTATGTCGTAATTGTGAGGCCTGATTGCACTCTCTATATATATATATAAGATGAAATCAATACTTAAAATCATTACGCTTTTTGTTTTACTGTAATTCCTAAACTATCTAAATTTACAGGTTTTGGAGGGTCGATGGAGCAGCTCATGAGCGCGAAAATAGGAAATGGACAGGTTGTGTAATGTAAATGTTTTAGATGTATAATATATAGATATACTAGATAGATACAATCCTATGTGTATAACTAAATGACACCAAACTGCCACCCATAGGAACTCATGCTCAGATTGTCTTATCGGACTGTGCTTGTGATTCAATAAACATATGGTTTAAAGCGTAATCGAATACATCAACACTGAAATACATAAGCTTTATTCCTTTAAAGAGACCAAGCTCTATAAATACATTAGACCCGTTATCCAACCCGCCAAATCAAGGGCTGCAATCATTCTGCTTTGTTTATCAGTATGTTGAGTAATGATCAGAATCATTTGAGTTTTGTTGACCTGAAACTGTTTGCGCTTGGAAATTTAGATTTCTAACTAGCAATGGGTAAGTTAAATTATGTTTGAATGATAATTAATTTTGGAAAGTTTAGATATCACAGATTTCTATTTGTTTTCGGCTTTGTTTCAGAACGGATGAAACATCCAATCACATGAATGTTTATTTTTTGGGGGGTTGTATCGAGGAATTGAGCGCTTATCTTGAGATGAAAATGAGTATTGTTGGAAAGCATACATCGTCAAACGAATGCTGAGATGGAGATTTGATGGAGCAGTTCATGAGCGCAAAAAGAGTGTCACCGGAAGGAAGAATGAGTGCGCACTACATATCAGACATGAGAAAGTCATGTGAGGCTGTAAGATGATGCATGTTGACATGGACGGGTCGTATGGGGCAAGTGTTTTAGATGCATAATCAAAAGACTCGACTTTAGGTGTGCATATCATGTTAAGCATGTTGCGGTATGTTTAGCATCACAAACTGCATCGTTACCAAAAGAGTACTATGTCTCGATCAAAGCTCCACATTAATTTTGACAAATCGGTAGAGAATAAGTACTAAGATAGACTGAAGCATGAAATCCATGTACGAAGGTTTTGTGATCCATTTGTACAAAGCGACATGTTTTGTCCAGGTAATCGTTTTACAAATTCTGTGTTTGTGTTCTTAATTATTTTTGTGTTGTATGACAGTCATTCTGACCCGGACCCAAACTCACCTACAATAAAAAAATGGAGCGAAATTCTAGTGAGATGAAACGTGACTACAACAGAAGAGTGCAAGAGGTTGTTGAATAGAGTTAGACTCCTGAATAATCAAGTACGATGGTGTAGTGTCTTTCCATCACCTCTTTGATAGAGTTTTTGTTCCACATTTTTTGCAAAAACTTTGGCGCTTGCAACTGTTGCTTCATTTTATTCGTATGTGTTGGTACATACTATTTTTGTTTATAGGTCAGACTATGTATTAGTATTGTTAATTTTCAATTGTACATATTTGGTTTAGTTTGTGCTTGATTCCGTAGACAAACAGTCCATCGTAAACAAAATAAAAACACAGCTATAGAATACCCAACTTCCGCAAACAACTTGCAACAATCTGAAATCAGCAACCAACTTCTGATTTCTTAAAACAAAATGCAACTAAAAACAGTTAAACGAAAAACAGTTACACGAAAAAAAAAAAAAAAAAACTCACCTGCAGCAAAGCGCGGGTTTCAAAACTTGTTTTAGCAACAATTTATATAAATAAAATAATTGTATACTTGAAAAAAAAACTGCTAAATTTTTAACATTAGCATTAACAAAAAAGTGTGTCGTAAATAAAATACTTTGAAAAACCTTTCACCAAAAATATAATTATACGAATACCCGCCGCCGCATCGCGCGGGTACCCGACTAGTTAATTAGTATTACTCTTTTCGTTCCAAATGATAATAATACTTTCATTTAAAAACACCTAATTTTAAGTATCGTATATTCTTATCATTATGAGTTAATTAAATGACGAAAAAAGACAATTTAAATATCGTTTATATAATAAAAAAATTAGATTGTTTGAAAATTTTAGTGAAAAATAGAGGTTATAGAAAAATCAGTTGAACCAATTAAATAGCTTGATTTTGACACATAAGCAAAATCGAGTGATGTGATTGGTGGAAAAAAGTCAAAATTGAATTGAAGTTAGTCAAAATTAAAAAAAATTATGGAGGAATTTGATGAAAACATAAAAAAATATATGTGTCAAATTTGTGAAAATAAAAACTTAAAAAAAGAAGAGGGGATTAATAAAACTTTATTGGTTGAATTTTAAATAAATTAGATGGAATTAAGTGGGTGTTTGGATGTGCTTATTAAAAACAAATTATTCATTTTGAAAACTCTATTTTGAAAAATCATCATTTTAAAAACTCCATTTTAAAAAATAGTGTTTGGATTTGATATTCCAGTTTGAAATCGCAATAATAAAATAATCACTTTTTTGAGTGTTTGACAAATTTGATTATTTGATAATAAACTCCATTTTGAAAGCTTACTTTTCCAAAACTCCATTTTGAAAATGAAATAAGTAGCTCCCCACTAACTTTTTCAAAACTACATTTTGGAGCTTCTAAACGCAAATAATCACTTATCTCCATTTATTACCCAAATACTTTTTTTTAACTTATCTCCATTTTGAAACTGAGATTTGGAGATAATCTCCTCCTAACCGCACATCCAAACACCCCCTAAGTGTAAACTTATAATTTTTCATATTTTTTTACCAAGTTTAAAAAATAAACAAAATACTCCCTTAAACTTTATACCCTATACACTATATATTTTAAAAATACAACATATTTTTTATATTAAAAGATTAACGAATCACAAGATTATAAATATTCAAATAAAAACATAAATTATTATCTATTTTTATTTTGACACTTAACAAAGTCAAACAATGCAATCTACGTAAATTATTATTTACATGAATATAAATATCAAAATGAACGCAAGACCTCATACATATGTGTGAGGTGAAAATAAATAAACGGGATTTTACAAATTACAACAACATGTTTTTTTTCAAGATCGTTATGTTTTACTTAACACGTACTGTCTAAAAAAGGGTATCTAACATTTCACTTAAACAAATTCAAATCCTTTGTGAATCAAATATTTATATAAATATCAAATAAAGTTATCACATAATGAAAACTCATGTAAAACTTGGGGTACATGAGTATCGTAACTATTTAAGTATTAAAAATTTAATATTATTTTATAAAATAATATTAAGCATTACAAAATCATGAATTTCTAAATCGTATACATGTAAGGTTGATGTAATTAATTTGTTAATTAATAATTATGATATAACTATTTAGAATAAAATTATCAAAAGTAAAAAAAATATGAAATTCGAAAAATAAAAATTGAGGTAAGTTATATTAATACGGTGCATAGTAAAAGAAAAAAATAATCAAACATATAAATATTAGATGTTAAAAAACATATAATATATATATATATATATATATATATATATATATATATATATATATATATATATATATATATATATATATATATATATATATATATATATATATATATATATATATATATATATATATATATATATATATATATATATATATATATATATATATATATATATATATATGTAATCGCAATAACGAAATTATTACTTCATTTAACTTTTATATTTAAATCTCGTGCGTGCACGGGTATTAAAACTAGTGTGTTATATATTTAAATAGTAAAACTAAAAAAAATTATATGTAAACATTTACTTCCTCCGTCCTATAATAATAGTCCACCGATAAAAAAACACGTAGTTTAATAAAAACATCATTTTTTTATATTTTTTTCTCTTACTTTTTACACAAAGACAATTTTACCTTTAAACAATTAATTTATAACTTTTTTATTTTTTGTAATAATACCTTCAAGTGGGGGTGATATACTAAACTTAATTTACAATTTTTATTTATTTTTGGACTGAACTATTAATATAAAACGTCCAAAAATAATATATTAGATTGTTAATATGGGACGAAAGAATATAAACGATAAAAAATACCCCGTAATATCCTAAACAAACAAAAGAGGATATATGTATGTTCTTCTTGATACTAAAATGGACTGACACATGATATTCATGAAAAATGATAGTAGGTGACTTCTTAAAGTACGTATGAACAACATAGTTATTCCTTAAAGCACCATTATTCATGGGAATGGAACTTTTTTTTTGTAGAAAGAAAAATAAAGTTGTAGTAATCATATATCAAACAAAAAGAAGATGGAAAAGTTTATGTAGTGGACATAACGCGCATTTGTGACAGGAAAAACAATATTAGATGCTTCCATCATCAATTATCCAATATCCATAAATGTACTGTTGAGTAAATTTTGAGTTTACTATATTTCTAGATATAACTTACTTAACATTAATGCATACTTTATAAAAAGAAACTTACTTTAATTATATATATTGATATCATGTATTTAGAAAAATGATAAGTTAATATTTAAAAATGATTTTAATTATAGAATGGTAAAAAAAATACCCATAAAGTGGTGTAACAACATGAAAATTATGTACGTGTGACAACATAGAAAAATTTATTATGTCTCGTGCACACATGATAGTTTATCGTGTTTAATATTAAGTAATTTTGATATTAATACATTAATAATTATGTACGCGTAAATGCGTAATAACATAAAAAAAATTATTATGCATTGTAGATACGTTTTTTATGGTATTAAATTTAGAGTATATAAAATATAACATGTATTTGTTTATTTTAAAATTATTGAAAAAGTATTAAGTTTACTTAACTTTTTTTTTTAAGTTTTTGTTTCTTACAAATTTGACATTTATTTTGTCTTATTTTCTCCATTAAATTTTTCCATCAATATTTCTTGAAACTTTTGCCAGATAAAAAATATAAAAAAATAGTTAAGAAATTATCTTTTATTAAAGAAACATTCTTCTTTTAAAAATACATAAGTACTCATTAATCGTTTTATTTTCCTAAATAAAAGATTCAGAGAAAAACAAAACGACTCCTCAACGGATACTGCAATAACTTAAAGTTATAAAATAGTACTACCTTCGTCTTAAAATTATAGTCTATTTTTTTTTTCAAATTAATTGTTCACTTCTAATAGGTAAGAAGTTTTATATCAAGGTTACAACATTACCTTTAGTTAAATTTATAATTACAAATTTGCTTTAAAGACTTTTTAAATTAATTAGTTATTAGTAAAAATATTTTTATGCAAAAAGAAAAAAAAAATTGTAAATATGATTTTTTTTTAAACTGTGTGTTTTTATCGATTAATAATAATTATAAGACGAATGAAGAAGCGTTTAGCGTTTTACTTTATCTTACGCAAAGTAAATACAATATACTACAGTACAGAATAGTATACATAGGTAGATTAAATATAATTTCTGTAAAAAAAATAATATCACGAACCTTAAAATATATAAATTTCTCAACAGAAACGCGTATTTAGGGAGCATCGTCAGGAGAGAGCACGTGCTTGATGACTTTTAGTGTGAAACTTTGGGTTTTATACTTCACAAAATATTGCTCCACGATAATTTACCCAAAAGTAGTATCTTTTGCTACAAAGTACAAACATTTAATTAACTAGCATCTTACTTTAGTAATTCGACAACGGATACTCGATAATGATTTTTAAAATAATAAATATTACTATTTTTTCTGTTAAAATTTAAATATTAAAGTTATTAAATCAAATTAAAATAAATCTTTAAAAAATATAATAAAAATAAAAAATTAATCAAAATATATCAAAATGGATATTAAATCAAGAGCATAGAATTTAAAAAAATATTATGAATTAAATTATAAAAAAATAATTAGATAAAAACATATTTCAATTTTAAAAATAAAAAATAGTTTTTTATAGTTTATTAAAAACGAAATGAATATTGAATTACAAAATAATGTTTTAATAAAAGTCAATCTTAATTGTCTTAGTTTTCATACTTTTTAAAAATAAAAATGTCCAAATGACATATAATATAGAACAAAAGTTCTATAAAGTTCCTATTTTTTGCAAAGTCCTCGTGGACTAATCCCCACCATCCAATCCATTTATCATCTAACGGCTCAAATTAAAAAAAAAAAATTCACTCAATCCTTTTTAATAAATGGTTTTATATTCTAACCGTTTCATTTCTCACACTCGCATCCTCCATTAACACACACACATACAATCGCCGCCTCCATTAACACACACACAGAAATCCTCCATTAAAATACACACAATCGCCGGAAAAAACACACACACAATCCGCCGACATTAAAACACACACAATCCTCCATTAAAACACACACACACCATTGATTCCGATTAGAAACTTTTGATGTTAATATAACCCTAATTAGTTGATTCCACCATTGATTCTGATGGATATCCGTGCAGAACTGGCTCAGGCGGCTATTAATGCGTTGGGTTAGTAAACCCTAACCCTATTTTTCTAATTATTTATTATTTATTATTTATTATGCTTATTTGTTGATCTGTCTATTATTAATCAATTATTAATCAGATATTTTTTATGGTATCCCTATAATTAATCAGTTGTTATAGTTATTCGTTATGGTTATATGTTGTTAGTGGCGATTACATTTTCAATATCTGTTATGTATTAGGATTTGTTATTATCATAGAATGTGTAGAAGCATATGTTAAGATGATGGCCTAGGAAAGAAATGAAATGCCGAAATAGTTTAGTATCCGTGGTTAGTTATCGACTGTATGCTAGTTAGCGGCGAATCATTTGTTAGTGGCGACTCTTAATGTTAGTGGCGACTCGTAGATTAGTTAGATTATGATTCATTCATATCTGTTTGTTAGCGGCGAGTAATTCATATCTGTTTGTTAGTGGCGCCTCTTAATGTTAGTGGCGCCTCTTAATGTTAGTGGCGACTCGTAGATTAGTTAGATTATGATTCATTCATATCTGTTTGTTAGCGGCGACCCGTAATGTTAAGCTTACTGAATTTTATTCATATTTGTTTGTTGCAGAGCTAACAGAAAAGGACAAAAGAAAACGTCGTTCACCTCCAAAACGTAATCCTCCACCTAAATTCGAGATTGCCAAACGCAAACCTTCAACTGTTACAAATAAACGTCTAAAAGTGGAAGTTGCGCAGGTAAAAGTTTAATAGTGTTTTTAACAGTTATCCGAGCCTGATTCATACATATATTCTGAGCCTGACTCATGCATGAGTCAGGTGACATATGCATGAGTCAGTTGACTCATGCATGTGTCACTTGACATAGTGACGTCAAGTTTATATGATCTTTTGAGTTTTATGTGGATTCTCAGGCTGATGTGGATGTTGCGCATGTAAAAGAAGCTTGTGTGGATGTTGAGCATGTTAAAGAAGCTGGTGTGGATGTTGCGCATGTAAAAGAAGCTGGTGTGGATGTTGCGCATGTAAAAGAACCAGGCGTGGATGTTGCGCAGGTAAAAGAAGCTGGTGTGGATGTTGTGCAGGCTTTGATCGGTCTTAAAGAAAGTGGTAGTGGTCGTGGCAGTGAGAGTGAGAGTGAGAATGAGACTGAGAGTGGGAGTGGGAGTGGTAGTGGGAGTGGGAGTGAGGGTGGGGATGATGGTGAGGGTGGGGATGATGGTGAGGGTGGGGGTGATGGTGGTAGTGAGACTGGGAGTGAGAGTCAGAGTGATGGCGATGGTGGGGGTGATGGTGACGGTGGGGGTGATGGTGAGGGTGATGGTGATGGTGAGAGTGAGAGTGATGGTGAGGGTGAGGGTGGGGGTGATGGTGATGGTGAGGGTGGGGGTGATGGTGAGAGTGAGAGTGATGATGAGAAAGTGGACAGTCAACAAGGGTCGGATGATGGGAGTGGGATTCAGGTTGATGAGGAGACAAGTGAGGAGGAGATTATTATTACTAAAAGGATTGGTAAGAAGTCAAGATCTAATTTTCATCCTACGTTAGATCTTAAGAAGGAGCTAACAGAAAAGGTTAAAACAAACCCTTCTAAGAAACAGGAGGTTAAAAAGGATGTGCAAAAGGAGGTCAAGCCTCTTAAAAAAGAGATGGTAAAACAGGAAGTGAAAAAGGAGGTCAAGCCTCCTAAAAAGAGATGGTTAAACAGGAAGTGAAAAAGGAGGTTAAAAAAGAGTTCAGGCCTTCTAAGAAGCGTAAGACTGTTAAAAAGGAGGAGGATGATGAAAAGCCTTCAAAGAAGATGAAGGAGGGGGAGGAGGGTGATAGTACATTGCCTCTATTTTGTAGGAATGTACCTTCTTCCTTTTTTTGAATGTGTCCGTGATGCTAATGTGGCGGGTATAGAAGAATTCATGGAGGAGATTGGTCTTGGTGCATTGTGTATTCGCAAGATAGATAAATTACCTAGTATTTTGGCTAGGTATGTGGTTAAGAAGTTTAAACCAGAAACCTACAATCTGGAGCTTACAAATGGTAATATTCATGTCACACCTCAGACAGTAAAAGATATTCTAGGACTTCCTCTTGGTGGTACTAGCATTTATGATTTACCTGAAAGAGAGATGGATGATGAGTTTGTTAGGACATGGATTAGACAGTTTGAGCCAAGGAAGTTGAGAAAATTCGGTCCAGCTGATATCGCGTTGAAGGTGATTGAAGCGGATAAAATTGACTTTATGTTTAAAGTCAACTTTCTTGAACTTTTTGCGTTGGTTTTTGGGAAAGGTGAAACAATGAATGCTTACCCAAGTTTGATTGTTGTTCGCCGAATTCGTGAAGATACAGATGTTAAGAACATTGATTGGTGTGGGTACATTCACAGGTGTCTTGAAACAAGTAAACTACCGACGACTTTGAATGGCTATTACAACGGACCATTGTGTTTTCTAATTGTAAGTGCTTTAATCTGTTTTTTATGTTTTCTGTTTTAATTATATATAGCATATATGTTTTTCAGATAACAAACATGGTTTCTTGTTTACAGCTTCTGTATTTAGATGCTACCAAGTGTGAGCGGGTTCTAGTTATTCGGTTGAGGCCAGCTATTCAAAGTTGGAACACAAGACTCATGATTAGCCGCCAAACTGTTGAGTTAAATGACGATCTTATGGGCAAATTGGAATTGTATGGAGAATGGACTCCGTCTGAGGCAAAACAAAGTGAGGGTTTTGTTTCAAAGCCTGATAGTGTTGGGACTCCAAAGCCTGCTAGTGTTGGGACTCCTAAGCCTGATAGTGTGCCTCCTACTGGAAAATGGTTAGTATTAGCTTATTTTTATGTTTTTATTTTTATGCGACAGCCTAACTCATGCATGTGTCGCCTGACTCATGCATGTGTCGCCTGACTCATGCATGTGTCGCCTGACTCATGCATGTGTCACCTGACTCATGCATGAGTCAGTGACTCATGCATGTGTCATATAAATTTGCAAGTGTTTTTTAAACACTTGTACATTTGAACATTTATGAATTTTCATTTTATATACAGAAAATGTTGAAGGATGTTGAAGAAAAGCTTTCTCTTATATCTAGAGAAAAAATTGAACTTGAAACCATGTTGAAGAATGCCAACACACAGTTTCCCCATGACGAAGATCTTCTAGTGTTGTATGATAGATATAAAGGAGTTTTTGGCGATTCTATTTCGATAGATATTGCCGTTAAACCTGCTGGTAACGAAGATGTTGGTAATGAAAATATAATACTTGATGATAGGTGGATTGATGAGAACATTGATTGGTATGCAGAGGTGATGGATCTTCTTGTTGACATATATTTTAGTGTACTTTGTTATATCCTTGTTAGTTTTAAACTTTTTAATAAGTTGGCTTCTCATCACATGACTCATGCAAGAGTCTACATGAGTCCATGAGTTGCCTGACTCATGCATGAGTTGCCTGACTCATGCATGAGTTGCCTGACTCATGCATGAGTTGCCTGACTCATGTATAAGTCACTAACATTATGTGAGTCAGCATTAAAGTTTTTGTAATATTTCAGGAGGATGCGTATTTTGGGCCTCGGGATCATGAGCCAGTTAATGACGATCCTGTGCATCCTAGCACTCCTAAAAAGGTGGTTGCACGAAAGCAGTTTGCTAAGCGGAGTCCATACTTGCCTTCCCCTTTTATGCATCAGTGTTGTGATACTAGTAAGCTTCATAGGGTTGAGTTTGTTTTGGGTAATTCTTTATTTGCGATGGAAGAAGAAAAATAGTAAGCATATTTTTTTTTTCTTTTTTCTTTTTGTAAACTTCATGTTTTAGATTATCATATGATTTATTCTGATTGTGTTCCTTTTTTTAACATGTAGTGAAACCATTTTCTGAGCAGAGCCTGTGTATGGTTATGTATTATCAGCTGTTCGATTAAATTTGGAAACATTGACACCAGGGTTGTGGTTAGATGCAAGTGTCTTTGATTGTTTGGTTACCATTCTAAATTTTGAGGAGTCACGGAAAGAGAATCCAGAACCAAGAAGAGTTTTTATGCCAACTGGATGTATTGTAAGTTTCACATGATATATATCTTTTAGATTTTCAATAATTATTATCATTGTTTGGTAATACTGTATTTTTGTTAAACGCAGGTACAAGGGATGATAGACAAAACAATGTCTCATGGTGAACAGTATAAATTGTTTTCAGAAGTCATTTCTGCGTATTTCAAAAATGATGCTGATTCACTTTCTTTATCCAATACTGAATTGGTAATTTTACGTTCTTTTTTGAATATATAGGCATCAAGTTTTCATCATTTTGAATTTACATATAATACCTTTTTATTTTTGGTTAAAATAGGTTTTCTTTCCAATTTGTGCTTCAAATCATTTTTTTGTTGTTGTTTTCTGCCTCAACAAACCTTCATCAATGATTATACTTGATAACATTCATGTTGCAAAATCCAAATGCACCGAAGTACAAACGAGTCTGTGATCCTTTGGTAAGTTGTATACTTGATTATTGTCATTACTGTTTTATTTGTTTTCACCTTAACTCATACATGAGTCACTGACTCAAGCATGAGTCACTGACTCAAGCATGAGTCAGTGACTCATGCATGAGTCAGTGACTCATACATTGTAAATAACATGTTTCCCCCTAAATTGTTTGTTGTGTAGAAAAAAATATTTGCTAGATATCTCAAAGAAGTTAATCATCCGAAGCACAGTACTGTTTCTAAGCTCAAAGGACGCAATCCGCGTTTGAAATGGACTACTAAGGTTAACCAAGTGGATTGTGGTGTCTTTGCGATGGTACATTTGGAGTCTTATCAGGGTCTTGCTCCTGAAGAATGGGATGTTGGTTTGGTAGAAGAGTCGAGCATACAGGAAACTATTTTGAAGCGCTTAAGGTACAGGTTTGCAACAAAAATTTTGTTGCACGAGCTCAATGCTGAAAGGCAGAAAATGTTTGATTTGGCTTACAAATTTGAAATGGCACATGATGAGCAAAAAAGGATCTCGATTATTTTGAATGCGATCAATAACAGGGATGTGCGTGATCCTCCTATAAATGCCGAGAGACCTGCAGCCCAGAAAGATGTAACCGAGAAGGCAGCGACTGCGAAGCCAGCAGTTGAGCAAGAAGCCTAGAAACCTACAGCCGAGAAGCCAGCAGTTGAGCAAGCAGCCAAGAAACCTGCAGCCGAGAATCCAGCAGTTGAGCAAGCAGCCAAGAAACCTGCAGCCGAGAATCCAGCAGTTGAGCAAGCAGCCAAGAAACCTACAGCCAAGAAACCTACAGCCAAGAAGCCAGCAGTGAAGCCAGTAACTGAGGAGGCAGCAGCCGTGAAGTCAACAGCCGGTCAAGCAGTAACCGAGAAGGCAAATGTTGATGCAACAGTAACCGAGAAACTAGTTGCCAAGAAGAAAGCTGCCAAGAAGAAACCAGCTGTCTAGAAATGTTGATCTACTTTGTAATACTTTATGATATTAAGTAATACTTGATTCTGATATCAGTTGTACTTGACTTTTTCGAACAAAGTTTGAAGTTTGACTTTGAATAACCTTGTTTGTTACAAGCCGTGCAATATCGTTCCGTGTTTTTGAACACATATAGAACTGTTTGTGACTCATACAGTGACTATGTATAAGTGTTTATGAATATGTGTTTGTATATGTTTGTTATTGTCATGTGACTCATGCATGAGTCATGTGACTCATGCATGAGTCATGTGACTTGCATACATGAGTCATGTAAACACATACAAACATATATTACTATGACACATGCAAGTCACATGACTCATGTATGCAAGTCACATGACTCATGCAAGTCATGTGACATGCAATGCCTTGAAAAAGTTGCAAGAGTTACCTCGTATAAGGATTTCTTGGGGTATCGGCATGATTTTAGGCTCTTTCTTTTGCAAGTGTTGCAAGAGTTATCTCGTATACATGAGTCATAGTAGTATATGTTCCATTTTTGTCATGTAACTCATGCATGAGTCACATGACTCATGCATAAGTCATGTGACTCATGCATGAGTCACATGACTCATGCATGAGTCACATGACTCATGCATGAGTCACATGACTTGATATTTCAATACACAAATATTTCAATACACATATATTTCAAGAGTACTAATATAGGAGTAATCATATTCATAGCATAATCAGATATTCTACAATGGTTTTCAACAGTTCAATAAAAGAAAAATAGAAAATTAAAAACATATATTCAAACAGTTGTTGTACTTGGTTCTCCTTTTTCCTGTGCCTGTTTTTTAGCAGCTGCAGCGATCTTCGCTAGTTTTGCGATATAGTATGGATTTAGTGGACATGTCATTTTTGTATGCTCGTTTGTCTTCTGTTTACAGTAACCACACGCACGAGGCTGTTTCTTTTTAGCCTTCATAGCTATTTCTCTTGCACTTTTTATACGCGCTCCTGTACGACCACCTTTGAGCCTAGCCCCAGTTGGATTTTTAATAAGATTTTTCTTTGGTTCCTCAATTGCATATATATCTTCAATAACGTCCTTTGTTTTCTTTGAAGGGGGCTTAGGCACTAAAACTTGATATTCTTTCTTTATATTATCCAGCTTTTGCACATATTCCGCCAGCTTTTCTGCATCTTTACTCAACCAAAAAAAGCACTCGTCTACGTGGAAGTTAGCCTCATTTGTTAGTTTCTGAATTGTTTCGTTCTTCTCTCCGTATCTGTTTGTGTTTCTTCTTAATGAAAGCGGTATCAAATCCCTTCTCCAACGCCTTAAAATGTACTTCTCCGGAATTTCTTCAATATCACGGTTCTTGAAAACACAAAATATGTGGCGACAAAGAAAACCATAACGCATAAAATGCCTACAAGTGCACTCAACAGATCCATCTCCAGGATTACGGAGAACCTTAAACATATACATGAAACATATTAATAAGTGAGCATAACACATATGAGTCACATTGACTCATGCATGAGTCAGCGCGACTCATGCACGAGTCAGCGTGACTCATGCATGAGTCAATGTGACTCATGCATGAGTTAGTGTGACTCATGAATGAGTCAGTGTGACTCATGCATGAGTAATTCATGTATCAGTTAAATGTTTCACTAACCTTGTAGGTTATTACTTTGTCTTCTTCCTGTACAACCATCTCTTTTCCTTCTTCTGTATACAGTGTTCTATAAGCACCCGCTCTCGTGTCTCGAACCTTAACCGTCTCAATACCCTCTTCCGTCTTAAATTCTTGTATTTGGCATGACCAAATTGATTCTACTATTTCAGCTTGAACCAAGAGAAATATTGTTCTAGTATAAACTTTACGCGCATGTTCTTCGATATTTAACTTCGTTTCAGGATTTGGAGCCGCGTCCCATGTTTTGAAGTCCAAAACTTCTTGCTTATGTCTTTGCCTTTCGATTGCCGATTCAAAGCACATCATGAAATTTACTAATGTTGACCCATGATTTGTGAAACTCTTAAAGAATGCATTTTCACTTTCAGATCTTGAAGTAGTTCTCATTAGTCCAAACAGTGGTGAGTCATAAAATAAGCCGGCAACCATAATTTACGAAGGTCATACATCTTTGTCATCCACTTGTGTGTTTCCAATCCAAAGCGTTCAATAAGTTCAAACCATCTTTTTTGGAACTCTTCTGGCTCAATGAACATATTCCACACAAGTTTGTTGAAACGATCTTTAAAATCAGTTTCCTTGTAAATCTTTTCACATATATGAAAATGAAGAATGTATGAATGTTAAGATATTTTGATATCATGTATTCACACTGACTCATACATGAGTCATGTGACTCATACATGAGTCATGTGACTCATACATGAGTCATGTGAATCATGCATGAGTCATGTGACTCATACATGAGTCATGTGACTCATACATGAGTCATGTGACTCATACATGAGTCATATATATATTTATAACTCATGTATAAGTTATCTGATAAATAACAAACAATCAGTACCTTTGTTGGGATTTTCTGCAAGATATGCCACATGCACAATCTGTGCTTAGATTCTTTCAAAACCGCTTCAATTGCTCGTTTCATTGCCCCATCTTGATCCGTTACGATCATTTTTGGTTGTTTTTTGTGAGCTGTCATGAATGATGTTAGTAGCCACGTATAAACTTCTGTATCTTCTCTTAAAAGCAATCCAGAGCCAACATTGACGCACTTTCTATGGTTATCTATCCCAGTGAATGGTAAACCATGTCATACCTGCAAAACAAATACATTAAAAAGATATAATATTTCATACTATGACTCATGTATTAGTTAGTGTGACTTGCATACATGAGTCATAGTGACTCATGTATGAGTCATTGACTCATGCATGAGTCACATGTGATTTATGTGAAAAAGACAACTTACTTATTTGTTCGAAAAGTTGCATCAAAAGATATAATATCTCCAAACTCCTCGTAGTTGCGTTTATCAACTTCGTCTGCCCTAAACATCGCAACTAATACGCTATCTTCAATCTTATACTGAAATGAAATCCCGCAACAAACTTCATCCTATTTTCCATCTTGTTAATAAGCATTTGTGCATCACTTTCTCCTATAATTGCATTAACATCCCTGATGTGATTCTTAAAATCATCACTAGTGCCATGAACATACTGAGATCCGCCTTTGATGCCAGATAACAAGGTATGTGCCTTTGTTGCGCCAAGTTTCATTGTTGAAGCTCTAACTACAAACAACCTTTCCGATTGACTCATCTTTCTTTGTTTCTTCGTTAGATGCTTATATTCTTTAGGAATCATGGTCTGATTGTGCTTAGCAACAAATTTAGTCACAACATACTTTTTCCGGACATAATCTAAATCAACTTTTATTTGCGCCATGCAACCTGTTATACGGTGCCTCGTGTGCCTAGTTTGTTTTCCACTACTAACCGATGTGTTGATATTTATATCTTTTATATTCCCATGTCGGTTACACGTGATGTATTTAATTTTTACTTCACCACTTCTATTTCTTTTTTGTGTGTATTTTTTAACTTCAAATCCTGCTTTTTCATCATAAGCTTCATAAAAGTCAATACTCTCCTCTATCGTTTTAAATTCTTTATCCTCAAGAGGCACGTACTGCTCATCAACATTTGGTTCCCAATATGTCGATCCTCCGGGTGACTCAAAATGAATGTATAAACTAGGTTTTGGTGAATTATGAGCATCTGTTTCACAATCCAATAAAAGAATAGTTCAGGAATTGTATGAGTCATATATGACTCATATATGAGTCACACTGACTCATGTATGAGTCGCACTGCCTCATGTATGAGTCACACTGACTCAAATATGAGTTATATGGCTCATCTGTTACATAACTCATGCATGAGTCAGTGTGACTCATGCATGAGTCAGTGTGTGGGGGATCTTTTCCCTATTAAACAAAGTCTCCATGGATAAATCCCCACCCTTTATCTCTAAATGATCTAAGGGCTGTGATTAAAACCCCCTTTTTTATAACTTACCTTTATTTTTTTTTTTTAAAAACATAACAGACCGGTGATGGAACCCGATCCTCACTCCCACCGGCGACCACCTCCACCACCTCCACCTAACAGCCGACCACCACAACAACCTCATCTCCCACCTTTTTCAGGCGACCACCACAACAACCCCACCTTCTACCCGCGACCACCACAACAAACCAACCTTCTTCCTGCGTCATCCACACCAACCCACCTTTTTCCGGCGGCCTTTACTGCAAACAACCTTTTTCCGGCAGCCCCCACAAGAATCCATTATTTTACGGCAAGACCCACACCAAACAATCGTTTCCCAGCTACTTCTACAACCCCACCCCTTCCCCAGCGAGTTCCATAGCGTATCCACCATTTTTCGGCGACTTCCATACGAAACCCACGTTTTTGGCGCCCTACACAACAAACCCAGCAATTTCTAGCAACCTACACAACAAAAAACCCTTTCCCGTCGATTTATACAACAAACGACGCTTTTACGGCCAACTCCACAACAAACATCCAACTTCCGGAAACCTCCATAACAAATGACCATCTCCCAGCGAGTTCCACAACCTCCACATCAAGTGACAATGATCCAGTAAATGTAGAAGTTGCTGATGATGTTAGCGAAAATGTACTTGCTGATGCTATTGAAGAAGATGTTGATGTAGAAGCTGAAAATGTAGTTGGCGATGTTGATGTTATTGAAAATGTAGAAGCCAATACAGGTAATAACTTTGTACCAGAAATAGATATGTTACTTAAAATGTAGTTGCTGAGGCACACTGACTCATGCATGAGTCACGCTGACTCATGCATGAATCACGCTGACTCATGCATGAGTCACACTGACTCATGCATGACTCACGCTGACTCATGCATGAGTCACACTGAATCATGCATGAGTTATGTAACAGATGAGCCACATAACTCATATTTGAGTCAGTGTGACTCATACATGAGTCAGTGTGACTCATACATGAGTCAGTGTGACTCATATATGAGTCATATATGACTCATACAATTCCTGAACTATTTTTTTATTGGATTGTGAAACAGATGCTCATAATTCACCAAAACCTAGTTTATACATTCATTTTGAGTCACCCGGAGGATCGACATATTGGGAACCAAATGTTGATGAGCAGTACGTGCCTCTTGAGGATAAAGAATTTAAAACGATAGAGGAGAGTATTGACTTTTATGAAGCTTATGCTGAAAAAGCAGGATTTGAAGTTAAAAAATACACACAAAAAAGAAATAGAAGTGGTGAAGTAAAAAGTAAATACATCACGTGTAACCGACATGGGAATATAAAAGATATAAATATCAACACATTGGTTAGTAGTGGAAAACAAACTAGGCACACGAGGCACCGTATAACAGGTTCCATGGCGCAAATAAAAGTTGATTTAGATTATGTCTGGAAAAAGTATGTTGTGACTAAGTTTGTTGCTAAGCACAATCATCCCATGATTCCTAAAGAATATAAGCATCTAACGAAGAAACAAAGAAAGATGAGTCAATCGGAAAGGTTGTTTGTAGTTAGAGCTTCAACAATGAAACTTGGTGCAACAAAGGCACATACCTTGTTATCTGGCATCAAAGGCGGATCTCAGTATGTTCATGGCACTAGTGATGATTTTAAGAATCACATCAGGGATGTTAATCCAATTATAGGAGAAAGTGATGCACAAATGCTTATTAACAAGATGGAAAATAGGATGAAGTTTGTTGCGGGATTTACATTTCAGTATATGATTGAAGATAGCGTATTAGTTGCGATGTTTTGGGCAGACGAAGTTGATAAACGCAACTACGAGGAGTTTGGAGATATTATATCTTTTGATGCAACTTTTCGAACAAATAAGTAAGTTGTCTTTTTCACATAAATCACATGTGACTCATGCATGAGTCAATGACTCATACATGAGTCACTGTGACTCATGTATGCAAGTCACACTGACTAATACATGAGTCATAGTATGAAATATTATATCTTTTTAATGTATCTATTTTGCAGGTATGACATGGTTTTTGTACCATTCACTGGGATAGATAACCATAGAAAGTGCGTCAATGTTGGCTCTGGATTGCTTTTAAGAGAAGATACAGAAGCTTTTACGTGGATACTAACATCATTCATGACAGCTCACAAAAAACAACCAAAAATGATCGTAACGGATCAAGATGGGGCAATGAAACGAGCAATTGAAGCGGTTTTGAAAGAATCTAAACACATATTGTGCATGTGGCATATCTTGCAGAAAATCCCAGCAAAGGTACTGATTGTTTGTTATTTATCAGATAACTTATACATGAGTTATAAATATATATATGACTCATGTATGAGTCACATGACTCATGTATGAGTCACATGACTCATGTATGAGTCACATGACTCATGTATGAGTCACATTACTCATATATGAGTCAGTGTGAATACATGATATCAAAATATCTTAACATTCATACATTCTTCATTTTCAGATATGTGAAAAGATTTACAAGGAAACTGATTTTAAAGATCGTTTCAACAAACTTGTGTGGAATATTTTCATTGAGCCAGAAGAGTTCCAAAAAGATGGTTTGAACTTATTGAACGCTTTGGATTGGAAACACACAAGTGGATGACAAAGATGTATGACCTTCGTAAATTGTGGTTGCTGGCTTATTTTATTGACTCACCACTGTTTGGACTAATGAGAACTACTTCAAGATCTGAAAGTGAAAATGCATTCTTTAAGAGTTTCACAAATCATGGGTCAACATTAGTAAATTTCATGATGTGCTTTGAATCGGCAATCGAAAGGCAAAGACATAAGCAAGAAGTTTTGGACTTCAAAACATGGGACGCGACTCCAAATCCTGAAACGAAGTTAAATATCGAAGAACATGCGCGTAAAGTTTATACTAGAACAATATTTCTCTTGGTTTAAGCTGAAATAGTAGAATCAATTTGGTCATGCCAAATACAAGAATTTAAGATGGAAGAGGGTATTGAGACGGTTAAGGTTCGAGACACGAGAGCGGGTGCTTATAGAACACTGTATACAGAAGAAGGAAAAGAGATGGTTGTACAGGAAGAAGACAAAGTAATAACCTACAAGGTTAGTGAAACATTTAACTGATACATGAATTACTCATGCATGAGTCACACTGACTCATGCATGAGTCACGCTGACTCATGCATGAGTCACATTGACTCATGCATGAGTCACGCTGACTCATGCATGAGTCGCGCTGACTCATGCATGAGTCAATGTGACTCATATGTGTTATGCTCACTTATTAATATGTTTCATGTATATGTTTAAGGTTCTCCGTAATCCTGGAGATGGATCTGTTGAGTGCACTTGTAGGCATTTTATGCGTTATGGTTTTCTTTGTCGCCACATATTTTATGTTTTCAAGAACCGTGATATTGAAGAAATTCCAGAGAAGTACATTTTAAGACGTTGGAGAAGGGATTTGATACCGCTTTCATTAAGAAGAAACACAAACAGATACGGAGAGAAGAACGAAACAATTTAGAAACTAACAAATGAGGCTAACTTCCACGTAGACGAGTGCTTGTTTTGGTTGAGTAAAGATGCAGAAAAGCTGGCGGAATATGTGCAAAAGCTGGATAATATAAAGAAAGAATATCAAGTTTTAGTGCCTAAGCCCCTTCAAAGAAAACAAAGGACGTTATTGAAGATATATATGCAATTGAGGAACCAAAGAAAAATCTTATTAAAAATCCAACTGGGGCTAGGCTCAAAGGTGGTCGTACAGGAGCGCGTATAAAAAGTGCAAGAGAAATAGCTATGAAGGCTAAAAAGAAACAGCCTCGTGCGTGTGGTTACTGTAAACAGAAGACAAACGAGCATACAAAAATGACATGTCCACTAAATCCATACTATATCGCAAAACTAGCGAAGATCGCTGCAGCTGCTAAAAAACAGGCACAGGAAAAAGGAGAACCAAGTACAACAACTGTTTGAATATATGTTTTTAATTTTCTATTTTTCTTTTATTGAACTGTTGAAAACCATTGTAGAATATCTGATTATGCTATGAATATGATTACTCTTATATTAGTACTCTTGAAATATCTGTGTATTGAAATATTTGTGTATTGAAATATCAAGTCATGTGACTCATGCATGAGTCATGTGACTCATGCATGAGTTACATGACAAAAATGGAACATATACTACTATGACTCATGTATACGAGATAACTCTTGCAACACTTGCAAAAGAAAGAGCCTAAAATCATGCCGATACCCCAAGAAATCCTTATACGAGGTAACTCTTGCAACTTTTTCAAGGCATTGCATGTCACATGACTTGGATGAGTCATGTGACTTGCATACATGAGTCATGTGACTTGCATGTGTCATAGTAATATATGTTTGTATGTGTTTACATGACTCATGTATGCAAGTCACATGACTCATGCATGAGTCACATGACTCATGCATGAGTCACATGACTCATGCATGAGTCACATGACAATAACAAACATATACAAACACATATTCATAAACACTTATACATAGTCACTGTATGAGTCACAAACAGTTTTATATGTGTTTAAAAACACGGAACGATATTGCACGTCTTGTAACAAACAAGGTTATTCAAAGTCAAACTTCAAACTTTGTTCGAAAAAGTCAAGTACAACTGATATTAGAATCAAGTATTACTTAATATCATAAAGTATTACAAAGTAGATCAACATTTCTAGACAGCTGGTTTCTTATTGGCAGCTTTCTTCTTGGCAACTAGTTTCTCGGTTACTGTTGCATCAACATTTGCCTTCTCGGTTACTGCTTGACCGACTGTTGACTTCACGGCTGCTGCCTCCTCAGTTACTGGCTTCACGGCTGCTTGCTCAACTGCTGGCTTCTTGGCTGTAGGTTTCTTCGCTGCTTGCTCAACTACTGGATTCTCGGCTGCAGGTTTCTTGGCTGCTTGCTCAACTGCTAGATTCTCGGCTGCAGGTTTCTTGGCTGCTTGCTCAACTGCTGGCTTCTCGACTGTAGGTTTCTTGGCTGCTTGCTCAACTGCTGGCTTCGCAGTCGCTGCCTTCTCGGTTACATCTTTCTGGGCTGCAGGTCTCTCGGCATTTATAGGAGGATCACGCACATCCCTGTTATTGATCGCATTCAAAATAATCGAGATCCTTTTTTGCTCATCATGTGCCATCTCAAATTTGTAAGCCAAATCAAACATTTTCTGCCTTTCAGCATTGAGCTCGTGCAACAAAATTTTTGTTGCAAACCTGTACCTCAAGCGCTTCAAAAGAGTTTCCTGTATGCTCGACTCTTCTACCAAACCAGCATCCCATTCTTTAGGAGCAAGACCCTGATAAGACTCCAAATGTACCATCGCAAAGACACCACAATCCACTTGGTTAACCTTAGTAGTCCATTTCAAACGCGGATTGCGTCCTTTGAGCTTAGAAACAGTACTGTGCTTCGGATGATTAACTTCTTTGAGATATCTAGCGAATAATTTTTTCTACACAACAAACAATTTAGGGGGAAACATGTTATTTACAATGTATGAGTCACTGACTCATGCATGAGTCACTAACTCATGCTTGAGTCAGTGACTCATGCTTGAGTCAGTGACTCATGCATGAGTTAAGGTGAAAACAAATAAAACAGTAATGACAATAATCAAGTATACAACTTACCAAAGGATCACAGACTCGTTTGTACTTGGTGAATTTGGATTTTGCAACATGAATGTTATCAAGTATAATCATTGATGAAGGTTTGTTGAGGCAGAAAACAACAACAAAAAAATGATTTGAAGCACAAATTGGAAAGAAAACCTATTTTAACCAAAAATAAAAAGGTATTATATGTAAATTCAAAATGATGAAAACTTGATGCCTATATATTCAAAAAAGAACGTAAAATTACCAATTGAGTATTAGATAAAGAAAGTGAAGCAGCATCATTTTTGAAATACGCAGAAATGACTTCTGTAAACAATTTATACTGTTCACCATCAGACATTGTTTTGTCTATCATCCCTTGTACCTGCGTTTAACAAAAATACAGTATTACCAAACAATGATAATAATTATTGAAAATCTAAAAGATATATATCATGTGAAACTTACAATACATCCAGTTGGCATAAAAACTCTTCTTGGTTCTGGATTCTCTTTCCGTGACTCCTCAAAGTTTAGAATGGTAACCAAACAATCAACGACACTTGCATCTAACCACAACCCTGGTGTCAATGTTTCCAAATTTAATCGAACAACTGATAATACATAACCATACACAGGCTCTGCTCGGAAAATTGTTTCACTACACGTTAAAAAAAGGAACACAATCAGAATAAATCATATGATAATCTAAAAACATGAAGTTTACAAAAAGAAAAAAGAAAAAAAATATGCTTACTATTTTTCTTCTTCCATCTCAAATAAAGAATTACCCAAAACAAACTCAACCCTATGAAGCTTACTAGTATCACAACACTGATGCATAAAAGGGGAAGGCAAGTATGGACTCCGCTTAGCAAACTGCTTTCGTGCAACCACCTTTTTAGGAGTGCTAGGATGCACAGGATCGTCATTAACTGGCTCATGATCCCGAGGCCCAAAATACGCATCCTCCTGAAATATTACAAAAACTTTAATGCTGACTCACATAATGTTAGTGACTTATACATGAGTCAGGAAACTCATGCATGAGTCAGGCAACTCATGCATGAGTCAGGCAACTCATGCATGAGTCAGGCAACTCATGGACTCATGTAGACTCTTGCATGAGTCATGTGATAAGAAGCCAACTTATTAAAAAGTTTAAAACTAACAAGGATATAACAAAGTACATTAAGATATATGTCAACAAGAAGATCCATCACCTCTGCATACCAATCAATGTTCTCATCAATCCACCTATCATCAAGTATTATATTTTCATTACCAACATCTTCGTTACCAGCAGGTTTAACGGCAATATCTATCGAAATAGAATCGCCAAAAGCTCCTTTATATCTATCATACAACACTAGAAGATCTTCGTCATGGGGAAACTGTGTGTTGGCATTCTTCAACATGGTTTCAAGTTCAATTTTTTCTCTAGATATAAGAGAAAGCTTTTCTTCAACATCCTTCAACATTTTCTGTATATAAAATGAAAATTCATAAATGTTCAAATGTACAAGTGTTTAAAAAATACTTGCAAATTTATATGACACATGCATGAGTCACTGACTCATGCATGAGTCAGGCGACACATGCATGAGTCAGGCGACACATGCATGAGTCAGGCGACACATGCATGAGTCAGGCGACACATGCATGAGTCAGGCTGTCGCATAAAAATAAAAACATAAAAATAAGCTAATACTAACCATTTTTCCAGTAGGAGGCACACTATCAGGCTTAGGAGTCCCAACACTAGCAGGCTTTGGAGTCCCAACACTATCAGGCTTTGAAACAAAACCCTCACTTTGTTTCGCTTCAGACGGAGTCCATTCTCCATACAATTCCAATTTGCCCATAAGATCGTCATTTAACTCAACAGTTTGGCGGCTAATCATGAGTCTTGTGTTCCAACTTTGAATAGCTGGCCTCAACCGAATAACTGGAACCCGCTCACACTTGGTAGCATCTAAATACATAAGCTGTAAACAAAAAACCATGTTTGTTATCTGAAAAACATATATGTTATATATAATTAAAACAGAAAACATAAAAAACAGATTAAAGCACTTACAATTAGAAAACACAATGGTCCGTTGTAATAGCCATTCAAAGTCGTCGGTAGTTTACTTGTTTCAAGACACCTATGAATGTACCCACACCAATCAATGTTCTTAACATTTGTATCTTCACGAATTCGGCGAACAGCAATCAAACTTGGGTAAGCATTCATTGTTTCACCTTTCCCAAAAACCAACGCAAAAAGTTCAAGAAAGTTGACTTTAAACATAAAGTCAATTTTATCCGCTTCAATCACCTTCAACGCGATATCAGCTGGACCGACTTTTCTCAACTTCCTTGGCTCAAACTGTCTAATCCATGTCCTAACAAACTCATCATCCATCTCTCTTTCAGGTAAATCATAAATGCTAGTACCACCAAGAGGAAGTCCTAGAATATCTTTTACTGTCTGTGGTGTGACATGAATATTACCATTTGTAAGCTCCAGATTGTAGGTTTCTGGTTTAAACTTCTTAACCACATACCTAGCCAAAATACTAGGTAATTTATCTATCTTGCGAATACACAATGCACCAAGATCAATCTCCTCCATGAATTCTTATATACCCGCCACATTAGCATCACGGACACATTCAAAAAAGGAAGTAGGTACATTCCTACAAAATAGAGGCAATGTACTATCACCCTCCTCCACCTCCTTCATCTTCTTTGAAGGCTTTTCATCATCCTCCTCCTTTTTAACAGCCTTACGCTTCTTAGAAGGCCTGAACTCTCTTTTAACCTCCATTTTCACTTCCTGTTTAACCATCTCTTTTTTAGGAGGCTTGACCTCCTTTTTCACTTCATGTTTTACCATCTCTTTTTTAGGAGGCTTGACCTCCTTTTGCACTTCCTTTTTAACCTCCTGTTTCTTAGAAGGGTTTGTTTTAACCTTTTCTGTTAGCTCCTTCTTAAGATCTAACGTAGGATGAAAATTTGATCTTGACTTCTTACCAATCCTTTTAGTAATAATAATCTCCTCCTCACTTGTCTCCTCATCAACCTGAATCCCACTCCCATCATCCGACCCCTGTTGACTGTCTACTTTCTCATCATCACTCTCACTCTCACCATCACCCCCACCCTCACCATCACCATCACCCCCACCCTCACCCTCACCATCACTCTCACTCTCACCATCACCATCACCCTCACCATCACCCCCACCGTCACCATCACCCCCACCGTCACCATCACCCCCACCATCGCCATCACTCTGACTCTCACTCTCAGTCTCACTGCCACCATCACCCCCACCATCACCATCATCCCCACCATCACCATCATCCCCACCCTCACCATCATCCCCACCCTCACCATCATCCTCACCCTCACTCCCACTCCCACTCCCACTACCACTCCCACTCCCACTCTCAGTCTCACTCTCACTCTCACTCTCACTGCCACAGCCACTACCACCTTCTTTAAGACCGATCAAAGCCTGCACAACATCCACACCAACTTCTTTTACCTGCGCAACATCCACGCCTGGTTCTTTTACATGCGCAACATCCACACCAGCTTCTTTTACATGCGCAACATCCACACCAGCTTCTTTAACATGCGCAACATCCACACCAGCTTCTTTTACATGCGCAACATCCACATCAGCCTGACAAAAGATCATATAAACTTGACGTCACTATGTCAAGTGACACATGCATGAGTCAACTGACTCATGCATATGTCACCTGACTCATGCATGAGTCAGGCTCAGAATATATGTATGAATCAGGCTCAGATAACTGTTAAAAACACTATTAAACTTTTACTTGCGCAACTTCCACTTTTAGACGTTTATTTGTAACAGTTGAAGGTTTGCGTTTGGCAATCTCGAATTTAGGTGGAGGATTACGTTTTGGAGGTGAACGACGTTTTCTTTTGTCCTTTTCTGTTAGCTCTGCAACAAACAGATATGAATAAAATTCAGTAAGCTTAACATTGCGGGTCGCCGCTAACAAACAGATATGAATGAATCATAATCTAACTAATCTACGAGTCGCCACTAACATTAAGAGGCGCCACTAACAAACAGATATGAATGACTCGCCGCTAACAAACAGATATGAATGAATCATAATCTAACTAATCTCCGAGTCGCCACTAACATTACGAGTCGCCACTAACATTAAGAGTCGCCACTAACAAATGATTCGCCGCTAACTAGCATACAGTCGATAACTAACCACGGATACTAAACTATTTCGGCATTTCATTTCTTTCCTAGGCCATCATCTTAACATATGCTTCTACACATTCTATGATAATAACAAATCCTAATACATAACAGATATCGAAAATGTAATCGCCACTAACAACATATAACCATAACGAATAACCATAACAACTGATTAATTATAGGGATACCATAAAAAATAACTGATTAATAACTGATTAATAATAGGCAGATCAACAAATAAGCATAATAAATAATAAATAATAAATAATTAGAAAAATAGGGTTAGGGTTTACTAACCCAACGCATTAATAGCCGCCTGAGCCAGTTCTGCACGGATATCCATCGGAATCAATGGCGGAATCAACTAATTAGGGTTATATTAACATCAAAAGTTTCTAATCGGAATCAATGGTGTGTGTGTGTTTTAATGGAGGATTGTGTGTGTTTTAATGGCGGCGGATTGTGTGTGTGTTTTTTCCGGCGATTGTGTGTATTTTAATGGAGGATTTGTGTGTGTGTGTTAATGGAGGCGGCGATTGTGTGTGTGTGTGTTAATGGAGGATGCGAGTGTGAGAAATGAAACGGTTAGAATATAAAACCATTTATTAAAAGGGATTGAGTGGGTTTTTTTTTTTTTAATTTGAGCCGTTAGATGATAAATGGATTGGATGGTGGGGATTAGTCCACGAGGACTTTGCAAAAAATAGGGACTTTATAGAACTTTTGTTTTGTTTAATAAGGGTGTGTGGGGATCTTTTCCCTATAATATAGTAAGATAAAATAAAATATGTAAAATATATTTTCAAAATTAAATTTTTGTTGAATCACACATAGTAATAACTAAGTTCAATAAAACAGTTACATATTATTTGAAGTTAAGAAATTAAATAAAACAGTTACTAATCTTTTTTTTAAAGAATGATGATTTTTGATTTTTACTAATCTTTCTATTGTAGCTTTGTTGCTGATGTGATATTTGTTAATTACTTTGTCTAACCGTCTGACCCTTTGCTTTTTTTTTTTAACTTTTCAAAGTATTTTTCTTTTTGAGGAAAACAAATTTCAAAAAAAGTTTATCCCAAAAAATATTTTAAAAAGAGATATTTATACAAAGCTAATTAGAATAACATGTTATATTGCATTTTATGGGTTTTGGCCACTTAGCTAAACACTTGATCACAAGAATATTATTTCTATGAATTCATGCCTGTCACTACGGGTAAGGGTCCAGTTTATACATGACATTTCAGGTATATCATGGTCTTTGATAAGGTGATAGAATTTCGGCAACATTTTTGGAACAACTATAGTTCACAGGCAGCGATGACTTGTGGTTTTATGATTCGCATTCTCATCGAATGTCGATCCCAGTTGAAACATATGAGGTTCAAATTGCAGTTCTGTATATATGATTAGTACAGTATATACCCTAGTGTTGTTTAACTAGTTTTGTTTGTAACTTATGATCCCAGTCGAAACATATAAAAATGTTCCGTAATCTAGGTGTGATCATGATATGCAAAACTCGTAAATGCTCGATGCTCGTAAGTGTTACTTCATGTAGCTTTGAAAAAGGAATATTCAAGAAAGAAAAAAAAGTTACTTGTTGCATGCCAAACAAGCATTAAAAATAAAACGCTCATCGCTATTAATTACTCTGATACGCTATGCCCTAAACACATCCATTACAGAACATAATTCATAACTTTTCATTCATAGATATATAAAGTAATAGTACTCGATTAAGGGCCATCAAATTAAATTTCCAGGACAAAACGAAAAGAAAGCATTAGTAAGTAGTCTCACGGGCTGTTTGTTAACGTAAGCTCATTTCAACCTATATAATATAAGCCTCAATTTTGTGGCTTATTTGAAGACTGATGAGCTTATACAAGTTTATTATGATACAATAAACTTATATAAGCCCAAAACTCTCCAAATAAGCTTTAAAAAATTGGGCTTTATGAAATATAAGCCGAAATATGCCTTATTTTCGGCTTATATAACATAAGCCTCAATTTTATGGCTAATTTTGAGACTCCAATGGCTTATATAAGTTTATCATGGTATAATAGACTTGTATAAGCCCATAAGTCTCTAAATAAGCCACAAAATTAGAGCTTACGTTATATAAGCCGAAATGAATTTACGTTATATAAGCCCAAAACAAACACCCTAACTGCATACTGTTTTAAAGCGTATCAAGTAGTACAACTTAAATAGTTAAACACAGAACCTGGTTAAACTTAAAGGTAACGACATGGTGGCATGAAAGAATCACAATGTCATTTATACAAGAAGCTTGATCAATCAACTTTTCATCTCATTTCAACAAGATCAGCACAAGCAAAACAATAAATGACTTGAATGTTCCGTTTTGAACAAGCAGCACGACACAGTGGCTCCATCCCAAAGAACCAAACTACGCAAAAACATCCATGATTTAGAAAGCTAACTAAGGATTCAAAGGCAGAAAATTTTGAGCAGTAGAGAATACCGCATAGACTACAGTTTGTACACACACCAGTAAAGTTATATACTACTATATATAGTCTTTCAATATATCTAACATTGTGTTTTGATGTCATTCCCGCAAACTACCATCTGCTTGTTAGTTCTTCCTCGAGACTGATCACCAGCAATTTTTATCGGATAGGGATATAAGCTGCATAAACGGAGCTCAAATATGTCAGTACAGTATATACAGGAAGACGTGGTATAAAACTATGGAAAGTTAGCAGTTTAGCACAATGTCTGACATATGTGGTGCTATACAAGGTGGGTTTCCTTTGGGTATCAATTTGCTGATATAACCGAGCAAAACGCTATTAACAGACAAATATACACAAACATGAGATATATTTAATGGTTCACCAACAGGGCAACCGCAAACGAGTATTTGCTATACATAGGAACACCTTAAAGATTCGGGTCAAACATATAAATCTCAACGTAAACATATCAACAAGTTCCAATATCCATCTACCAGAAATACTGGAGGGGTAAAACGGGTGGGTTTGGTAACAGGTCAGAATACGCCGGGCAATCCACAAACACTTGTTTTCCTAGTCATTTGTTGAATTTTATAAAAGCTACTAGTATCTAAAGTCTTTATATATGATATAAAACTACTCCGATTATCATTATAATGATAATTATAATTTTCAAAATGAAAAAAAAAGTCGCCGGTTTCATATTGAATACACTTGGGTTCCTTTCAATCCTTTTAATTTTTTTACACTGTAACCCTTTAGGCAGTTTCTTGAATATAAGGAATGACTCTTCAGCTCAACTATACTAAAGGTTTGTCGTTTATGGCCTAATGGACCTTCTTAGTTTCTAGCCTCAAGTGCTTTGAACACTGTCCTTAATCTTGTAATGCTATCTTCACCCTCAAGTTCTAATATTTGTTCTTGAATCAAGGGCTTTGGATATTCTCTAAGTTTAAGAAAATGAGCCGGGGACGCATGACCCGGTCTTTAAGTGGCAAGGCACGACCCCTTGAGATGAGGAGTGAAGTCACCCTTAATTTTAATACGAGAGTTCAACAAGGCATGTTTCTAACTGATCGGGTGGATAGAATCGAGTCTGGAGTATCAATCCCTAACAGAAAGTATTTAAGACACCGTAGCAGTACTAAAGGTAGCAAGATGGGAACTTCGAGTAACTGATCATGGGTTTTGGCTGAAACAGGTTATTTCCAAGTACAGGTGGGACTCAAAACCCCTTTTCTGTCATCTAATTTTTATATATGTAAACACAATCAGTTTTTACTTATAACATTAGTAGATGGATCAAACTCGCCACCTCTGAACCAAAATTTGGCAGAGTATCAAGAAAATAAAAATTTTTAATTCATGGTTCCAACTTTTCCAAATTTCGGTTCCGGGTTTTCCTTAGTAATGATGTATCGAAAGGCATAAATACTACTATAATATGTAATGAATATGAATTACCAACCTGGTGTGCAACCTCTTTTAGCCGTTTCTTTTCTGGAGTTGATTCTCCTATCAAGTTCACCTTCTCGGGGCTCACAGGAGCTGATTGGTTCTCGTGGCTCATTTCGTTAAAGCCACTTCCATCGGTCATAGGCCCTCTTTTTCTCTTCCTCTGGAACGTATGCTTTATAACTCTATCAGTCAAAGTATCACTTTGAACATCGGTCTTAGAAACCTCCATCTCTAAATTCCTTAATGGCAACTCCACTTTATCTTTTACTTGACTCATAAGTTCCTCTTGGCTCGTGCTTTGACTATTGCACGTTATTTCCATGTCTTTAACAACAGCTTTACTCTCTTTTGAGTTTTCCTGTATAGTTTCATCAATTATATGTTTGACTGAACTTGGGGAAATCAGACATGGATTACCAGCTGCTATATCTATCTCCTTTACTTCATCCTCTTTGGAAATCGACTCCGGGTCATTATTGTCATTAGTTTTCACAGAAAATGATGACTTTTTATCCAATGAGGTCCGTTCACATGAATTATCAGCTGCTATATGGATCTCCTTTACTTGCTCCAAAACAATATCTTTCTCTAGTACTTCATCCTTTTTGTCTGTGTTCTTACTGTCATTCGTTTTCACAGGAAATGGTAACTTTTTATCTAAAGGGATACGTTCACATGCGCGGATTCTTTGAGTACACCCATTTCTATAAAGCTCAGTTTCTTTGCTTCTCGAGATTATTGAAGGTAAATCCACACTACTAAGTAAACACTTCTTTAAAGGGAAGAAAGATTTATATAAACTCGGGCTTTTGTTTGTTTGGTTATTGGAAATGGGTTTTGCTAAGGAGGGAGGAATTGTAATAGGTTCAGGAGTTGATGCATAGTCTACTTGTAGTGGATGCTTTACTTCTTTGACTTTAGTAAATTTTGCAAGTTGTGCCTCAACTGCTCTCAGCTCCTCCCTGAGTTCTTTCACTATGTCTTCAGCTTCCTGAAGTTGCGCTTCGAGTTCTTCAATTTTCTTTTGTTGGGTGCACGATGTGACTGCTGCTTCACTAATCTGCAAGATTTTTAAACAGTTATGCATCACGTTTACTAGCCGAAAGCATAAATTGGAGGTGCAAAACTACACAAATGAAAGGATAGCATAAAATAACTAGCGTATTTCCTCTGTGCCCTATTGCTCAAATTGTATAAATGAAGAAAATACTTCAATGACAGGAAAATGCAATTTATATACCAACCAAAACATCATACATGACGCAAGTACCTACCTCCACTTTTCCTGAGACACATAGAAAAAGCTACCAGCAAAAATATCACAGGACAAATACTCAAGGATTAGCAATACACGTACTAAGCCTACCTGGCACACCTTTCATCACCAATGGTTAGATCACCACAAGTTGTGGCGGATCCAATAATTTTGATTAGAAATTGCACTATCATAACAACATTTGTCCAGACGATGCACCAGCATGCCAATTTTATCTATCTTTTATATAAAAAGGCTATATATCACAGCAAAATAAAAAAACTTAAAACATACACATGCATACAGCCTATACAGCAAGACCATAAAACACTTTACTTAATAGAAGAAAAAAAGCTTCAATCACGTAGCAGCTTAAATATTTGACGTCATACTCACATAAAGTTGGGCTATTGTGTGTCAATTTTGTTGACAATTATTGAAACTCATTTAATATAATAGCATTTTTATAGAGAAAAAGGAGTAGAATCCTTTTTGTCAAAGCTCAAAAAGATAATTAGCACCCAGCCTAATTTACGCACGTTCTGATGTGAAGCATCTAGCATGTTGTCAAAATCAAGGTTACAATCATAAAAATGCATAAATGTACAGAAGAGGCATCGGTTCCGATGTCCAAGGCAAACCTCGCCCTCATTGGTGTCTTTGAATCACAACTCAGGCTAATTTTTAGTCTCTGTGTCACATCCATAGGTTGATTACATGTCTCCATCAGAACGCTCTATAAATCTCATGCACCCAACAACTACGGAATTCTTTTCCTTCCCCACAGCCCCACCTACTAAACATGTAAGTGTGCGTCCATTAATATGAGCCGATGATAATACATCGAACCCTTTTAGATGTGCGCCGAAGTTTTGAACTAGTATTTTAGGTATCTGGTAATGCCTTGGAAAGACTAAATGTGTGTGTGTGACTATGTGAGGTCCTTTACTCTGTCCTTATGAATATAAAAGAAACAAATTTGACACTTGCAAGTCTCCAAAAAATTTAGCCGAAGGAATAAGAACTTCCTACTCAGTACTTTTCCAAGTTAGTGATGCTTCTATTGTGTACGTGTGTCATTGTGAAACAAATTTGACACCCTACAAGTCACCAAAAAATTTAGCCGAAGGAATAAGAACTTCCTACTCAGTACTTTTCCAAGTTAGTGATGCTTCTATTGTGTACGTGTGTCATTGTGAAACAAATTTGACACCCTACAAGTCACCAAAAAATTTAGCCGAAGGAATAAGAACTTCCTACTCAGTACTTTTCCAAGTTAGTGATGCTTCTATTGTGTACGTGTGTCATTGTGAAACAAATTTGACACCCTACAAGTCACCAAAAAATTTAGCCGAAGGAATAAGAACTTCCTACTCAGTACTTTTCCAAGTTAGTGATGCTTCTATTGTGTACGTGTGTCATTGTGAAACAAATTTGACACCCTACAAGTCACCAAAAAATTTAGCCGAAGGAATAAGAACTTCCTACTCAGTACTTTTCCAAGTTAGTGATGCTTCTATTGTGTACGTGTGTCATTGTGAAACAAATTTGACACCCTACAAGTCACCAAAAAATTTAGCCGAAGGAATAAGAACTTCCTACTCTGTACTTTTCCAAGTTAGTGATGTTTTTATTGTGTTGTCACTTTCTCGGACAAGTTCCATAGGATAACTAGTTTGTTGGAGAATCGAATATGATAATTTGTGTCAGACTACAATTTCTCTTCTCCTCCTCCAAATATCAGAATTATAATTACAGACATTTCAAAACTATATACTAGCTTCTATAACTAACTTTCAATAGGCTAACGCATTTTGAAATGACAGTTGGAAAATAACCACCCCACATGGTCTCATGCTCAAATAAAAACATAACTTCAATCACAACTATAATCATCTTGTTGCAATACTCATGGATCACACAAAAGTGAGTGCAGATCTATGAAAAAGAAATAATTGTTTATGCCCAACATTAATCGAAGGTAGACTTGACCCATTTTAAAAAAGATTCTAAGAGCTACAACGTGAGTATAGTACTATTCCTAAGCTGCAAAACACCACCACCAATAGATAGAATTCATATAAAGATAACTGAGATGACCATCTAATCCTTATCCAAAATTGTATAATGCAGCATTTTCCTGAAAGTACCAAATGAATGAAAAAATATCTGTCTCAGAAATGCCCCTCACACCTCAACAATTAACATATTAAAGAGTAAAGAAATCTTGCAACCTATAAAAAAGCCAAAAATATATGCACGCTTAAGCCTTAAAGCACAAAAACTAAGAATCTATAACTGAAACATCATTATAAGATCATCAATATCAGCTACACTCAACTGATCTCTCGTCATTGTGATTCTTTAGTCCATTCATACATCTCCTAAAATAACAAGCTAAATTCTTCGTATACTATTGAATTGATCAAAGGTCGTCAATCAACTACCGCAATTCTATTGGATTAATCAAAGGTCGCAAAAGTGTACCTCATCAATCCACTAATCAAAAAATCTTCCACTTATCGAGAAAAAAACAGATAACCCCCAAATTATATCCATTTTTCAGCTAAATCTAATACTTAAACCACAAAGTCCAAGAATTTACACCAAAAACTTCAAAATTCCACAATAAAAGGTTTGACTTGCCTACACAAGCGTATAATCTCTAACCATCATAATCCTCATCGAAAATGTGTTGTGAAGTTAACAATTCAAGTAAACCCTTCAAATCTGTCTACAAAATGGCCCTTAAACCTCGTCAATCAACAGATAAAATAAATCAAGAGAGCCGGTCATATATCGAGAAAACCCCAAACTATATGGACTCTTCAACATGATGAGGACTAAAACAACGAAAACTAATTTTCTAGACCAAAAACATCATACCAAAGGGTGTTTATTTAGCTACACTCGTGTAACCTCCAATCACTGTTATTCCTCAATCGAACGAACATTTATCCTAAATTCTTCAACATGTTTCAATCAACACTTGAAAATAACCTCGATGGCAACTATAATGATGTCCTCAATTACAATTGAACCCCACAACATTGAACATAGACTTATAAATGTCATAACTCTTAGGATCCAACATGAAATCAGAGTTAAAACACATCTTATAAGCTACAAGTTCGGTACCTAGTCATTTCACTATTCGACACACATGAGCTAAACTACCAAAAACAATCATTGGTGTCTAAAATGCCTAAAGTTCGTCATGTATCTAGAAAACCCCCATATTACATCCACTCTTACTCAAAACCACAAAAACCAAGCCATTACATAAACGCTTCCCAAGAGAAACTTCGAGTAATGAAAACTCATTAATTCATTTTTTCAACTCATCAAACAAACCCAACCTAAAACATGACAATTTAAGAAAAATCACTTGCAATTCCAGACAATCTTAACCTAAAAACACAAACTCAACTCACCAAACCAACTACAACTCAAAAAAAAACATTTCATTCATACCTTAAAATTCATCATCTGCTTAAACAAATACTTCAACTTAACTTATACTCCTTTTATCACCTATCATTATTATAATCCTTAAACAAACGATTCAAGTAACCATTCAGTGTGGAACTTCTCCTAAAACCTATCAAACGATACAAACAATCACATGTCTCTCGAATCCCCAAATTCCTCCCACTAACTAAACTCAAGACTCCAAACAACAAAAACACCAACATTTACACCAAACACTTCATAACACATAATTCAAATCAACCTACACTCCGCTAATCCCCTACCGCTATCCTTAAACAATAATTACAACCTTAAACATAACAACTTAACAAAAACATTCATTTCCAAAAGAAACACTTGCAATTCCAAACAATCAAAACCTTAAACACAACAAGCCCTAACACAAAAACACAAATTCATGATGTCACCCATACCTTAAAATCCATCATCTGCTTAAGCCTCAAAAGCATATTCACCGCATCATCCTTGGCCGCCTTAAGCTCGTACTCAAACCGCGCAGCTTTTCGCTCGGAATTCATAATCCTAGCAGCCGCTTCTTTGGCAGTGTTCAATATTATATCCGCATAAGCTTTCTTCAAACTCATTATCCTCTACAAAACACACAAAAAATGTAACCAATTCATAACAACATCAACATTAAAAAAAAAAAAACGGTTAGGTGAGAGATGCTGCTAAAGTGACGGTGACAGTCATCGGTGATGATGACGTGGCGGTAAAAACATTAAAAACACAGAAAATGTAACCAATTCATAACAAGATCAACATTAAATTAAAAAAGCGGTTAGTTATAGTATTTTTAAATTAAAAAAAAAAACAGTTAGGTGAGAGTGATCGGTGGTGATGATGACGTGGCGGTGGTTATACCTCGTTATCGTTGTTATCGTTGTTGTGGTGGTCCATTGAAGGAGGGAGAGAAAAAAGGAAGGGTTAGTTGTTGTTGGTGTGTGTGTGTGTTATTGTTGTTGGGGAAATATATTATAAGCAGTGTGTGTGTGTGTGTGTCTGTTAGGAACTGAAAGTTGTTTGTTAAGGTTTTAATGTTACGGTTTGGTCCCTTGTTTTTTGTTTTATTTACGAGATTGCCATTAACCTACGAACGAAGGAAGGAAAGGAGTGGAGTGAATGACCGGGCGGGCTTTTTTTTGGTTTTTTGAGTTTTGAAGTTCCAATGGGCGCGCCTTGTGGAGACTGGTTTGGATGACGTGGCATAAAGTGAAGGTCTGTTATACTAACTTGGACATTATATCCTTAATAAAAGAGGAATCTCGGTTTCTTATGAATAGTTCCCCTCACACAAAAGTAATAGTAACTCACACACAGTCTGAATAATATATTCTTTTAACATGCCTCTCACAATTCACAAGTGTCATTTCTCACAAAAAAAAATCACAATACCCTCTCTCTCTCATTTGATCTCTCTCGAACTTTCTTCTTCTCATTTTGATTTCACCTACACCATACCTCTCTCTCTCTCTCTAATAATACATATTGACTCTCTCTCATATCTAATTTTTATCTTTCTCAGATTTACTTTTGATCACCCAGGAGTATTGATTAGTTTGAGTTTCAATTTTATCGATTTGATCATCCCCATATTGATCTATTTCAGCTTGGTTAGTTTATGGTGTTTCATATGAGATGATATCTCATCTCATCTCTGATGATTTGGGTATTTATTCTTGGTGGTTTCAACCACATACCCACATCCTCTCTTCGTTTAGAGTTTCAATTGAATATTAGATGAACACAAAATTTAGTGTTTTTTTTTCGTTTGATTTTTGTTTTTGTTTTGATGTGGCTTCTTTAACCTGAATTTTTTTCTCTTTTTGTTGATATCTTTTTTGTAGAATGATGAGGAGAATTAATTTTTTTCCCAATAATTGTGGTATGTAGATTAACTGTTTAATAAAATGATTTTTTTTGTAACTTCTTACTGACCTTTTTTTGCGTGCAGGCTGTTATGTCTAAAGTTAAGGGCCTTTGAAATTGAGCAGTAAGAGCTAGGAGTTTTGAATTCTTTGAAGTAAGTTTTCTGTAAACTTTTAGCATTTTTTTACGATGTTCTAAGATAGTGTTGGTGACTGTTACTGTAAGATGGTTAGTACTACCGCGTAAATGCATAATGTTTGAGTTGCACGTTTTGTTGTTGGTTCAATTAATTTTATGTACATAGCTGTTTTCAAATGTTCCTGGATTGTAGATTTTATTATATACAATTTTTCATAGAAGCTTAACTTTGATAAATATAAACTTAATTTACAATTGACATTCGCCTTAACTCATGGATTGTAACAGCTTACTATTTTAAAATAGACAATAATGCACATTTATTTGTCTATGTTGGTTTTTAAAGGTTTAAAATACATCATATGTTCATGTATTGTTGACACATGTATAATAAGATGAAGTAAACAAGTTTAGATGGATACCACCTATATTTCTAACAATAATTATAAGATACACAAACTCTTGACTTTTACGGTTGTGCAATATCATGTAGTAGATGTTCAGCGGTTGCCTTATATAGGGTTCATTTGTTTTCTATTCTTTCTTTTGCAAATGAGTTTTGTTTTAACTCTGTCGGGCAAAATAGAAACGGTCCTAAATGTAGTATTTTTAGAGTTAAAAAGAGTCGAACAGTCGGTCGTTCCCCCTTGCAGCAGGGCATCGACGCTCCTCACATTGACTTTGTAGTCGACCCTAATCGAGGTGATTTTGACTTTTAGATTTTGTTGTGTTAGCGGTAACTTCAGTTGCGAATGGTTATGCTTTTATTTGGTTATGGTATCGTTCTTTTGCTTTCGATATGGGAACCTTTGGAAGCTTGGTTGTTTTTATTCTTTGGTACGGTGTGTTGCTGGGAAGGTGGAAGGATGGTAGAATGCGAGCATGGCTCGATTCAGCAACCTCCACAGCCACGACATCAATTAAGCTGAGCCGAGTTGGTTCACGGATTCTCCTGTTTTAAATAAACAAACACTATCCGATCCATCTCATTTTGGGTGGCGTGGATCTCTATTTGACTGGTTGTGATTGGTTTGCTGTGATGATTCTTTGGTACGGTGTGTTGCTGGGAAGGTGGAAGGATGTCAGAATGCGAGCATCGCTCGATTCAGCAACCTCCACAAACCCAGCCACTGCATCAATTAGTCTGAGCCGATTTTATCACATATTTGTTGAAGATGAAACCCATACGACACCAATTTTTGGCTACGCGAAGTTACTGCGTAAAGTTAAACATAAACAGGTCAGTCACGTGTTTTATTATCTATTTGTTCATTATGCCTCTTTTACAGCATTTTATATTTGAGAAATACAAATTACTTTCATTATTGTAACATTATGGGTTTCGTGCTCCCAAATGTATGGATACCATTCAAGGGAAACAGGGGGCATTTTGCGGTCTTTAGTCTGTTCAGAGCAGGCTAAACATCTCAAACTACCCCCTGCTTACCTCGAAGGGTATCCATATACTTGCGAACACGAAACTTCGTGGTACAAAAATATTACATTGTTCCATACTTCCATTTTACACTATTTTTCACCACTCCATTTTTCATTAAGAAGCAGATTTTGTAATTGAGGTTGTTGGCGGTGCACCATCTGGTGGTGTGTTTTACGGGAATAATGGACCAAAACTTGGGAGGTACGGCTATTGAGTTCACTTTTCAGTCATTCGTTTTTCCCATAGCAGGTATGAATAAACATAGTTTCTAAAAAATATTTACTAAAAAATATTGTTGTCGCCGCTTATGGCAGGTGACAATGACGATGGGTGTGTGACCATACTCATCGTCTCATAAGTTGAAAGAAAAAAAGTTTTTTCAGAACGATGGCCTTTTGCAACAGCGACCTTTGGACATTATTAGATTGGATGTGTGGCGTTGTAGGTTGGTTGGTTTGGGTGGTTTCTTTTGTGGGTTGTATTGATTTGTTCTGCATATGCATAAATATGATGTCGGATTGTAACAACTGATGTTAATTGTGCTGGAATGAATTAGCAGACATATGGACTTTTAAAGGTCACCAATCCTTTTGTTTCCGCCACACGTGGCAGGTGACAATGGTCATGGGTGTGTGACCACGATAATTGGTTAAAAAAAGTTCCTGTTGTCACTATGGTTAAAACAATGTGAGTATTAGAAAACCAATTCTCATTTTTCCAAGGCGATGATGATAATATTTGAGCATTCGTAAGCGGATTCGAGCAGGTTCTGGATTTTGTGCCTCTTGGCGGGGCAAGCTTTGTATGTTTGCAGCCAGAGCGCGCATATTCTAATATCCAATCTCTCACTTACCTGAGCCTCAAATGTGGGTTAAATAACGGGCGATGATGAATTTTTTGCATTTATGTTTGGCCGGACGATAGCTTAATGACGTACGTCTCTTGGCATGGCCACCATACCCGTTATGTGGTTGCAGCTAGGGGTGTAAACGAGCCGAGTCGAGCCGAGTATTGTCAAGCTCGAGCTCGACTCGAATACAAAAACTCGAGCTCGAAACTCGGCTCGAGCTCGATCGAGCTTTTTATTTTGAGCTCGAGCTCGGCTCGTCATATAAAACTCGAGCTCGAAACTCGACTCGAGCTCGATTATTTTCAAATGTCATGCTCGAAGTCGATAAATACTCGACATATCAAGCTCGACTCGACTCGATTTATCTATATAAAAAGGTAAAAATAATTTAATTAAAACTCGATAATGCTCGAGAGCTTCTCGAGCCGAGTATATTGGAGCTCGAACTCGACTCGAATATATACTCGAGTAGCTCGAACTCGAGCGCGACTCGTTTATACCGAGTCGATTTTGAGTAGTTTACGAGTCGATCTCGAGTAACTCACGAACTGTCTCGACTCGTTTACACCCCTAGTTGCAGCCACGACGTGTGTTTGGTAGTGTCCTATATCTACAGATCTGAGCCCCATTATCCACTTTTTTCCATTCCTAAGTTTTAATCTGACCCTCATATCATAAACCCAAAAACAAAATGGTTGTCAAATATATATATATATATATATATATATATATATATATGTCTACGACACCTACTTTGGTGGGAGTTTTGGTTTTAATCCAGTCCGCATTCTCGGATTCGAATGCTCACATTCTTGGCCAGGTAACGATGCACAAAATTGTACTTGCTTTTTTAGGATCGAGATGTCAATCGCAAGTCTAATTCTCTTTTAAATCTGCGTAGGGTCTAGAATAGACATACGAACGCAAATTGTTCTTTGGACCATGTACAACTCACAGAGAGGTATTAATTTCTGACCGACGTAATACTCATATTCATATAAAGAACTGATACTAAATACCTTTAGTCATGTTCTCTGTTTAAGATTAGGATTGGTTATTCATGTGCTTATCGATATGTACGTTCAAATCAGTTAGAGCATTATTTAACGGTGAATTTATCATTTACAAATAAAACCCATAAACTCGGAAAATAAATTTAGGGTGTATTAATCTTGGTTCACTGTGGCGAAAATCTCTTTTCATATAAAGTCCCGATCTAACCTTTTTTTAGTTTAGACTAATTAAAGATGGAAAATTTCAGCTTTTAACTTTATGAATTGTTTGATATAGGTCGACTATTTCAATCCCCCATAGAGGAAGTTGCTAGCTCGCTGAAAGAAGCGTTATAGGTAATTATGTTTCTTATATTGTCATTTATGGGGTGCTGGGTAGAAATGTAGATGGGATGGACCTTAATCTTTACGAATAGTCTTTGAAATAAGTAAGACAATTTCAGTCCGATCACACCAGACTTTTGGACCAGTTGGAATAAGAAGTATATTGCCCGAATTTAATTAGTTTGTGGTCGATTTATTTTCTATAGACAAACTGATATGAATATGCTTCTACTCAAAATTGAACCTGACTAATTGACCCTGCAGGATGGAAGCTCAGTTATGCAGGAAGGAGAAGCGACGGTCGAATTAAAAGAACAAAAAACTTTAGAAGATGCTCAAGGGAGCTGAGTTATCCGACTTCTCTATCGCCCCCTAAAACCGTTACCAAACACAAACACAGCCCGTCGCGGCGAAGCGCGGGCAAAAACCCTAGTATGAGATTATGAGTGAGACCAGTCAACATTTTTTTTGCTCGTTTGATTATCGAATTTGTAAACAACGTCTCCGGTTCAAAAAGAACAATATTACTACTGGAATGAAATTAACAATAGCGTACATATAGACACGATTCATTAGGTTTAAAGCCATACATCAAATTTTGAACCAAATCTCAAGTACATATGACTTCACCGTTGTGGCAAAACACTACTGGATCGATTTCTCAAAAGCATACTCGCGAGCAACTAGCAGACCAGCTTTCCTGAAACAGACCCGCCAACCACTAGTGGATCCATTCTCTGAGAGGGGATCTGCAAGTCACGATTAGCAAATAAGAACAAAGGCCCACCCTCAACACTATGTGAAATACTTAAAAAAAACCTAGTACTAAACTCACTTATAAAAGGTAACTTCTAACACTCCCATAAGGTATGATTTTCTCATTCACCCCAATACACACACACATCTCTGACAACATGATGTCTTACTCTTACACTAGAGTCTAATCGTGGGGTTCGTCCTCACGATAAAGATAACGGTTTACCTTTATTTGTGTAGGAAATCATCATTTACGTCTTTTCTAGCACAAGATCAAGCCCAATCCAAGACATTTGAGCCCACCTGCAAAGGGCCCAGATCCAACTAGCACCTCGGTCCAAATTATGTACTAACAAGTGGCGACATCCGTGGGACCCAGTAAACAACTGCGTTCTAAAAAAGAAAAAAAGAACTCATCCAAACATGAGCACATTGGAAAAACCCACGCCCGTCGTGCGAAACACGGCAGGGAAGGAAAATGACAAAACACGGAAATCCCAAAAAAACGAGCGTCCAGCGCAGTTGTCATGGAACTTTGTGACGAGTATTACCACCAGCTATTGCCGCTCATAGCTGAAGAGTTTCATGAAGAAGAAGAACATAATGAAACATTGAAAGCAGTGAAAACCTGTTTAAACTATGATGGATGCTCGAAGAAAAGTCAAAGGGCTAATGTGATCTCTCAATACTCCAAGTCCGCGACTCCAAATATGGGAAAAGAACGAACAAATAAAATACCACTGTCCTCGGACAGGTCCGAAAGCCCGCGGCAAAGTCAGAGCATTTTCTCATGAATTAGACGTGAAGGGCGAGAGTCGCCTATCCATAGAGAGCAATAAGAAAAAAAAGTCTTTACAATATTGGGAAACCGAGAAAGAGGGGTCTTTGAGAGGTTAGAAAGGAAATAAATGGACCATTCGACCGAATGGATAGAGACTCACTTCCTTTCTATCAAAAGTCTGAGATAAGAAATAACATCGGAGAGTTGGATAAACGAACGAGAATAGATAAAGATTACTGCAAGATCCATAATCGTTGCTCGGACAAACTACAAAGAAGAGTAGAATCCGCCTCTTGCAAAAAACACCATGAAGAAATCATGTCAAAAAGATCAGAGCAATATTCTGAGAGCGACGAAAGCGACTGCGGACATTGGAAGTCGAAAAATCAAAAGTCAAACGCGTAAGAAGATGATCTATCCTAGCCGTGGCTATGCTAGGATGCCGATTCGTTCATACCTCGTATCATAAATTTTGATTTCCCTAAAAATATATGCATGCCTAGCCAGGTCAAAACATATGACAAATTTGGGTATCCGAAAGATCACATAAAAGTTTTCCAAACAGCAACCAAGGTAGAAACATAGGTCATGCTAGCATGGCATAACATGTTCAACTTTACAACCATCGAAAATGATAAGGTATGGTTCGATGACCTCTCTGCGGAGACAATCGACAGCTATGATGACTTAAAGAAAGCATTCCTAGGCAACTACCTGCAAGAAAATAAGTGCATCAAAGACCCCGTGGAGCCCCACCATATCATACAAAGAGAGGGAAAATCCACGAAAGACTTCATGAGACGATTCAAGATTTAAAGTAGACATGTCAAAGCAGCTCCGGGATGCATGAAAATATCAGGATTTATGCACGGGATCACACATTCAAGGATTATCAAACGTCTGCATAATAACATACCAAGAACATTCGATGAAATGATAAAGGAAACTGTCGTGTTCTTGAGGGGCGGAGTTATGATAGCAAACCAAGCACGGAAAAAGGGTCCGCCCACCTAGAACCAAGGGGAAACCGCAAGGAGAAGTTTGACAAGAAGCAAGACTTCTGAAATAAAAAAAGAGCATAACGAAGGCGTAACAAATTCCCTTTTATCAAAACTCCCAAAGAAATCCTAGCGCTGGAAAAAGGGAAAATCACCCCCCCCCCCCCCCCCCCCCCCCCCCCGTGTGACTACCCCAACAGAAAAACGAAACAAAAACAACTTCCGTAAATTTCATGACGAGGTGGAGCACAACACATATGAGTGTATGCATCTAAAAAAGAAAATTAGAGAACTAATAAAGGAAGGAAAACTATCATATGTGATTAAGGAAATCAAACAAAACAGTTGGAAAAACCAGCCAAAAATAGTGAAAATGGGAGAAAATTCGTAAAGGACAAGGCCCCGACCATCGTCGACGGTGCAGTCATGTCAAAGAACAAAGAGACTAAAAAATCACCCAAAGATTCTCCCCAAACCCGGAAATATCCTCCCCCCCCCCCCCTCGACGGAACGGAAACGGGAGACAGCCCCATGGTAATAGAAACGGAAGTTGAAGGACACTATTTCCACATAATGTACGTGGATAGAGGATCAGCCTTCGAAATAATGTATGAAAATTGCTTCAACCGAATCTGCCCAAAAGTCCAAAGAAAATGATCCCACCTACAACCTCTCTAGTAAGATTCAACGGCGTAACCTTGTGGCCACTAGGACAAATCCAGCTACAGGTAACGATAAAAGACGAGGAAGACTCAACAACAATTAAAATGACCTTGAAGGTGGTACAGCCACATTCATCGTATAACATAATTATCGGGAAGACCTAGAATTATAAAACCAAAGGTCGTATACAACCCACAAAAGGGTATAATTCCCAGTACAAGGTGGTGTCCTCATCCTTCACAATGGAATAGTCATCCAGAAAATACGCAATGGGAACTGAACCATCATCCACCCCAACAACTACAACTTCGATTGTAGAAGAGTGTCAGAAGATAGCAATTCACCTTAAACACTGAGAGCAAACAATCACAATTAGAGGAAACCTCACTAACGAATAGAAAGAAAACCTATGCGAAATACTAAAGAAAAATCTTGAAATCTTCTAGCCTAATGACATGACATGAGACCCAAGGCACATAACGGAACATCGCCTAAACATCAAAGAGGTTATCCCCTAATTAGATAAAAAAGAAGATGCCAAGTATCGGACAGAAACAAAGCAAGCCATAAGGAAGTAACAAAATTAGTAGAAGCAGGGATAATGAGGGAGGTACATTACCACAACTCGCTCTCAAATCTAGTAATAGTTAAAAAGCACGATGACAGTTGGAGAATGTGTGTCGACTTCACATACCTAAAGAATTTATGCCCGCAAGATTGCTATTTGCTGCTAGAAATTGATTGGAAAATAGAGTCTCTATGCGGAATGGGAACTGAACCATCATCCACCCCAACAACTACAACTTCGATTGTAGAAGAGTGCCCGAAGATAGCAATTCACCTTGAACACCGAGAGCAAACAATCACAATTGGAGGAAACCTTACTAACGAATAGAAAGAAAACCTATGAGGAATACTAAGGAAAAATCTTAAAATATTCTAGCCCAATGACATGACAAGAGACCCGAGGCACAAAGCGGAACATCGCCTAAACATTAAGGGAGGTTATCCCCCAATCAGATAAAAAAGAAGATGCCAAGTGTCGGACATAAACAAAGCAAGCCATAAGGAAGTAACAAAATTAGTAGAAGCAGTGATAATAAGGGAGGTACATTACCACAACTGGCTCTCAAATCTAGTAATAGTTAAAAAGCACGATGACAGCTGGAGAATGTGTGTCGACTTCACATACCAAAATAATTTATGCCCGCAAGATTGCTATTTGCTGCTCGAAATTGATTGGAAAATAGAGTCTCTATGCGGATACCCTTTCAAGTGTTTCATGGCCGCTTATAAGGGCTACCATCAATTAAAGATGTTCAAAGAGGATAAAGAAAAGAAAACATTCATCACGATCTAGGGAATATTTTGTTATACAAAAAATGCCTCCGCATCATTCCAAATTAGCGTAGAAATCCTTGCCTTTTATCCAAAGACTGAACGGATCGCTTTCAAGCTAAGAAGATTCATGTCCATATCAACGGACAAATCCTTGTTTTTATTTAGAATACTAAAAGAGTGCATAAAGAAAATCGACTTCCTCTTGACTAAGGAAGCAGGAAAATCATTCTAACAAATAAACGAGCAAATCGCAAATCTTCCCACATTAACGGCCCCAATCCCAAGAGAAGAAATAATTATGTATATGTCCACTTCAACAGTATCTATCAGTGCAGTCCTAATGGAAAAAAGAGATTCAAAGCAAGTAACAATATGCTTTGTTGGTCGCTCCCTCTGAGGGCTGGAGATAAACTATTCCACCATGGAAAAGCTAGTCTTGGCCCTGGTACACACGTTACTAAAAGATTGAAAGATACTTCTAATCTCACCCTAATTGCAATAATCACGGATCAATCAATCAAACATGTATTATATAAACAAAAAGTGGTCGAAATAATGCAAATGTGGAGTGTAGCACTGGGCGAATACGATATTAGCTACAGACCACGGACGACGATAAAAGGTCAGGCCCTCACATACTTCAAAGCTTAAAAACTAGAAGAGGATACCCTAATGGAAGAAATGCAAGAGCGACCATTAGAAAAATGGGCTCTATTCACTTATGGGTCCTCGTGTAAAGAGGGTTCCGGCGTCGGCCTCATACTTACCAACCATGAAAGAGTAGAATTCACTTATGCCCTAAGATTTGAATTTGAAGCATCCTAAAACAAAGTTGAATACGAAGCACCAATGGCATGTTTGTGCATAGTAAAACAAATGGGTGTCCAGAGCCTACAGGCGAACATAGCTTCAAGACTATTGGCAAACCAAGTTAACGGATCTTACTCAACCAAGGAAGAAAGCATGAAAGATACCTAGGAAAGGTAAATACTATAATCAGAAGCTTCTATGAATTATCAATCAAGCAAGTTTCACGAAGCGAAAACAAAAAGGAAGATGCACTCAGCAAGATCGCGTCCAACAGGTCCCCACACTTAGCCAAACAGGTTATAGTTGAAGTCGTAAACAAAAAACCACTGAAGAGGCGAAAATCTTGGCCATAGTAGAGGAAGAAGAACACAATTGGATGACCCCAGTCGATGATTACCTCAAGGGAGGAACCTTGCCAATAGAGAAAAGAATGCCAAGAAAGATACGAATAGAGTCCAGGAAATACGCTATTATAGAGGGAGTCTTATACAAAAAATCATTCCTAGAACCATGGCTATTGTGTGTAGCCACTACAAGCCAACTATGTCATAAGGGAAATCCATGAAGGGTCATATGGGACACTCACCATTTTTTTGTGCTCGTTTCATTTTCGAATTTGTAAACAAGATCTCTGTGGAACAATATTACTACTTGAATGAAATTAACAATGGCTTATACTATAGACACAGTTCATTCGGTCTAAAGTTATACACCAAACTTTGAACCAAAGCTCAAGTACATATAAGCCCATAAATGTGGCAAAACACTAGTGGATCAACTCTTCGAAAGCAAACCCGCGAACAACTAGTGCACCGATTTCCTTAAAAGAGTATCGGTCGACCGGGTCGCATTCGGTCGAGGCCATTCCGACGACCGAGTCACCTCGGTCGATCGTCCAAACTAGTTCTTTACTACGACCATTTCGAAACAACGAAATTCAAAAATATAAAAGAAAAGAGCGTTGTATTTGAATAAAAAACAAAATTTTATATTTTAAATTTAACCTTTTATCCCTATAAAAAAACCCATTTGTTCAACCATTTTCACACAAATTAAACTTACAATTCTCCAAATTACAATGTCTTACGAATTTTTTTTCCGACTCTTTCGACGACGAGGATAAAGTTAAAAGTGAGTTTGTGGTATTTACGCAAGCTTGTCAAGCGGCTTTCAAAGCATCAAAACCTCCAAAACAACGAGTGTACATAAATAGAGATTACGAGGGTGAGCATAATCGTCTAGTGGTGACTTATACTGACGGACCACAATATGACGCAAAGACATTTCGTACGCGGTTCCGAATAGAGCGAGAACTATTATTACAAATTGTTCGCGACGTCACCAATAACTATCCTTATTTTTGAAACTCGGTTGATTGTACGGGTCAAGAATGGGTCCTCATGTACAGAGGGTTCTGGCGTCGGCCTCATACTTACCAACCATGAAAGAGTAGAATTCACTTATGCCCTAAGTTTTGAATTTGAAGCATCCAAAAAGGAAGTTGAATACGAAGCACCGATGGCATGTTTGTGCATAGTAAAACAAATGGGTGTCCAGAGCCTACAGGCGAACGTGGCTTCAAGACTAGTGGCAAACCAAGTTAACAGATCTTACTCAGCCAAGGAAGAAAACATGAAAGATACCTAGAAAAGGTAAAGACTATAATCAGAAGCTTCTGTGAATTATCAATCAAGCAAGTTTCACGAAGCAAAAACAAAAAGGCAGATGCACTCAGCAAGATCACATCCAACAGGTCCCCACACTTAGCCAAACAGGTTATAGTTGAAGTCGTAAACAAAAAACCATCAAAGAGGCGAAAATATTGGCCATAGTAGAGGAAGAAGAACAGAATTGGATGACCCTAGTCGATGATTACCTCAAGGGAGGAACCTTGCCAATAGAGAAAAGAATGCCAAGAAAGATACGAACAGAGTCCAGGCAATACGCTATTATAGAGGGAGTCTTATACAAAAAATCATTCCTAGAACCATGGCTACTGTGTGTAGCCACTACAAGCCAACTATATCATAAGGGAAATCCATGAAGGGTCATATGGGACACTCACCATTTTTTTGTGCTCGTTTCATTTTCGAATTTGTAAACAAGATCTCTGTGGAACAATATTACTACTTGAATGAAATTAACAATGGCTTATACTATAGACACTGTTCATTCGGTCTAAAGCCATACACCAAACTTTGAACCAAATGTCAAGTACATATAAGCCCATCGATGTGGCAAAACACTAGTGGATCAACTCTTCGAAAGCAGACCCACGAACAACTAGTGGACCGGTTTCCTTAAAAGAGTATCAGTCGACCGGGTCACATTCGGTCGAGGCCATTCCGACGACCGAGTCACCTCGGTCGATCGTCCAAACTAGTTCGTTACTACGACCATTTCGAAACAACGAAATTCAAAAATATAAAAGAAAAGAGCGCTGTATTTGAATAAAAAACAAAATTTTATATTTTAAATTCAACCTTTTATCCCTATAAAAAACCCATTTATTCAACCATTTTCACACAAATTAAACTTACAATTCTCTAAATTACATTGTCTTACGAATTATTTTTTTCCGACTCTTTCGACGACGAGGATAAAGTTACAAGTGAGTTTGTGGTATTTACGCAAGCTTGTCAAGCGGCTTTCAAAGCATCAAAACTTCCATAACAACGAGTGTACATAAATAGAGATTACGAGGGTGCGCATAATCGTCTAGTGGTGACTTATTTTAATGACGGACCACAATATTACGCAAAGACATTTCATATGCGGTTCCGAATGGAGCGAGAAATATTATTACGAATTGTTCGCGACGTCACCAATAACTATCCTTATTTTCGAAACTCGGTTGATTGTACGGGTCGAGAATGTCTTACGCTATTGTTGAAGTGCACTTCCGCTATTCGTCAAACAGCGTGCGGAGCCGTTCCTCATGCTCTTGACGAATATTTAAAAATGGGTGCGTTAACAGCCTGTGAGTGTCTTCGAAAGTTTTGTAAGGCCATCATGAAATTATATGGTAGAGAGTACTTGCGAAAGTCGACGTACGCCGACATAGAGAAACTCTATGCTCATCACGAGGCAAAGCATGGGTTTCCTAGGATGATAAAAAGTATCGATTATACAGATTAGCCATGGGAGAATTGTCCCATTGCATACAAAGCTCAATTTTATAGACGTGGTCATGGGTCAACTCCTTTCATGTTATTGGAAGCGGACGCTTCTCAAGACTTATGGATTTGGCATGCGTTCTTTGGTGTAGCCTAGATGAATAACGACGTAAACGTTTTACGTAAATCCCCTTTTTTCAATGATCTTAAATCTGAAAAATCACCAGAACTGCGATTCGTGGCTAACAACGTGTATTATCCGCAGAGATATTATCTTACTAAGAGGATATATCCGAAATGGTCGGTTCTTATTAAGTCTATTAAAGATCCGAGGATGGATGATCATAAACGAAGATTCTATAAAACGAAGCACAAAGCAGCAAGAAAAGATGTAGAACGAGCATTCGGTGTAATGAAAACAAAATGAAAACTGATTAATACCCGATCAGAGGAATGTCAAGATGTAGACTATGGGACGTAATTTACACATGCATCATATTACACAACATGATAATTCAACACAATAGGGCGGCAATATCATCCACATTTTATCCCGAAGAACAACATGGTGATAACGATCCGGTAAATACACCATGAAGAATCGCTCGCAATTACTCAGCAGAAAATCAATGAACAAGCTCGTCTACACCTAAAAGCCGATCTAGTAAAAGATAGTTTGGCTAACGGCGATCAATAAATTAGGTTTTTTATTTAATGTAATATTTTTATTAAATGTAATATTTTTTATTTAATGTAATGTTTTTCTATGAAATGTAATGTTTTTAATTTTTGAATAAAAAATTGAACTAAGTCGCCTTGTTGTGGCAAATAGGTCGTTGTAGGTCGCTGGAGAGAGAAATATGATGTGGTAGAAAAAATGCAGGCCGAACTAGTTGTGGGTAGCCTAAGCAGTGTGTATCTGATAGTAACTGAAAGTTGTTTGTTAAGGTTTTGATGTTACGATTTTGTCCTTTGTTTTTTTGTTTAAATTACGAGATTGACATTAACCTACGAATGAAGGAAGCAAGGGAGTGAATGATCGGGCTTTTTTTTTTGTTTTTTGAGTTTTGAAGTTACAATGGGCGCGCGTTGTGGAGAGTGGTTTAGGTGACGTGGCATAAAGTCAACTTCGGTTATAATAACAAAGACATTTACAAGGATCATTATGGAATGGAAGCTAGATAGCTTAAGGATAAGTATGAGAAGTGGGAAAGTATTTTAAGGTGCAATGTCATGAGCTTAGTGGGTAACAAAGATCACATAAATGCATGTGAAAGCTACATGCTTTATAGTCTACAAATAGGTAAACCTTCCAATCTTACCTATTACAAAGCTAGTAGGATGTCCCATATCCGAAATCTTGTCACATCCGTGCTTCCCTATAGTATGTTGCTCACCTGCCTTTACCACCACGTCACACCTATTCCACCTAGCCTTAATGGTCAAGAAGGTATATATAACCTTGTTGATCACGTCATGACCCTAATTAGTAATGAAAAGGTAACAAGAATCATGGCTAATCATCCTAGGGGTAAAGGCGAAATACCTCAACATCCATCTAGCTCATCATCATCGGCTAGTGATGATGATGGTCTTCCGGACTCTAGGCTTCTACCTTTAGAATACCTTAGTCGTCTACCCGAAATTGAGAATGCTTCGCCCAAATTTAATCAAATGAAGGGTATGTTCAAGTGTCTCGAAAGGTTCCTTTCCAAGATGGACAAGAAGAAAAACAAGTAAAGAACGGTAGTTTGGATGGGTAACAATGGACGTTGTTCCATGGTTTTTAAGACAATGGTGATTGTAAACACTTAACATTTTTGTTTGTTTTTCTATTTTTGTTTTACTCTAATGATTATTGGTCACTTGATGCTAGGATTATTAGGTCTTTCGAATGACATATGTGTTAAATAGTCATACATGGCGAATCATAGCTTGGATAGCAAAAGGTACATTCCCTCGCTCTATACAAGTTCTATTATAGTTCATTCATGTGTAACTGCCTCACATCATCCTATTTCAGAAAACATTTGAGCTCGAGTAAAAATTTCTCTCATTTTTTGTAAGATATTGTAAATCTTGCTTATATTATAGAGAGAGAAACATATAGATAGATGGTGAGAACACACACACACTTAGAGAGAGAAAGTATGAATAAACACACTTTATTATGTGAAATTATGAAGTGAACCACACCCTCTCCAACTAAGGAGAGGGTTTATATACCCAAGCCTATGAGATGGGCTTGGGCTTACAATGGGCCGCAGGCCTACACATGTTGTAGGCTTGGCTTGGCCTTGTTTGTTTACTATTACGATGTTAGACTACGAGCTACTAACTTATATATTGTTGGAGTGACCGAACCTTTCTAAATACGTAAAACGTATTTCCAACAATCTCCCCCTAAGGGAGGTCACTCCAAACAAGGGCGTTACCCAAGTTACAATAATAAAATAAACCTAGCAATCTATGCTTGTCTTGAGCTCGTAGTCTTCGTCTTTCTTTTCTTTTTCTTTTCTGGTGAACATGTTGATGTGATCTTTGATATCAATCTTGAGCATTAATATCTTGCCTTGATCTTGTGCATCCATCACTTGTGATATTGGCCTCCTCGTGACATCATGTCCCACATATTTATACCTTCGTAATTCTTGAAAGCTTCAGAGTTCGATACAGCGGAAGACTTGACTTTTAGGCTTTCTTGAATTAGATGAAGTATTAAGTGCATAAAGTATAAGCACGCGGGGACAACTTCTTCTCGGATTCCGCAACGCCACCGTCTTCAAATGTAGTAACATAAGTAGACACGAACGAAATGGCTTTGAACATTTCATTCTAATTCGGTAGCATTTTACCTCCGGTCGGTGAAGACCGTTAGACGATATTAAATATCGTACTCGTGGCAGGTAGATTTAATTAAAAATCTCCTTGACAAGATTTCGCGGGTAAACCCGTTCTCTTTACTCGACCGTCCAAAGCTGACTGCGAACGTAAAGAGTGAATCATTTGATAAAACTATCCGCATGATTGAAGCCGTCAATTCTGTTTCTTGGAACAAGTTTGATTCATTAAAGAATCACACCATCGTTGCTTTCCAGTTGTCACGAGCTTGACTCATATTGAATCTTGCAAGTTACCTACCAAGTGCTGTTTGAGGTTAACACTAGAAGGATTTCCACTCATCACTGTGAACACTAAGGTGTCACTCTGAGTGTTCTGGAAAGATCACTGAGATATTGCTTAAAGGCCTGGAACGTGTTTAAATTCAGTTAAGAATTAAACCATTGTTGCTTTCCAGTTATCACAAGTTTGATTCTTAAAGAATCGCACAAGTCACCTACCATGAGCTTTTTAAAGGATTTCCATCTTCATCGTAAATACTTGCGTATTACTCGGATGTTCAGGCAAGATCATGAAGATTTTGTGTAGGACTCTTAATATTTTTCTTACTTTTCACAGTGTGTGAAGAAGCAAGGAAATATGGAAATGTGTCCTAATGAGATATTTGATGATCTCAAATGGCTCTAGACTCGATCGTGCATTTTGGATTTTTAGTGATCGGAGGCTGGAGAGGAGTGCCACCATTTCAATATCAATATATTCGGAGTGAATAAATTAATAGATAATGTGTTGTCTCCGTGTGAATAAAATAAATACCTTTTGAGAGATCTCTGAGTTAGCTGGGATGGGTTGTGCATTACATCACTGGGTCTATGATATCTATCTTCAATATCGAGCATCATTAAAAATGATCTCAATAGCATATGAGTTGTCCTGGTTTCTGCATAAGTTGTAAGGAGGGCTTCTTTCTTTAGACCCTTTATCTTTACAATTCTTCAACCCCTTTAGTGCTTACCAATACGTCATAACTAGCACCTTGTTGTGATTGTTCCAGTGCTAACTTAAGTACTTAGTCAGCATTCAGCTACATTCACAATCTTTCTCCATCTTTCCTAAGGACTACTATTTCTAGCTATGGAATGTCCTTGGGAAGATTCCTCCGGTTTTAGAAGAATCATTGGACTTAACCTATCCTACCATCCTTTTGTCACCAAATCTTTATCGTCGTGAAATAAATGGGTTGTGGGTAAGTATAAATCACCATGAAATTCATTTTGATATCCAAATCCATTTTGCTCCCCCTTAACATGTGCACGATATTCGAAAACATTTAGCACATGTCGGGTTGAGCCATCACGTTAAGTCAAACCATTTTAGATTAATCATTTCCCATATTAAATCATATTTTCTCCCCCATATTAAAAATATTAACCCAACCAATATTTTTTATATCAATTGATTTAATGAAGTTTTAACAAAGTTTTTGGGAAGAAAAATGGAAGTCCATATTATCTTCATGATACCAATGTGTGAGATATGATACCAATTTATAAAATAATCACATATTCAACATATAAGAATAAATTGACAAGGTTGGACCTGAATGATGAGAACATCATATGATAAGATCAAATGGTTCTTGTCGGCAAATGTTGGTCGCCTCGTCACGTCTGAAGTCATCGCTTGACACCACATGTACGATTGGTATTTTTGCCTTGACATCAATTTGTGAACTTGGCACGTTCGGCATCGAAGATTCTGAATGCTTGACAATTGCTCCCCCTCAATGTTGACCCATGTTCTATCGAAAGAGATGTAATCGTTATTTGAGTAGTCGCATCGTCGAGTATGTAGATACAAATTGCAAATTTCTATGGTTGTAGAGATGATAACTTCATAAAAACAAGATTTCTCTTGTTTTAACAAATAAATGCACTGATGCGTACATATATCTGTGTAAGATTGTGTTATAACGTAAACACAATGCCTTACATGGTTATAAAGTAAACCATGCCCGAGAAAATAAATTCCCGTTGTTGAGCCAAAGCTTTCATAATAAATACTTGACTTTAATATGAAAAGTGGGTTGCAGTCTGAAATAACTACAAGCCATATAGGCATGTTTTATGAAATATTTACAACTTTTGTACGAACTCTATATTATGGCACCGTGTCGATATTAATCAACATTTCTAAGGCTGTAAATATTATCGTACCAAAAGACATGCCTTTGAAAAATAAAGTAAAAATATTTTTGGATTTTTATGAAAATTTTCAATTTTTAGGGTTTTTATATGGTTTTATATTTTTGTATTTTGCTTTTGTGGATAAAAATATAAACAATATATACGGATGATCACCAAGGATACGAAGAATAGTTTACCACCACTATTCTTTCGCTTCATCTGCCAATTCATTTAGAGTCTCAGGCGAGAAAGTTCTCAAACCTAGCTTGTCGGCCAAAAATTCAATTCGAGCGCGATCTAAATCCTTCGTGAAAATATCAGCCAATTGATACTCAGATCGGACAAAGTAAAGCTCGATCACTCAATTTTCCACTTGCTCCTTGATAAAGTAGTAGCGAATGTCAATATGCTTCGACCGGGAGAATTGAACATTGTTGCAGCATAAGGCAATTGCACTTTTGTTGTCACAGTACATCGGAATTTTGTTGAAACCTAAACCATAATCGGTTAATTGCGATCTCATCCAAAGAATTTGAGCAAAGCAACCGGACATTGCTATGTATTTTGCTTCCGTACTTGAAATTGCAGCGCTTTTCTGCCTTTTTGATGCCCAACTGATCAGTCGATCTCCTAGTAGTTGCAAAGTTCCACTTGTGCTACGCCTTGTATCTTGACAACCCGCGTGATCCGCATCTGTATATGCCATAAGTGCAATCGAAGAGTCCTTCGAATACCAAATTCCCCGATTAATGGTTCCTTTAATATACCGAAAGATCCGTTAACAGTAGCTAAGTGTAACTCAGTAGGCCTAGTTTGATACTTAGCACACATACATATAGCAAACTGAAGATCAGATCGAATAGCTGTGATATACAGAAGGGTACCGATCATTCCACGATAAAGTGTCAGATCAACGTCAATCCCATGTGGATCTGCATCTAGATTAGTTCGTTCCATCTTATATTTCTTAAGCGATTCAAGGGCATACTTGGATTGATTAATAAAGATGCATCTGGGACTCTGAGATATCCGAATTCCTAAGAAAAATGATACCTTGCCCATCACTGACATCTTAAACTTGGAAGACATGAGTGTACCAAACTCATCCGATAAGGTTTAGGTCGAGGAAGCAAATATAATATCATCAACATATATTTGTACCATAATCATATCTTTACCTCGTTTCTGAATGAACAACGTGGGATCCACCTTGCCTTTAGCGAAGCCTTGCGTAATGAGGAATTGTGACAATAGGTCATACCACGTGCGTGGAGCTTGCTTCAACCCATAGAGAGCCTTCTTAAGCTTGTACACGTGATTAGGATATTTAGAATTCACAAAACCATCCGGCTGTTGAACGTAGACCTCTTCCTTGATTTCACCATTGAGAAATGTCGTCTTCACATCCATCTGATAGACGATCATATTCATGTGGACTGCATAAACAAGGAATAGTATAATAGCTTCCAACGGGCAACCGGTGCAAAGGATTCCATAAATTCGATGCCCAATAATTGCTTGTATCCACGAGCTACTAGTCGAGCCTTGTTCTTCCATATTCCGCCTAAATCGTCGAGTTTCACCTTGTAAACCCATTTCAAAGTGAGTAACTTCACTTGATCTGGGCATAGGACAAGTTCCCATACATCAAGACGTACAAATTCATTAAGTTCTTCTTGCATAGCTTCTATCCAACAGGTTTGGGTGAATGCTTGTTTCCACGTCTTAGGTTCAACTTCACTGAGAAAAGCATCAAAATGACAAAACATTGCACTTTCTTGTAACTGACTTCGTGTGGATACCGGACGATTAGGGTCACCAATAATAGAATCTATAGGATGATCCTTTGTCCACTTGTTGTCATGTTCACGAATCCATGGATTGGAGTAGATCGTAGTAGGAGCTTCCTCTGAGGTGGACGACGTGGCTTGATTAGCGTCAAGAATTGGTACACCAAAGAATGGAAGTTCACGCATTTGAGCAAATTCCAAATTGTGATCATCATCATCCTCTTCATCATCAATAGGTATGACATGGGTAGTTGATACATGTGTTGGTTGAGAATTACTCGATGAAGGTGCCTCTTGACCAATTGTAGGTGTAGACGTATCTGATCCTGCTTCATTTACTAGAGTTACAACTTCGTAAGCCGGAGCTGTTTCTTCAGGTTCTGGAGCAACAATACTTGGAGGAGTAAAGAATTTATCAAAGAACGGTTGAAACAACGTATCCCATTCATTTCTAGAAGGTGGTGTAAATGATGATGAAGTAGGGTTGTTTGAGACAAGACCAAAGCCAATGTTACTGGGTTCCATTTCATGAAGTGCGGGTTCAGAGCTGCTTTGCTCAGAAGCCATTGCCGTCATCTCATCAAAATCGACATTCATAGTTTCGAGGATCTTGCGAGAATTACGATTGTAGATTCGGTATGCGTTTTTTGTGGGTGCATAACCAATGAAAATACCGATATCAGCCTTTGGTTGAAGTTTTCCCAAATTGTCACCATCATTATTTGGATAGCAAAGAGAACCAAATACATGAAGATATGATAAATTTGGTACTTTTACATGTAGGATCTCATAAGGTGTTTTACCATGGCGTTTTCGAATTAGTGACCGGTTTTGGGTATAAACTGTTGTAGATACTGCTTCTGCCCATAAAAATAATGGAGAATTTGCGTAAATTAACATCGTTCGAGCAGCTTCCATAAGTGTGCGATTTCACCTTTCAACGAAACCGTTTTGTTGTGGAGTGCGAGCAACGAATGTTTTATGAGATATGCCAACTTCTTCATAATAATCACGTAAGATTTGATTCACAAATTCGGTTCCATTATCTGTGCGAATGCGTCGGACAGTAGTGTTGAGACGCACTTGAATCATCTTGAGAAATCCTATGATGAATTTAGGTGCCTCATTTTTTGTTGCAAGAAATTTCACCCATGTAAACCGAGAGTAATCATCGACAATGACAAGGATGTACTTTTTGTCACCAAGACCTTCAACACGCATTGGCCCACAAAGATCCATATGCAACAAATAAAGTTTCTCTTGGTAGGTGTCTTCAGTCTTGGGCTTGTATGATTTCTTAGTGCTCTTCCCCATTATACACGCAGAACACAAATGGTCCTTGTGAAATGTAAGTTTAGGAAGACCACGAACAAGTTTGTTTTCCGCCAAATGATTAATAGCGTCAAAGTTAAGATGAGATAACCGTCGATGCCATAACCATGACATAGTCTTTGATGCTTTGGAGAGAAGACACACGGGAGAAGCGACCATCATATCTTGTAGAGACAAAGTGTACAAATTATTCTCTCGAGTACTTTTCAATAAATCAACCCCTTCCAAATTACGAATGAAGCAGGTATGCTCTCGAAAAGAAACTTTTAGGTTTGCATCACAAAATTGTCCCACATAAAATAAGTTGTGACCGAGAACTTCCACATAATACACTCTTGAAATTGTAACATTCCCAATATGATAATCATCGTAACCCATGATCTTTGCAATATGATCATTTCCAAATCGAACCATACCAAGAAACTTGCTGATGAAATTTCTGAGCTGAGAGCGATCTCCGCTCATATGCTTGGAGCAACTAGAGTCCAAATACCAGAGAACAATTTGGACAACCTGTTTTCAGCAACAACAGTAGACAATGCATTGGAAACTATTGGTTCTGGAGTGTTAGCATATACATATATAATATTATCAAAATTTCTAACATTTGTGTTATCCTTAGATTTCCGGCGTTTTCTAATGTGAGTTTTACCAATAATAGGTTTTATTGTTCCAACTTTCTGAGGTTTTGGAGTATTAGCAGGTACTACAGTGGGAGTAGACCTATTTAAAGGGCACTTGGTTCCTACAGTAGTTTCGATGTTCCTAGTTAAAGGACACGCTTGTGTTTTGGTAGCCTTGGTACTCCTAGTTAAAGGGCACGCTTTCTTCGCTTTAGTGGGAGTGATCCTAGTTAAAGGGTACGCATTTCCTACTATAGTGAAAGTTCAACCAGTGGGGCGCCACACCCAACCAACTTGAGTTAACACTTTCCCAGTCGGTTTCCATTCTAATCCATTTTTCCGGGCATTCATCTCATTCACATGGTCAATAAGGCAAGAATCATGACGACTAGAAAACATACATTCATTGCAATTCTAACATTTCAAATTAGAATTCACAGTAGGCTTAGAACGTTGCACAACTACAGAGCCTTTAGGTTTAACTACATGATTCTTTTTATTCAAAAAAGAAATAACATTCCTAGGGTAGGCTTCTACTTTCTTCTTCACTTGACTACTAGATGGGGGCAAGATCCTATCCTTCTTCGTGTTTCTTTTAAGCTTAGATATTTGAGCCTTAGTAGTGGTGTTTACTCCTGTAGAAAGCAACACGGGAATATTAGAAGCTGATTTTAATTTTGCCTTAACTTTATTGACCAATGTTTGAGATGGTTTAGTCCTAGGGCCCTTGTTAAGTGGTGTGACGGTGATGAGGTTCCTTTTGATTGCACTAGAGGACGATGCTGAGACAGTGGCTGCGTTATCCACAACATTCTTACCTTTTAGGGTACGAAGTTTTTCCTTTAACTCAGCTAGAGCTAAATTTTTATCACAAATTTGTTCCCTCAAATCAGATATTTCCACCGACTTTCAATTCAATCGTTCAATCAATGATTGATTTTGTGCAGTGGTATTAGCACATGCGGGCTTTACTGAATCAAAGAGTTGTGTATTTCTCTGTTTTAAGTTGTCAACTTTGGATAAAATCTTGAAAACTCGATTATCTTGATCAAGTTTAAAAATCTCAGCGACCTCAAGTACGTTCACACATTTAATCTTCTTAGATTTCTCTATGTCTATCGGCAAAGGTTTAGCAACCTTGTCGCTTGGCTGACGCTGTTTTATTTGTAAATTCAATCGAAAATCCTTTTGAAAATTTGGATCATCTATATTAACACCTTAGAATAACGTTTCAAAGATCTCTTGAATAAATTGTTGCTTACATTCAAGCGAAATACAATGTTTTTGAATCTTATCAAAACGTTTTGAAAGCAAAGAATAAGAATCTTGAAGCTTTAAAAATTCAACGTCAGATTTGTGAAAAGTACTATCTACCACATTGTCCACAGATTCAACATTATGCACAATAGAAACATTATCAACACTATTATTCGCACAGACAGAAACAATATCATGCGACATCACTTGCTTCAGAAGCTGATCATTTTGGCGTGAAATTCGTTCTATTTCAAGTAAACCGTTTTTATAAGCAACATCCATTTCATTGAAAGCACGTCTAACTTCATCTATTTCCAAAATCAAATCTTGATCAATATTGCTAAGACAAGCTTTAATATTGTTTACAAACGGAACAATTTCGTCTCGAAACACAGCTCTAGTGTGCTCAAAATTCCATTCACCTTTCGTTATGGCCGAAGTTGTCATACGTTCCTTAATGACCTTGTCAAAATCGGCAAAGTGTTGGTGCACCACATTTAAGCTATCTGACACCTTACTTACCGGTGGAATTAACTTAGTTAAATCCTTTTTGACAAGTGTAGGAGACGTACTAGGAAGGTTTTCATTTAACAAACTTGGGGGCACAAAAGCGGATAATTGAGCTAATTCCTTTTGTAATCGAATACGGGTCTTTTTATAAAATTGATCTTTATTATGCTTAACATAATCAAGCTTATGGAATGTTGAAAGCATTTTAGATCGAATTTCTTCCGCAAGTGACATTGTCTCCTAAGTATCACGAACATAAGGTGCTTCTTTCGATTTGCCAATTAGGGTCACATCATAAAGACAAGGAATAGATTCCAGAGCTTATTTTTCATAACCGGGATTAGGTGGTAAATCTTGAAGACGCTTAAGTTCTAGATCTTTAAAAGATTTAGTTAAAAGATGAATATTTTCTGTTGAAGCGTATTGTTTTAAAAGCTGTTGTTCCTTGAATTAAAGAAGTTTGGTAGCATTAATTTCTTATTCAAACCTTTTAGACTCGAGAGTTTCGAAATCCCTTTTAAGTTTTTGAAAATCATTTACAACCGACTCTTTTTCTTTTAATTCATTGGAAAGATTAGCTCTTAATGATTCTATTTCGTTTAAGTATTCTATCCTTTCAAAATGAAATTGGTCAAATTCAGAATAAGTTATTTTTCTGCTTGAGGGACCATTTCAAAAGTTTTGACCTTTTCCTTATACATCGCAAGCTCAACGGTTAGATTGGCATTCAAATCTACGGTTTGTAGGACGACCACATTCATGTTATCAATAATGTGTTTAGGCACCATTACCAAATCATGTTGGTCATAAGATTCCATACCCGACGTAGCATTTGGTTGAGGTTCACTCAAATGTGTTGGATTGGATACCACATCATTTGAGTTACTAGTTTCCGAATGCTGTTCGAGGTTGTCATTTTGATGCTTAACTTGATGTGGATTATCATGAACAATATTAGATGTGGTTGGTACCTCACTGATGACATCAGAACCGTAGTTAGAGATATTAGCAACGAGAGCAGCTTGGGCTGAGTGAATGTCATCACAATCCGAATCATATGCATCAAGATCATTTGCTTGATATGCTGCATTAGAAGTAGAGACGACTGCAATGCCTTCATTATCTGTTGCCTCTGGGTCTGCAAGAAATGTTAATTCCTCTGAGTCCAAAGTCTTTCCCTTAGATTGAGCATTGACCAAATACATCTTCTCACGAAACCATGTTGCATCCCTTCTCCGTTTCGGTTGAGTGCATTCCCTAGCCATATGACCTTGTCCTCGATAATTATAGTAAGTCACAACCTTTTGAGGACCAATAGTGCTTCCATTTCCACTAGCTTGATAATTCACAGCTTGAGCGTTCACGGTCCTTGTAGTGGGTCCATATGAATTTTGCCTTCCCTGAATGGATTGCACCGTCACTTAACCGTCTTGAATAGTGGCTTGTTGTCAAGGATTTGAAGAAGTGCGGAGCTGATAGTTCGTTGGTGGAAAACCTCTAGTTGCAACAAGTTTTGACAAGTAGGCAGTGAGATGGTTTAGGGCATCAGTAGGCGTTTGGAGTAAAGACTGGTGCTTGAATTCGTGGGAGTTTGTTGGAATAAAAGGCTTGTGCTGGTGGTGCTTCAATTGGAAAATATCCTTGCTGAGGAGTATAGCCCATTGGAGAAGTGATAGCTTGTGATGGTGATGCCTGATGTGTTGGTTGTTGTGGATAAGGCTGTTGAAGAACACTTCGTTGAAATGCTTGATGTGGCATCATTAGTGGTTGATAAGATGGTTGTTGTGGTTGCTGATAGCTGTGATGTGGTGGCTGCTGCAAGTATGATGGTTGTTGATAAGTGTAAGCCATATTTTGTTGGGGAGTCATTTGTTGGAGTGGATCATGAACTTGAGGTGTTGTCAACCGAGCCTCGATCACGTGGCATTCGTGTTGTTGAAGAAAAGCTTGAAGTTGATCCACGTTGGTTTTATGCAAATCCTTAGCCAATTTAACAGCCGTCACGTACTTGCTCCATTCGGAAGGAGGAGTGTTCAAATACTTGGTGTTTAATTGAAACGTAGGAATTGCTAGGCCATAGATGTTGATCTCATCATCAGTAGAGTGAATCTCAAATAGTAATCATTGAGAGTCTCCCCAGGGACATAGGCAAACTTATCAAACGTATCATATAGCTTACACTCCCATTCTTGTTTAGTTAACGAGGTACCTTGCATTAGAACACGAATTCTAACCCATAACTCTTTGACAACTTTATGTTTACTGACGAGTTTGTAGACATCTGGAGGAAGGGCTTGGAGAATGATGTTTGTAGCTTGTTTATCACACTTGTCTTGAATCTTAGCATCTCCAGTTAATTCACCCGTTGTTCGAGGACGAGTAACTGCACCTTCCGTAACCGTACCATATACCAATGTTCCATTGAGCACCGATGCCCAAATGAGATGTCCGTTCTCTTTATTCAACATATAAAATTCTATTCGGGAAGCCCAATCCTCGTACATAGTTTTTACCAACATTGGTGGACGATTATCCGTACCCGAGAGGATGGACTTATCCGTAAGTAATGTAAACTCCAATTTGATAAGTTAAGATTTACAAAGGTTGATCGAACAATGAGAGAAAGTAAATGTGTTTGTTGTCGTGTGTAGAAGTCAAGAAAAATGTTGAAATCTCCTAAGATATGTTCTCGATAAACCAAAAATTCCAAGACAAACAAAAACTATCGCAATACCAATATGTCGCAATATCACCAAAACTATCGCAATAACACCTGTCGCAATATCACAAAAGCTGTCGCAATATCAAAAAACTATCGCAATAACACATGTCGCAATATCACAAACTATCGCAATATCACAAATCTGTCGCAATGTCACAACTCTGTCGCAATACCACAAAGCTGTCGTAATATCACAAAACTGTCGTAATGTCACATCTCTGTCGTAATATGCGTCGCAAAATCAAAACCTAATGACATTGCGATGGTTTTAGTGTCGCAATAGTACAAAGGGATCCCAACTTCCACTTTTCTCGGATAAAACCCAACCAATTCAAGATTTTAAGCCAAAAAATGATCCAAACACCCAAAATTTTTGTGTTTTTAGCCAAAGTAAATATGCCAAATCTATACCACAACTATGTAGATGATTTGTATCAAGAAAAAACCATAAAAACACATTTTTTTATCGTATGATTTGAATCAAAAAAGACACAAAAATCAAGAACACAAACACATAAACAATACAATCATCCCATGGCTCTTGATACCATTTGTAAGATATACTAAATCTTGCTTATATTCTAGAGAGGGAAAGAGATAGATAGATGGTCAAATCACACATACACACTTAGAGAGAGAAATTATGAATAAACACACTTTATTATGTGAAATTATGAAGTGAACCAGACCCTCTTCAGCTAAGGAGAGGGTTTATATACCCAAGCCCATGACATCGGCTTGGGCTTACAATGGGGTCGCCGGCCTACACATGTTGTAGGCTTGGCTTGGCCTTGTTTGTTTACTATTACGATGCTAGACTACGAGCTACTAAATTATATATTGTTGGAGTGACCGAACCTTTCTAATTACGTAAAACGTATTTTCAACATTTTCTACCTTTAAAATGTGTCTGTCACAGACATTGGCGGACCCAGTCGGACCCCTTGATGAAGGGGTCGTACGGTTATGTGTCTTTCCCTCTTTAAGACAAATTTGAAAATCAGTCATGTTCCTCAACAGCACCCGTCAGACCCTCCTCAAAGGGGGCGACCGGTTCCATGTGTTTGCATCATACATGCACATTTCCATCATTACCTCTCATAAAATTTTCATTTTTCTAAACAATCTTCATTCTCTTATTAGCTTGACTCTCAACCTAATGGCTGCACATTAAACCCCTAATTATTTTTTTTCCTTCATCTAATCCAACATCATCTCATTAATTCACTCATTATCCAAAAACCTCTATTTAAAGAATCCATCTTCATCTTCTTCCTCATTTCTTCCTCACTACTTTCTCTAACCAACAACCAATCTCAGTTTTCTCTAATCTTGCCATGACAAGTTCCTCAAATATCCCAAATTCTAAGAGCACTATCTGTCTTCGGGTGAAACCATGTTGTAACATTCCTCAAACCTCATCACCACCTTCACCAAATTAATTTTCCAACATCACTTCACCCCACCGAGTTGAAATCCCACAAAACCTAGGCACACTACTTCAACAACCTAGATCTCCAATCACACCTCCACCTACCAAGACACCCATTGCAACTACTCCACCTTCTGCGCCAACTCATCCACCAACGATTACTTCCATAATTCCTAGAACCACCATCCTCCCACCAATGGAGTTGTTTGCAACACCTCCTGAAGGTTTATTAACATCATAACAATTATATAAAACCCTAAATGAGATCAAAGCACATATAGCGGAAGCGATTTAACAAGATCATAATAATAACACTATTATAATTAATCGAATTAGGGTTACATACATTTAAGCTTAAGCAAATCCACAAGACGAAGAATGAATCACCAATTCGGGTTTATACCGTAATATACCAAGACATAGTCTAAAGTAAGACTATATTACGATCTTGTACACACGTAATACAACGAGCTAACCGTGATTCTAGCACGTGAAAATCGAGCTACAACGCTTGTAAATAATCTACCCAACAACCCTAGAGAGGGGCTGGGAATAGATTATCAACACAGTCGATCAACCAAGAAAACCGACCGAAAACCCCTTCGTGGTATCACCTTGCGATCGGCCAAAAGAGAGAGGAGAGGAGAGATTCAAGTTATGAAGATTATGAGGGGTTAGGGGATGTATTTATAGGCATCAACCCCATTTTAGCCCAAGTAAATAAAAGGCAACTTTTGTCCCCTCCCCCTCCCCTTTGGAGCCCTAACCGACCGACGAAACACCCCTTGTGGGGTGTTCCGGAACTTTCCATCCTTCTTCCTTTTATTCCTCTTACTATATATTATTTTAACACTCGTTAATACTTAACTATTAATTAATTAGCGATCGTTAAAGTTATATAGTTATTTGCTTGATTTAATTTAATAAATATATTTATTAAATAAATTAACTCTTTACGTATTGAGTGCAATCCCGTAATCTCGAGTTCGATCCTATCACACGACTATTAAAGATAAGTCCATAAACTTACAGCTCCCACTTGGATATATTTTGAATATCGTGATTACATTGACTAGTGTCTAGTTACACTTGGCAATGTCTATAGTACAACTCGAGTAAGGTTTCCTGGACAAAACCTCTTACGATTCTACATCGTTATTATTATCCTTTTATTTCTAATACAACGTTAATAAGGATATTGATCTCAGTTATTTCTTTCATTAACTATTTTGTTTCTCGTTCACAGATTCAGCAAGATTACCAAAACAAATTTGGGTGTGGCCATACAAACATCTTACTAATCCCACGAGGGGCCCACCTGTATTAAACTCCAAAACGAAATTGGAGGAAATAAATTCCATATTGACTACGAGCAAAACTTATGAATTTTGAAACACTTCCAAAAATAATCCTTATAGCTACCAATTATGTTTAGCGTTAGATTATTCCACAGAGATGCACTAGATTCACAACAATTTCCTGGTATCTCAAGTCTAAGGATAACTATTTATGTTTTTCTTGATGACAAAGATCCATAAAGTAAAAACATATAGTTGAGATAAATCCAATATTCAACTCATTGAATATCATCCAAAATCGATCAATATACTTTCAAGTATACTCTATCGCTATTTTGATTTGTCTTAATTTAATAATATTCCTATATAATTAATCGACAACGGACATTTAGCATACCATTTATTCATGGATTAAAACATGTAAAATAGGATACACTTATTAAATAGTAGGAATAAACGAAACCCAATCTTTATTTCATTATATAATAATGTCATAACATCCTTTATCCAAATACTAATAACAGATTTATTGCATGAGTTTGCTAGCTAGTTGAAGCCCAATCGCCTTGGCATGCTTAAATACCTTTGGTCTAGGCAAAGCCTTAGTTAAAGGATCGGCTACGTTATCATTTGTTTGAACTTTTATCAATTTGATTTCACGTGCTTCAACTTGTTCTCAGGCGTAGTCATGTCTACGCATAAAGTGTCTGGCGCCCTTTCCATGGTCATTGGCAAATATTATTGCGACAAAATTGTCACAATACATATCTATAGGTTCTTTAATTGAAGGCATCACTCCAAGATCTTCAATAAACTTCCTAATCTAAACAACTTCCATTGCAGCTTCTGAAGCAGCCATGTACTCAGACTGAGTAGCATGCATTGCAATCGTTGTCTGTTTCTTGCTCTTCCAGTCAACTGCTCCTCCATTGATAACAAAAACGTAACCCGTCTAAGACTTCGTATCGTCTTTATCACATTTCCAGGATGTATCACAGAAACATGTCACATTCAGTTCTGTGTCTGGTTTCCCTCCATATACCAAAAACATATCTTTCATACTCCTCAAATACTTTAGAATATGTATAACATCAGTCCAGTGGAGCTTCCCTGGATTCTGTTGGTATCTACTGACCAAGTTCTGAGCAAACGCCACATCAGGCCTTGTGCATCTAACAACATACATTATAGATCCTACAACCGAAGCATAAGGCACCTTCTGTATGTATTCCTCCTCTTAAGGAGTTGATGCATCCATCTCATGACTCAGATTCTGCTTAACTTCCATAGGTTAGAAACCTTTCTTGGAATTATGCATATTATACTTCTTCAAAATCTTATCTATATAAGCAATTTGACATAGACCAATTAACCGTGTTTTCCTATCCCGATAGATCTTAATTCCTAGAATGTATGCAGCTTCTCCTAAATCCTTATAGAAAAACATTTACCAAGATAATCCTTAACAGCTTTAAGTCTTGGAATGTTAATTCCCATGATTAATATGTCATCAACATATAGGACTAGGAATACTACATCACTCCCACTAGCTTTACGATGTACACATGGCTCATCACGATTCTGAATAAATCCAAACTTTTTGATTTCTTCATCAAATATTTTATTCCATTGACGTGATGCTTGATTCAAACCATAATGGACCTTTAAAGTTTACATACATGTCCTGGATTCTCAGAATCAACATACCCTTCTAGTTGCTGCATATAGATGTCTTCATCTAAGCGACCGTTCAAGAAGGCAGTTTTAACATCCATTTTCCATATCTCATAGTTCACAGTAAGGTAATGTATCTATATGACTCTCTTCAAGATCATAATTTCTCCCACAGAATTCTTGATTTACAAGATCAGATTCAAAGAAGTCTCCATGCCTAGCAACAATTACTTTGTTCTGAGGTGGATAATAAAAGTAGTAACCCATAATTTCCTTAGGGTATCTTACAAAGATACATTTTACAGATCGTTGTTGGAGTTTGTCACTCGAGTCACGTTTCACATACGCCTCGCAACCCCAGACCTTTAAATAAGACAAATATGACTTCTTGCCATGCCATAGTTCGTATGGTATCTTATCAACCTTCTTTGTGGGAACCATATTTATAATGCGAACAACAGACTCTAAAGCATAATCCCAAAAAGATAAAGGTAAAGTTGTAAGATTAAACATAGATCGCACCATATCTAATAATGTACGATTTCTCCTTTAGGATACACCATTTTGTTGTGGAGTATAGGGAGAAGTAAGATGCTGAGCAATTACATTTTCACTTAGATAATCTATAAACTCTTGACTTAAATATTCACCACCTCTATCAGAACGAAGAGCTTTAATCTTCTTCCCTAATTGCAGTTCTACTTCTGCTTTAAACACTTTGAATGTTTCAAATACCTCATGTTTATGCTTAAGTAAATAAATATAACCATAACGGATATAATCATCCGTAAATGTTAAGAAATATCTAGCACCTTTCCTTGACGTATGTCTAAGTGGTCCACACACATCAGTATGTATTAGTCCAAGTAAATCAGTAGCTCTTCAATATTGCTTTTAAAAGGTTTCTTGGTCATCTTCCAGAGATACAAGACTCACATTTATCAAATGATTCATCATTGTTATTTTCCAAAAGACCTTCACGTTGAAGCTTTTGTATACGAGTCTTCCCAATGTGGGCAAGTCTACAATGCCAAAGATAAGAAGAGTTCTTGTCAAACTTTCTCTTCTTACTCATGCTAAAGACAGATTTATTGTTCTTGGATTCATTATCATGCATGTCTATTTCAAACACACCATTCACAGAAATTGCATTAAAATAAAAAATACCATTTTTCGAAACAGAAATTCCATTATTATCAATCGTGTGAACGAATCCATTATTTAACAAACAAGAAAAGGAAATAAAACCCCTAACAATTGTAGGTGCATAATGACAATCATTTAAAATAAGTACTAAACCCGAAGGTAAAACTAGATTAAATGTTCCTACAGCTTCAACCACTTCTTGTGCAGAAATTGTTCCCCATAGGAAAGCTTCATTTCCAGATTAAATCCCTGCAGCGTATTACAAATGTTAATACCGCATCCCGTATCATATACCCAGGAATTTAATTTGTATGTTAAGTTGAACAATTCGATCATAAATAAAGTACCTGAAGCTGCAACGCTCTGCTCAGACTTCTTCTTTATTTCTCGCAATTCTTCGAGGTAAAGAGGGTAATTCCTCCTCCAGTGACCACTTGCCTTGCAATGGTAACAAGTCTCATCCTTTTGAGATTGACTCCTCTTAGCAAAGTTCTGCTTAGGTTTTGAATAAGTCACAACTTGTTTGTCCTTATCACCTTTGTCTTTGCCTTTCTTCTTATTCGCTTGCGGTTTTGGCTTACTCACTCTACCCTTTTGTATGGTTGGTACAGAAGGCGTAGCGATAGATGCCTTGTCTTTCAACCCCTTTTCATAGTCCATGAGCATTTCATGCAAATCATTAACTGTCTTCCCCGTGCAATGCATATTATAGTTTCTAACGAAATCATTGAAGTCTTTGTTAAGGGACCTATTGATAAAGTTGATAACCATATTATGATCATAGGGTTGTCCTAGTACAATGAGTTGTTCCGTATAACCCCTCATCTCCAAGTAATGGGCACTTACAGACTTTCCTAGAGCTTGCTTGCAGCTATGCAAAGCATCTACCAAGTCGTAGATCTCTACAGCTTGTGGCTTCTCGAACATAGCCTTGAGCTCATCAAGCATTCGCTTAGGTGAAAATAGCTCATACTTCTGTTGAAGTGGAGGAGCCATTTTTCCTAGAATTAAGCAAGCCACCTCCGAGTGCTTCTTAACATTACTAGTGTGTTCAAGCCTTTGCGCATCAGATGCTCCTTCAGCAAGATCCTCAGGATAGGGAGTAGTCAAGATATCGATAGTACCCGTTGCTATCAAGACAATTCTTAGTGTAAAACCCGTATTTAAAATCCTCGAATATTAAATACACGTAGTCTCAACTCTAATTAAACGTGAATATTAAAAATACGTGATCTCAGTTTTATTTAAATAATTAAATTATTCAGAAAATAATTAATTAATGTCAGAAAGACTATGTAAATATTATACGTAAGTATTTATTCAGAAATAATAGATTATAAAATCTCGATCACGAACACGAGCAGGGACATTCAAATTATTGAACGAAACAAAAAATGAAAACCCCACTTTACAAACAAGGGCTGGCGGTTTTAATAATAAGCAAGAAATAGTTTTGGGCTTGGAGCCCGGCCCACCCTCAAACAAAAATAAACGGGGGTTAACCCCATTGTTTACAACAAAAAGTAAAATGAAAACCAAGAAATATTAGGGTTATTAATCCCTGTGAATTGGCCGACGGCTGGAGTTAAACCAAAAGGGAAACACGAGATATTTTCTTGTTTGAATCAGTTGTGTACTCGTCATTCCATCCTAAATCGTATAACGGTAATCATCCTTCATTTAATTTCTTTTAAATCACGAATTAATACATGTTATGATCTAAACAAATGAAATATTAAATGGTAAACATGAACTTATAATCATAGGGTGTCGTGTTTTGGTGGATTCAGGCAAAACCGAGACCAATTGGTCTCGGTGTATGTTGTTGCTGGCCAGTCGTGACCCACACAGGGGCAGCGTGGTGTTTGTACATCGGCCACAGCCAACACAAACCCCAAACAGGGGTAACAAGACATAAGGAGGTGTTTGTTTTGATTATACAATGGGCAAAATAACTCATCAAGGGGTGTTTGTTTAAAGCAGTGGCAACCGAGACATGGAATATGTCTCGGTGGGTCTTAGTCAGAAAACGGGGGGAACCAAAACAAGAACAGTGGGAACATAAACAAGAACGGTGGGAACAGAAACAATAACAATGGGAACTTTTAACATGAAAACAGGGGGAAACATTATACAAGCAGTAGCAACTGGCACTAGGCCAGTAGCTACTGCTGAGTGACGTCAGCAACAAGGGAGGCCACGACGTGTCGTGGTGGGCCCGGTTTGTTTAACCCGAGACATGGGTGTCCCGGGGAAGGTTTTTGGCACGGATTTTCGGAATCGCAAATAATAATAACCGCGAAGAATTAATTAAATTAATTAAATCATTTTGTAAAGTAGTTTTATAAATAAATAAATTAAATTGTTGATTTTTTTAAATTGATTAATAAAATTAAATCGATATTGTTTTATCCTTTTAATTATTTAAAACGCGTGATTTAATTTATGATCATTTTTCAAAGAAACGAACTTAGAAATCTTTCTAATGTTGGAAACTTTCTTATTACAGCGTGTTACTATTTATAGTAATACCAGATTATACTTTACACGGTAACCAGGAAATTAAAAAAAAATACGTTAATCAGTAATATTATCGAATAGTCAGATATCATCTGTTTATACACAAACATTAATACAAGAATAAATAATTTAACTAAGAACAGTTTAGATCAGTAAAATTAAACAATTATCAGTCAACTCATTCGCGTCCGTTATTCATGTAGCTTATGTGAAATCAGAGTAGGAGTCCCATCAGCTTCCCTTGCAGTCAGTTACTGGACACAATGTACGGATTTCCCGTCCTTCAGTAAGGACTTACTTCTATGCATGATTAGGATCCCCCGTCTGCAGCCAAATGTTTTCCCCAGTATATGTTCTAAATCTTATCAGTAATCATTTTAATAACTAAGTTAAATTTCCTAAGCTTGATTTACAAGCATGACAAGTTATATACTAGTTACAGAGGTACCGTAACTATGACACTAGAGGCACCGGTGTCATGACTCCTCTACGGGGGAGTGATTTCTCGCAGCGTCCCATTTATTTAAGCTTGGCCATTTTATCAGTATTATCAGCGGGACGTATGGGTGCATCATAGGTTATCAGTTTACAGCTTATCAGGTGAATGTGGTGTGTGTTCTACATCCTTCATATTGGAGTTGATCCCTCCACCCAACACATTATTTAAAGGTCACCCCTCTACAGCATGACGAGGTCACCCCGCTATGTATTCATGCAGACGTTGTTACAACACATGACCTATATAAGCTCTTGGAATTTAAAATACAGTAAATACATGTTTTCAGATTTAACAGTTTACAGTACATCTTACTAGTCATAAACCAGACTTTTCAGAACTTACGCAGTTTTCTGCTGCATTTTAGATATCAGTCTTTATAGCTTCAGTGTTTGTCATCTGCTTCATTCCAGTATTACTTATCATGCTCTTATATCCGTTCACTGAGCGTTATGCTCAGCCGTAGTTCCTTTCATGTTCTAACGGCAGGTACACCAGGACACTCTTAAGATTCTAAGAGTAAGTGCATTGGATGGAAGCTATCCAAACTTCTTTACTTATGCACTTCATTCATTTATTTGCCTGTTTGGACATTGTTCAGTCCTTTATTTCAGTATTTTACTTTTCATGTTTTGAGCTTATGTTTGGATTACCGATGTTTGATTCCGGTATTTCCTTTATGGCCAATTAATGTTTTAGGACATTTATCTTATATGCTTTGATGACACGCCATAAATACACGTAATGGTCCACTTATCCAAGTGGGGTGTTACACTTAGCGAGCGGTACCAATCATTGAAGTTTGGGCCAGTAAGTTCGGGACGTTCAAAGAATACCTTGAACACATAACTTATAGTGTTATTGGTGGGTTGAGCCATTTCTATAGAAATAAGTTCAAATATTAGTATTTTTGACAACAAAATACTTTCAAGAAAATAAAATTACCCAGGTATAAAAACCATATTATTATCCTTGAATTCCAGAACTATATTTACATAAATCCATTGCATCAGTTGATTTGCTAGTAATGAATGTACTCAACATAGCGACTTGTCGAACAATTCAATTGACAAACAATTTTCAATTTCTAGATATTTAAGGGATTTATATTGCCGAAAAACGTTTTGCATTGTAAACATGTTTCATCCCTTCTGAATGCATTAAGTTTCCAGATCTCACTGAGTAACTTAATTAAGTCGTCTAATCTGAGTAACATTGTAAAACTCTCATTAAAATACCATGAACAGTAAACATGAACAATGAATACAGGAAAACACGATAAATTTAAAACTTTCCATTTATAATATATTACACGTGTCACGATATTAAACAACAAGTATTTATGTATATTATAAATGTAACATGAACACGACATTTAAAACACGAAAATTAAACACGAACATACACGTATATTAATTAACTTAGAAAAACTTATGGTTTTGCCTTATGGGCTTAGTTGGTCGCGGCTAGACAAGGGAAAAAGTTTTAAAAAGAGGGCCATTGGCCCATTACCCAATTTTAATCCTAAACCAACTAAAACTCCAGGGGATTAAACATAACAAGTAATTTAGCAAAACAAGAAAAACCCTAGTCTTCCTTCTCTCCTCTTTCCGCCGACTATTGAACACCAAGGGGGTGTTTATTTGGTTTTTATCTTTGATTTTGATATCTACGTGTTCATGTTCGCTAACCAAATTCATCTACGCATTCGGTATCATCATGGACTTTTTCTTTTTATTTAATTTATGATGAACATGTGTTTAAATCATAAAGACAAACAAGAAACATGTTAGTAAAATCAAGAAAACAAGAAAAGGTTTGGGTTTTGGTTTGGTTTTTGGTTCGGCCGACGCATCAACCGAGAGCCAAGGCTCTAGGCTTGGTTAATCACACCACCACCGAGACCTTAAGGTCTCGGCGTGTCTTGGTTGTGGGTCGAACGCAAGGAAAAGGGAACCCCGACTCGTGTCAGGGTATTGTTTGGCTTGATTTGAAGTATCAACCGATACACTAGGTCTCGGTGGGAATTAGTATGAAAACAGGGGGAACCCGGCTCAGCCGGGGTCACGTTTGGCTCGGCAAAGGCTAGCTGTGGCTCAGCAGGGGGAACGATTGGCCATTGGTGGCAACCGACTAGCCGGTCTAGCCACTGATGGGTTGTTTGGTTTTGGCCGCCAGCTGACAACCACCAGCCGCAAGCTGAGTGGTGTCGGCTAGGCACTTTCGGGCTCGAGATTATTTTAGAAAACGGGTTCAGGCTCGGGAATTTAATAAAATCAGTTTCTTTTATTTATTTGACAAGACTTAAGTTTTAAATGTTAAAATTAATATTTTATGATTTAACCTAAGTATTTAATTAGCCTAATTTAATTAAACATGTTATTTTAGTTAAATTCATATAATCTATAGTTTATTAAATCAACCATGTTAATTATTTAATAAGCTATAACATTTAATCCATGACTTGTATTTTTACTAATAAGCTTTAACTTATATTTTTAGCTTAATAATTCAGCTTGTTTCTATTTTTATAAACTTACTATTTTAGGAAACCTGCTATTTTTAGAAAGTTACTTAGTATTATAATACCTTATTACATGAATAATAAACAACAAAAACACAAGAATAACTACAGATAATACCACTAGACAGTAAAACATGACATAACATGAATAATAAGCTAAGAACACACACAGAACCAGTAAAATACATGTATCTTAGATAACTCATACACGTCCCTATTCTTATGTAGTATTATCCGTCAAGGCGGAGTAGGTTCTTCAGCGTTTCCGTTAGCTTCTACTGGACACAAGGTACGGATTTCCCGTCCTTCAGTAAGGACAATCTCTTCCTTTATTAGGATTTCCCGTATGCAGCCAACTGTTTTCCCAGTAGTTACAAATTTAAATGCTTATGTTTTGTTAGTTACCTTATCCATATACATGCATGTCAATTTCACCTAGTTATGGAGGTGCCATAACCATAACACTGGAGGCATCAATGTTATGACTTCACCACGGTGGAGTGATAGCTCGTGGAGCCCCTTTAGTTTATTTAGCCTTTTGATTATTATGTTATCATGTGGGGCGTATGGGAGTATCCTAGTTACAGTTTCAGTTAGGATTTTCATGGTGAATGTGGTATGTGCCTTGCATCCTTCACAAGGAGCTGATCCCTTATACCTAGACCATATTAATTAGAGGCATCCCATCTAAGTGCATGACGAGGTCACCCCTCCAATTATTCATGCACGTCATTGACCTCATGACCTATATTGGCTTTTGGTATATTAAACTAATACATATTATCATAAGTAAACATAAGCTATATTTTCATAACTAAAAACCAGATAACATGTTATACGCCTAGGTTTTTCCCAGGACTTTTTCTTTTCCGCTGCCATTCATGATTTTTATGTGCTTTCATTATTCTATGTCTTTATGTTATGCTTTATATTTGTTCACTGGGCGTTATGCTCAATCGTTTTCTATTTTCATGTTCCCAAACGGCAGGTACCCAAGGTCGCAAGTAGGATCTCAAGATTATGTCTTCTATATCTTATGCATTTATCATACTTTATCTTATTTTATTTCATGTTGGACATTGTTTAGTCCTTTTCTTTACAGCACTTATATTTGCTTGTTTTTGAGTTACTTGGAATACCAATGTTTGTTTCCGGTATTTCCTTTTATGGTCATGAATGTTTAGACATTTACCTTGTATGCTTTGATGACACGCCATAAATTACTGTGATATTCCATTTTACCAAATGGGGTGTTACAAACGTAAAACCATCATACGAATTCTCATTCTATGAAAGGTTTTCTCTCCATCACAACATCACCCCAAAAATCTCATTTGATAACGAAGTAATTTCAAGTGTTCGTCAATTAGGAGCATTCAACTTAAATTTTAAGGGTATAAATTTTGATGTCAAAATCAATGTATGGAGAAACATGCATACAACTCCATAGCATAAGTTTAGTAAAACATTTAGTAAACTCTTTCAAGAGACTAAATTTCTACATAAATTATGTTGAGGTATTGGTTAAACCAATAAAAGAATTTACCCACAAATATTCACAACGTACTTTTTCTAGAACTCGGCTACGCACAAAGCAATACCCTTATTCATTGTGTTTCGGATGTGAATTTGTGGCAAAATCACCCTTAAGGTATAATTCAATTAATAATCGTAGGTAATTTCAATTTGACGCAAAGGCGAGCCGGGAATTTGGTCAGCAACTAATGGCATAACACCTCCTTCCTTAACCGGGTACATGACCAGCGGTGAGTTAAACCAACTTTATAGTTTGTCAAAAGGAGTAGGCCGTTAGATTATTATTGCAATTCAACAATCAACGTAATCTTATGTAATTTAAATCTCTAACAAATTTTTTTTTAATATGATTTAGTCCATATTATTTCTTTTCATAAAAAACCCTTGTTTACAACAATTCAACAATTTTAAAATAAACAAGAAAAAAACTAAATCATAAACACATAATAACAATTTATATGTGCAATAAATGAATCAAATAACCACATGCATACGATTTATTTAATAATAATCAAATCTAGGTCTTTATATTCATATAAAAGTCTTACCTAATTCTAGATTTATTGAATCAAATAATCACATAGCACATAAAATCATATAAACATGTAATTTTACGATCCATGAAAACATGCACGTAATCATGGATTCCCCATAACTCTTAACAATTAGATCTCTACGGATCGTAACCTTACATGACATAACAATTAATCATGCAATTTAATCTAAAATTATCCCACATGTAATTTAGGGTTTCAAAACAATTTCTTTTTTTGTTAAAAATTCGGCCAAAACCCTAATTTTTAAAAAACTGTCACACCCCACCATGGCGGAATATGGAGCGCGACGTATGGATATCATCACAACATGGCGTGTCTATAGAGATAACTAAATGAAATAAGAAATGTCATAAAATGGTGACACAAATGTCATGACAATATCTCAACAAAGCAGGAGTCTAGGTAAGTAGGTAACAGTCCTACCACTTACCCGAGACAAACAATAACATAAACAAAGCAAACATATAGGTGTCAACAGTATCACTGATTAAACAATAAAAAGAAACCAAGAAGGAACGGGGATCTCCTTCTAAATGCATTCCTACGCAATTCCAAATCCTAGCCACGTATGTTCTCACGCTTAACCATAATATCACCTGAAAGAGACACTAAAACACATCAACATAAAGTTGGTGAGAGTCATAGGTTTAGACTCCAACGCCAAAATCAAACCATAAGCTGTGAACAACAACCACTAACAAATGAACATATGGAAAATGTGATACAAACATGCATTAACAACTAATATTCAAGATTTAACAAACCAAACCAAATCCAAGGCTCCCAGCCTTACCAAACATCATGGTACCATAGGCGCCCATACACCTATGTACCAATCCCAAGGCCCCGCCTTGTCATTATCCATTGGTCCCATAGATGCTCACACATCTATGTACCTCCCCAAGGCCCCGCCTTGTCAACATCCCCTTGGTACCAAGTCAAAACATAAAACAATCATGAATCAACTAGCAGTTAATCACACAAGTATGCACAAGTCCATCACCAAACACAAAACATTCACATCATAATTTATAAAAACAAGACAGTGTCTCTTCCATCCCATCTGGAAGTCAAAATCATTAGTAGTTATGGGACTATGAAACTCACCTGATTTAGCTTCTCCAAAAGTCCGCGCACTAGCAAAAAAGCTAACAAACAAAAACACAAAATCAACACATGAACCAATCACTAAAATGGCTCATCAACCTATGATGGAAATCTAGCCTTCTCCCATATATGATCCTCATTAATATGCTCTAAACACCCCGTTACTCTTCCCTAACAAGTCCTTAACTTGGTTAAGTTTGATACCTATCCCGTTCATATTTTACACAAAACAGTCCCAACTTTTAGGTCTCCAAACTACAAGCCAAACGCCCACCTAACCATACCCATGACCTCTGTAAAGGAAACCCTATGCCTTTACATATGTTAGCTAAATCCTCCTTTTTGCCCCAACCTTAAAGATACTGTTAAGGCCCCGATATATATATATATATATATATATATATATATATATATATATATATATATATATATATATATATATATATATATATATATATATATATATATATATATATATATATATATATATATATATATATATATATATATATATATATATATATATATATATAGATTTGCGTTCATGTAAGAACCGTTGTTAAAATAAAAACAATAGGAACCAATCATAATATGCCAAGTGTCAATTTTCATTTAAAAGAATCTAAATTAATAGTAATGTCTTTAAGGGTAGCATTGTCATTTGTTTCCATAACCTTAAATAATCTCATTAATAACAAATAAAAATCATAACCACCGTGACTCCTTTTTCATTTCAATTATTGTATCTAGGTAGTTGGTACATGCCATTTTGAACGTTTTATCTCAAGTGTGGTTGTTCTTATGTAACTTGGTTTTTGGGTTATAGATGTACTAGACATTGTAAGTTTTGATACACGTTGAAAATGTAGGTGTCAGTTTTTATAGAAGTTGAAAAATGATAATGGATTTGGATGGTGCATGGTGACGATACATGTTAGTTAATATGTGATAGGAGACATGTATAGTTTGTGATGTAAGATTGCTCCCTTTTAGATGTGTTTGTGAATTTTACTAATTTGTTATTTGTTATAACTGATGTTGTCGACCACGCTCGTTTTAATTTTGTTTGATTGGAGACATGTACAAATTAATGAGTACATGTTTTTACATATTAAAATACGTTAGTTCTTTGTTGTTGTCGATACGATGGCGTCAATGTTTAATTTGTTTGTGTCGAATATGTATTGTTGTTTTTTTAGTTTGTTGTGTATTCTTTTATCGGATATATATCGATTGGGTCTTTTTTGAGCGAGTTGTGTAATTTTTTGATATGCATCACTTAAATCTTTTAAAGTTGTTACTTGGTTATATATTTTTTGAGATAGTATCATTTAGGTCTTTTTTTAGTTGAATGTATATATTTTTATGTATATGTACCACTTAAATTTTTTTTAATTGGTTATATATTTTTTACGTATACGTGTCATTTGGGTCTTTTTTAGTTCGTTGTGTATTATTTCGGATACGTATCACATACTATTTTTTTGGTTGGTTGTGTTATTTTTTGGATACGTATCACTTGAGTTTTTTTTAATTTGTAGTGTAGTTTTTGGGTACGTATCATTTGTGTCTTATTTATTTCTATGGATATGTATCACTTAGGTCTTTTTTAGTTGGTTGTATATTTTTTATGGATACGTGTCACTTGGTTATTTATTTAGTTCATTATGTATTATTTCGGATACGTATGACATACGTCTTTTTTGGTTGGTTGTATTATTTTTTGTATACGTATCACTTGAGTTTTTTTAATTTGTTGTGTAGTTTTTGGGTACGTATCACTTGTGTCTTATTTATTTTTATGGATATGTATCACTTAGGTCTTTTCTAGTCGGTTGTATATTTTTTATGGATACGCGTCACTTGGTTCTTTTTTAGTTCGTTGTTTATTATTTCGGATATGTATCACACATGTCTTTTTTGGTTGGTTGTATTATTTTTTAGATACGTATCACATGATTTTTTTTTAATTTATTGTATAGTTTTTAATTACGTATCACTTGATTTTTTTTAAATTGTCGCTTATGTATATTTTTAAATACATATCATTTTGATCTTTTTATTTGAGTCATATTTAGAAACAGTTGAATCTACATGTAGGATATTTTAAACTGGTACATATACAAGCCATGTCCAATTTATCATAGTTAATCTAAATAATATAAAATATGTTTCATAGATAGTCAAATACTAATTATTGTATCACATGCGACTATACTAAAAAATTGAAGGATGGTTACTTATGTGTGTCAACCTTTTCTAAAACTAGGTATATCAGTTTTTGATGTAAAAATTACTACTATAATAACGTTTGAAACCTGCCTAGACAACATGAAAAGAAGCAAATGAAAAGAAAAAATATGATAGATTAAAAATGTCAAACAAAAAACTTTGTTACTCTGAAAAAAAACGGACATTAGGTGTAATAAGTTTTTTATTGGTTTTCAAAAATTGTCATATATTTCAAGTTATTTACAAGCATGCCACTTAAGTTATCTTGATCAAGTGACATCATCATTAATAGATCTAACGGTATAAATTGGTTCTTATTATTTTTATTTTAATACTGGTCATCACAATAACACCCCTATATATATATATATATATATATATATATATATATATATATATATATATATATATATATATATATATATATATATATATATATATATATATATATATATATATATATATATATATATATATATATATATATATATATATATATATATATATACATATATATATATATATATATATATATATATATATATATATATATATATATATATACTTTCGTCTATCCGGATTTTACTGATTTTGAACATACAAAAAGTTTGTTATGATTAGGGGGTCTTACCCTAACCCACATTCTTAGCCCCAATGCAGATACTTCCTATAATATATAAATCAACTCCCATGTTCGTTTGAAAGTCCCAATACAACCCTAAGTACCCCAAACAACCCAAAACATAAAAAGAAAACAGGCTGATTTCAAAACTGTTTTGACCTCCGACTGTTGTAACCTGTTTTTGACCCACTTCCAGACCTCCAATTTAGTTCTCGTTTCTTGCATTTGAAAGCAACTTCAATTACCTTTCCAGGGATACTTGGATCTCAAAATAAGAGTTTGTAGAACTCCCTATATGATCAAAACAATGACACAAAAATTCTGCCCAATTTTTAATGACGAATTTAATTAAACTAACCTAATTAATTACCCATAATTTATTTAATTACAAGCACTAATTATTCTAATCATTAATATATCATTAGAATACAGATTTTATAATTAAACCTAACCTAAATCCATCATATATTGATTACAAAAACATTAAAAATAATTAAATTGAAAAGGGATTTTAAAGATTTACCTTTGATTTTTGAAAACCAAGATTTTTACTGAAGAAACCTAATTCCTTGTGAAACCCACGACTTTTCTTTGTCTCCAGGAGAAAAATAATGAATTTTTGGTTTAGTATAAACTTTATATAGAGTGTGGGTGAGCCCTAGTCCAACTCAAGCCCAACTCCCTTTTCCTTTTTCCCTTTTTCTCTTTTGGTTCGTCCCAAACCGACTCCCCTTCCTTTTTTTTTCTTTTTATTATTTACTATTACACTACTAGTGTTACCTTAAATTTCCTTAATTTATTACAACTCTTAAATCCTCCAAAACCTCAAAACCGTAAAACTAGTCAAATTTACGCGTTTACCGTAAAAGACGTAAAAATATACAATTTATAAAAACTCTTGAAATATGAAATAAACTAATTAACTAAGTCCTAAATGACTTAAAAACATCCCGAAAAATACTCCCGTGACTAAATACCTCTTCCGAGACCTCAAAATGCTAAACCGTAAATCGTAAAAATACGATTTTCTATAATACATAAACGTATACGTAAAACCACTTAATAACACCATCTCATTTCATAGTCACTACCATGTGAGCTCATGAACATGAAATCATCACACATCGTTTCACTCACAAGGTACCCCGTACCGAAAACGATATCCAAACCACAATCTATACACACCAATTAGCACATAAACACGTAAAGACACGTAACTAGCACAAAATAAAACTAAGTGACGAACCTCAAAACTTTGGTTGTCACATCACTCCCTCCTAATAGAAATCTCGTCCCGAGATTTACTCCTTAGGATCAAACATACCATTAGCAAACAACTGAGGATACTTGTTCTAAATGAACTCCTCTCATTTCCACGTGAATCTTTAGTTCAAGTCTCAGATTACCACATATACTAACCAACAATATTTAAATTCATTGCCAAACTCCTGACCTCACAATCAATAAATCTCAAAATTGACTCTTTGATAACACAAACCCTTATTAACACAAATCCCGAATAACCGTACATGCAAATATGCATTCTCAAACAACATTTACCAATCTTAATACACGAAATATAACATGTATACCACTCATTTCCCCCCAGGTAATTCTATGCTCATTAGCTACTGGTCCGATCTTTCCAAAGATCATAAATGGACCTACAAAAACTCCACATCACTCTTCTATTTTACCAAAACATGCTACCCGTTACTATGGGTGAAACTTCCTACATAACTTTGTCACTAAACTCTAGTGGTTTCCTCCTTTCCAACATAGCATCCCTTGTTGCTCTCATCCTTTACACAAACACCATTACCACATTAGTAGCCTCTTTTACCAATTCTAGTCTACAATGGGGACAACCCACCCTATCCTTTCATATAGTGCCTCAAATGGCATTTATCGACTTCTAGTATGATAACTATCATTATATGAAAACTCAGCCATCGCTAAAGAGTTTCCTAACTCCCTCTAAATCAATCACTCATGCCCTCAGTGTAACTCCTAAGGTTGTATAAATATCTCACTTGCCCATCCTTTTCCAGTTAGTTAGATATACTCATATCCAATCATGTTCATCAACTCCTTTTAGTCTGTACCCCAAACTACTTAAAAATTCCAATTTCCTTACAAAGTGACCTATGACGGTCTTTCACATATCCATTAGTTCTTCCAATCCAAATCAACTTATAATCTATACACATCATCAAAAGGACGGTTATCTCAGTTAGTCTATCAACTGCCATCCAAACTCATGCTACAACTACTTCCATTAAATTTGGATAGCTCATTAGTAGCACCTATACACTTCTTTCTCACTTTTCTTCATGATTTTTTTATACCCAATACTTTCTTTATACCTACACAATGTCCTACCTTCAAGGTCATATTGCTCCTTATCTTGTCTCAGTTAGACCAAGCCCTTCGTCCCTATGGCACATCACACCTATAACTCCTCATCCATTTGATTATCGATACTAAGCCTCCCAAACAATCAGTATAGGTCAGTGCCATTTCCTTTTCCACACTACGACAGTATTAGCCTGCGTTGTGCTTTATTCTACTCATTAAGCTCTACCAAAGTTTTACCTTCGGTTCCTATCTCGACCTATTTCATTCATGCTACACTTCTATACACACTTCCTTCTTCTTTCTCAACTCTTGCCATACATCACGATGTTATGCTTCCCATCGTTTTCCCTTGCCATAATCCTTCATAACGCATTCCATACATATTAGGCTAACTTTTACGCAAAACCCTCTATTCCATCTGTTAGAAATACGTTTTTACGTATATTAGAAGAGTCGGTCACTCCACAATATTATTTATGTTGTAATAGCTCGTAGTTAATAGTTACTTATTTAGTTAAGTAAGAACCGGTCCATGGGCTTGTCGTGGGCCGGCCCAAGTCCACATATGGCTTGGAAGTATAAATACCCCTTTCCTCCTTGGAAAGGGGTTGGTGGTTGAACATTTCTTGTTTCCATTTGAATAAAATAACACATAGTTTTCTCTCACTTTCTCTCTCTAGTTTCTCCCTCTAGAAATCATCAACCCCTTCATAGATTCATAGGTTATCAAGATTCTACATTTGGTATCAAGAGCTATGGGATGATTTAAGGTAATGATTTGTGTGGTTTTTTAGTTTTTGATTGTATTAGTGTTCTTTAAGAAGATCCATCTTGATTCTTGGTGTTTTTGGTGTTTTTGTGATTGGGATTAGTAGATAAGTATTAGTTTTTACTTATTATTGTAGAAATCACAAAACTTTTTGGGTTATTTGGTAAAAAATCTGGGTTTATTCATCTTTTATTGATCGACTGTTCATCGAAAACAAAGTTTCTGATTACCCAGCAAAGTTCCGAACCAAAAAGTTCCGGACCAAAAAGTTCCGGATCAACCAAAGTTCCGGACCAAAAAGTTCCGAACCAAAAAGTTCCGGATCAACCAAAGTTCCGGATCAACAAAAGTTCCGAACCAAAAGTTCCGAACGAAAAGTTCCGGATCAACAAAAGTTCCGGATCAAGGAAGTTCCGAACCAAAAGTTCTGGATCAAGGAAAGTTCCGGATCAAGGAAGTTCCGAACCAAAAGTTCCGGATCAAGGAAAGTTCCGGATCAAGGAGAAAGTTCCGGATCAAGGAAAGTTCCGGATCAAGGGAAAAGTTCCGGATCAAGGGAAAAGTTCCGGATCAAGGGAAAGTTCCGGATCAAGACTTCCGAACCAAAAGTTCCGAATCAAGGTATTCCAAGCCAAATCTTCCGAATCAACACTTCCGAATCAACAAAAAGTTCCGAATCAAGGGATATTTTACTTGTTTTTTTCGACGATTTTTTAGAGGATTTAATCTTGGTTTCTTACAACAAAAACTCAACACAATTCACAAGCTTTACTTCACTGCTCGATCAACCGATAATCTTTGTCTCTTTGAAGTTAACAAAATGCATCCGAATTCAGTAATGCCTCAGATGACATCACTTACGGATATTTCCGTCATTACGGGAACGGATAATCGCCCGCCAATGCTCATCAAAGAAGTTTTTGAAGCTTGGCAAGGCCGGATGATGTCTTACCTTAAGGGAAAACCAGTATATGGGAGGCTTATGGTCAAGTCAATTCTAAATGGTCCACTTGACTATGGTACCATAGTGGTTAACAACGTGACTCGACCACGAGAATTTGAAGAACTCACTCCAGCTCAACAACTTGTTGCAGATGCAGACGAAAAAGCTCTTCAAACCATTCTCCAAGCTCTTCCACATGATATATATCGGATGGTAAGTCAGTATACTGTGGCAAAGGATTTATGGGAACGTCTAAAGGTGTTGCTACAAGGTACGTCTCTTACCAAACAGGAAAGGGAATGTCAGTTGTATGATCTGTTTGATAGATTCACGTACAACCCAGGGGAAACGCTTCACGATTATTACTTCAGATTCACCACTCTCATGAATGATCTGAATGTCTACAATCTCGTGATTGCACCATTCCAGGTTAACACCAAATTCTTGAATACTTTACCTCAAGCTGAATGGGGTGAGTATATTACCGATGTTAAGTTAACCAGGGATTTTCATAAGTGCAATTTGGATTAACTCTATGCTTTCCTTCAACAGCATGAGAAACATGTGATCATGCACCGTTCGCCTCGAGGTATGTACCCTGATTCATTAGCTTTGATGGCGAATCAACCAAGCTTGTCTCACAACAACACTCCTTATATTTTGGGATATCAAGCCTATCATCCATCACCTTACATGACACCAACCTTTCCCCAATACTCGATTCTACCGCAACCACCCACCTCACATCAGCAACAATATCGGTTTAATGCACCTTCACCACAATATGCTTCACAACCTCACCAAGCAAGTATTGCACCTTATGCTCAATCTTCATATTCTTCTTATCAAGAGAATGCAACATATCCAACAAGCTACCCTGATCAAATGAGTATTCCTTCTAGTGATTATGCAGTTCAACAAGACCAAGCAATGTATTGTGATGATGAGGAAATCCCCATTCCTGTATTCAAACCAGGAACTGACCCAGTTGAAGTGTTAACCACTATGTCTGCTTATCTCACAAGGACATTAAGCAAACGAGGGTTTAGAGGATCAGCTCCGACTAACAATCAGCTGAGGAATTCATCCAATTCTCGCCAACAAGCTACTATTGAGAATGGCAGGGTGATGGTTCAACCTATTCAACCATATCAGGGGAGACCTACTACATCAACTACTAATGCTCGCACGGTCAATCCTGCTCCAATGGTCAACAATCCTCCACGGGCTAATTCCACAGGCAAGTTGAGAATGATTACATGCTACAACTGCAAGGAAGAAGGACACATGTCCAGGGATTGCAAGAAACCCAAGAGGAGAAGGGATGGTCAATGGTTTGCAGAGAAGAACTATCTGGTGAATGCTCAGGCACAAGGAAGGGAACTTGATGAAGAGGAGCTTGCATTTCTTGCTGATCCAGGGATTGCTGAACAAGACACTGTCACCACACAGAATGCAGCATACCAAGCAGATGATCTCGATGCGTATGACTCAGACTGTGATGAATTTCAATCTGCAAAGGCTGCTCTCATGGCAACTATCTCCAGCTTAGGGCCAGAAAAGAGATCTGAGGTACTTATTAATACCACCGATAATACCACTGATGCTAGTATTCAACCACATCAAGTTGTGCAAGAGAGTGCTGATTCGAATGAATCTTCGGTGGTGAGTCTTTCAAATGAGGAGACAATCAATGATAGTAATATCAATGTGAGTCCCCAGACTTTGAGTGAATCACAACCGGGAGCCATTTCGCATACGCCTACTCCTGCTCAGCAAGATTTGGTCATGGTTCCTGCTACATTACTTAGCCAAATGAATGCTGCACTCTTAGAAACCCTAGCTAAGAATAAGAATTTGTATGATGAGCTTGCCTTAAGCAATGAGAAAGTTCAAACCTTGGAATTAGTGCCTTCGTCTAGTGTTCTTACAAATCCCAAATATGATCACTTTCGAAACAAACAAATGGGTCATTTGCAAGAAATTGAAAACTTAAGAGCAAATCTTTCTAATGAACTTAAAGAAAAGGAGTTAGTGGTCACTAATTTTCAAAAACTTCAAACGGATTTTGAGTTACTCGAGTCTAAGAAGAATGAAATGGAGATTAATGTTGCTAATAAGATCAGAAGTCTAGATTACTTGCTTTTAAGACAATACGCTGCTTCTCAACTAGTGCACTTATTTGATGCTTCGTTTAGAGAATTTAACTTATCACGTCAAAAGGCCTTCCCCCTAACCCAAGGTATGCAAAACAAGCTTTAAGACATAGTCCTAGACTTTATAATGCAACCCAATTAGGATTGGTCTTAGACCCGATTGTTATTTTCGATGATCGCACAAGTAAGGATCTAGTTGATGAGGATCGGTCATACAATTCTGCAAAATATCCCGATTGTGATTATTTTAAAATGAATCAGGAGCTTGCTAAAACGGATTTTAGAATTCGCTTCCATATGGACAAAGATCTCATTACAGCACCAACCTACATGTTGAATGAAGAAAACCCTAGTACATTTCCTACACTTGTCAACATGGAAGGTCCTAAGGAAATTCGAAAGGATCTTCCACCTGTTAGCACTGTATGGTTAAACTTGCAAGAGATTAATCAATACTTTACTAATTTTGACAAGGTCATTTTGGAATGTACGACTTCAAATGGCCTAAACGCCGGAGAATGGGCTTTCGAACACATGAACGAGGTGTTTAAAAATGAGATCAATCCATTTGTCGAAAGTCTAAAAGGAGGTTTTGCATCTCTTAAGGAAAATATTGAATTTGAAATTGGAGAAGTTCAAAAAGTGTTTTATGAAATGGACACCGCTTACGAACTACAACTAATTGAAAAGGAAAAGATTTTATCTGAATATGACCGATTCTTGTCCGAAGTAATCTCGTGTGATGTGCTTACTACTGTAAATGTTAATTATTCGAATGAGCTTACATCCGCTATGATTAACTGTGATACTATGAATATATCTGATGATGTGTGTGATCTCTCTGTAAATGTTGATGATACTGTAAATGAGGTAGATAATCATTCTTGTCACGAATCTAACGCTGAATTTTTAAAGCTACAAGATTCTTACAATTTACTTTCAAAACGCTTTAATCAACTAGAACAACATTGTATATCTTTAGAATTAAAAAAACAAACTCAAAATGAGGATCTTTTGATATCAAATGGTTGTGAAAACGGTGTTGAGACGAGTGACAAGATGATTGCAATTGTTAAGGCATTAGAGGAAGAGATTATGAGATTGAAGAGAGATGTGTCATCAAATGAAACATTAAAATTAGAACTAGAGGCCACAGAGTCAAAAAACCAGGACTTAGAAATTAGACTTTCGTCTATTCTAGGGGAGATGGATCGTGCAAGACAGGGAATGTCCCAACTTTATGGTTCACTAGAAGAACGCTTCGCTTTTAATGCGGCACAGCAACAATCTTATGTTGAACAATTGAACCAAAAATGTGAGGAAATCTCTGACTTAAACATCATGCTCATTGACAAAAATATGGTTTTGGCCGAGTTAAAGGAGACACTTCTTCTCACCCGACAAGAAGTTGTTGATAACTCAGCTACCGACTCTGCACCGTCCACTAGTGCTCCAACAACCAAGTCAGTAGTGCTTTATAAGAACCCCCTTCATAAGAGAAACCCGACTACCTACGATGATTATATGAGGAATGGCATTAAGCATGTAGATCTTGTTAGGGATATTTTAGACGATCTTTATGCCTTAGATCCCTCAAGTAGCTACTATTATTCGGCTCATGAATATATTAAGCGAGTTCAATATTGCTTAGCATATTTGCAATACATAGGTAAACCAGGCTCTGCACTACTTACTAATAGGCCCATTGCTGTAACTCCATTCAATAAGACTCCAGGAGCAAAACCATCATTGGCACAATCAAGTAAGGCACCTTTAAAATCTGTTGCTAATGTTCCCACTTTGCCTTCTACAGGATTAAAAGAGACTACTAAGGCTAAAGGATCGCCACTCAAGAAAGATAAGATCAAGCCCTCCACTAGTAGTGCCAAAAAGAAGAAAGTAGAAGCTCACCATAGGAATGTTAGTTCAGTTTTAAATAAAAAGAATCATGTTAAGACTAAAAGCTCTGCGCCTGTGCAGAAGCCTAAACCATTCGTGAATTCTAATTTGAATTGTTGGAATTGTAATGAATGTATGTTTTCCCAACGTCATGATTTATGTCTTATTGATCATGTGAATGAAATGAATGCCATTAGGAATGGTCTTGAATGGAAGCCAACGGGTAGAACTCATGCCCAGGTTGGCTGGCAATGGCGTCCCACTGGTAGGACCTTTACATTAGATGGAACAATGTGCCCTTTAACTAGGAATGCATCCATTGAGGTTAGGTCAGAGCGTCCTTTAGTTAGGAACACTCGCACTCAAGTATGGAAACAGCGCCCTTTAATTAGGTCAGCCCCCACTATGGTGCCTATCAGTGAAGAAATACCACAGGATTTAAGTCAACTAGAATCTACACCACCAACTAGGAAGAAGAAGGCTAGGAAATCTAAGAAACCTAAAGTTAGCAAATCTAAGATTATTAAATCTGTACCTGCTAATAACAAGGAACATTCAGATTCCGATACCTCTACATTGTCTTCGTGTGGTGATATTTTCAGGTGGTCCAAATCATCCTCTGGTATTTGGACTCCGGTTGTTCAAAGCATATGACCGGAGATCGCTCGATGCTCCGAAATTTCGTCAGCAAGTTTCTTGGTACGGTTAAATTCGGGAATGATCATATAGCAAAGATAATGGGGTATGGTGAATATCAGATTGGAAACGTTACGATTTCAAGGGTATACTATGTAGAAGGTCTTGGTCATAACTTATTTTCAGTAGGACAGTTTTGTGATTCCAACCTAGAGGTTGCTTTTCGACAACATACTTGTTTCATCCGCAACTTGGAAGGAAAAGACTTGTTGAAGGGTTCTCGTGGTGCAAATCTTTATACGTTGTCCCTACAAGACATGATGGCCGCTTCTCCAGTATGTCTTCTCTCTAAAGCATCTAAGACCAAGTCTTGGTTATGGCATCGCAGATTATCTCATCTCAACTTTGATGCTATTAATCATCTGGCTAAAAACGAATTAGTTCGTGGTCTTCCAAAGCTTAAATTTCACAAGGACCATTTATGTTCCGCGTGTTCAAGGGGGAAAAGTACCAAGAAATCTTACAAGCCCAAAGCTGAAGACACCAATCAAGAAAAACTTCATCTTTTGCATATGGATCTATGTGGGCCAATGAGAACTGAAAGTGTGAGCGGTAAGAAATTCATTCTTGTCATTGTAGATGATTTCTCCAGGTTTACATGGGTTAGATTTCTACGTACAAAGGATGAAGCACCGAAGGCTATCATCACTTTTCTGAAATTCATTCAGGTACGTTTGAATACTACTGTCCGCCGTATTCGTACAGACAATGGAACAGAGTTCGTCAACAAGACTCTTCGTGATTATTATGAAGGAGTTGGTATCTCTCATGAAACATCCGCTGCACGCACTCCACAACAAAACGGTGTCGTTGAAAGACGGAATCGTACGCTTATGGAAGCTGCTAGGACTATGCTAATTTATGCGAACGCTCCATTGTTCTTGTGGGCAAAAGCTATATCTACTGCATGTTTCACCCAAAACCGTTCTATCCTTCGGAAACGCCATGGAAAAACACCTTACGAGCTTCTACATGATCGTAAACCCGATGTTTCATTCTTTCATGTGTTTGGTGCTCTTTGTTATCCAAACATTAATAGTGAGAACTTGGGCAAGCTTCAACTAAAAGCCGATATAGGTATTTTCATTGGTTACTCACCCTCCAAGAAAGCATACCGAATTTACAATCGTCGTCTTGGTAAGATTGTAGAAACTATGGACGCAGATTTCGATGAGCTGACAGCGATGGCTTCTGAGCAACACAGCTCTGAACCCGCGCTTCATGAGATGGGAACCGGTGCTATTAGTTCCGGATTAGTTCCCAATAATCCTACTTCTACATCATTTTTACCACCAACAAGGCCCGAGTGGGATAAACTGTTTTAGCCGTTGTTTGACGAATTCTTTGATCCCCCAAATGATGAAGTTCCAGCACCCGTAGTGATAGCTCCAATTCCTGAAGTTGTTGCTCCAGCTAATGAAGCTTTATCAAATGCATCCTCAATTAACATTGAACCGGATGCACCTTCACCAAGTGATTCTCAAACTACACCAGAATCGTCACCCCTACTTGTGCCTAATGATGTGGAAGAGGATTCTACTGATCACGATTTGGAATATGCTCACCTGCAAGAGCTTCCTTTCTTTGGTATACCGTTCCCTGAAAACCCTTCAGCCGCGTCTACCTCAGAAGAAGCTCCTTCTATTGTTCACTCCAGACCACCTAGGATTGAAAATCATAGCACCAAATGGACAAAAGATCACCCAATTAGGAATGTCATTGGAGATCTAGATCGACCAGTCTCTACACGCCATCAATTACAAGAGAGTGCACTTTATTGCTACTTTGATGCATTTCTCTCTGAAGTTGAACCTAAAAATTGGCAGCAGGCTATGACTCAATCATCTTGGATTGAAGCCATGCAGGAGGAACTAAATGAATTCCAAAGACTCGAAGTATGGGAATTAGTTCCTCTCCCTGACAAGGTTAACATCCTTACTTTGTTGTGGGTTTATAAGGTTAAACTTGATGAGATGGGTGCAGTATTGAAGAATAAGGCTAGATTGGTCGCTAGAGGATATAAACAAGCCTTGGGTATAGACTTTGAAGAATCTTTTGCTCCTGTTGCAAGATTGGAGGCCATTAGACTATTCCTTGTGTATGCTGCTCATATGAACATGATCGTCTATCAAATGGATGTGAAGACGACATTTTTGAATGGTGAACTAAGGGAAGAAGTCTATGTTAGTCAGCCGGATGGGTTCGTTAGCACGGAGTTTCCTAATCATGTGTACAAGCTTAAGAAGGCTCTCTATGGGTTGAAACAAGCTCCACGCGCGTGGTATGATCTCCTTTCAACATATCTCATCTCGGAAGGCTTCTCCAAAGGCAAGGTGGACCCCACTCTATTCACTCTCAAGGAGGGCAACGACATGATTCTGGTACAAATTTATGTTGATGATATAATATTTGCTGCCACTAACATAGAATTGTCAAATCGCTTTGAGAAGATAATGTCCACACGCTTTCAGATGTCGATGATGGGAAAAATTTCATTTTTCTTAGGATTACAGATTTCTCAGAATCCCAGAGGCATCTTTATTAATCAATCCAAATATGCTCTAGAATCTTTAAAGAAGTATAATTTTGAAAATTGTGACCCCGTGGACACTCCAATGGTGGAGAAATCCAAGTTAGATGAAGATAGGAATGGGACTATTGTCGATCCAAAACTTTACCGTGGGATGATCGACACCCTTCTGTATCTGACTGCTAGCAGGCCTGATTTGCAATTTGCTGTATGCATGTGTGCCCGGTATCAGGCTCGGCCTACCGAAAAGCACCTACATGTTGTTAAAAGGATCTTTCGGTATCTAAAAGGAACACTTCATCGTGGTCTGTGGTATCCGAAAGATTCCTCGATTGCTTTAATATCATACGCAGATGCCGATCATGCTGGATGTCAAGACACGAGGCGTAGCACGTCTGGATCTGTGCAACTCCTTGGCGACAGATTGATCAGTTGGTCTTCAAAAAGGCAGAAAAGCGCTGCAATTTCTAGCACGGAGGCTGAATACATCGCCATGTCCGGTTGTTGTGCTCAAGTCCTTTGGATGAGATCACAATTAACTGACTACGGTTTGGGATTTAACAAAATCCCGATGTATTGTGACAACAAGAGTGCCATTGCCCTTTGCTGCAACTATGTTCAACACTCTCGGGCCAAGCACATAGACATTCGCTACCATTTCATTAAAGAGCAGGTGGAGAACGGAGTGATCGAGCTGTATTTTGTCACTACTGAGTATCAGCTGGCGGATATGTTCACCAAAGCCTTAGATCGAGGACGAATCGAGTTTTTGATCGACAAGCTTGGCATGAAATCATTCACTCCATCGACTCTCAAAGAATTGGCAGAAGAATCAGCTGAATAGTGGTGGTAAACTATTCAGAGTATCCTTTGTTCGTGATCATGTATATTATCGTAAATATATGAACCACAAAAAGAAAATACAAAAATATAAAACCAACAAAAACCATAAAAAATATAAAACCTATAAAAACCATAAAAATTATAAAATCAAGAAAAACCAAAAATATTATTCGTTTTTTAAATCGGGCATGTCTTTTAGTACGGTAATATTTACGGCCTTATAAATGTCAATCAATATTGACACGGTGCCATAAATAGAATCCGTATAAAAGTTGTACATTTTTAAAACATGCCCATTATGGCTTGTAGTTATTTCTGACTACAACCCGGTTTTCATATTAAAGTCACGTATTTCTTTAGAAAACGTTGGCTCAGAACGGGAATTAATTTTCTCGGGCATGATTTACAAGCCAAATCATGCAAAGGGATCAAGTTTACTTAATAACTTGGTCTAACACGAATTAATGTACGTCTCAGTGCATTAATTTGTTTAAATAAGAGAAATCTTATTGACACCACGAATCTATCTTTTTCAAGATACTAATTAGAAATGCTTTCATCAATATTTGACTCTTTAAACAATGTCTACAGCTCTTTAAATAGAAAACGGGTCATCGTTTAAGGGGGAGAAAATATTAAATCATCTTCGTCATTAAATCGATTTTCAAAAGTGTTTGTGGAAAATTAATTGGCTGAATGGCAATTGAGTGGTCTTGCTTTAGAAAACGACTTGTGTTCGTTCAATGTGATAGGACTTGCTTTAGATTTTGGAGATTTGCAAATAGGTTGCGATTGCTAAGTTGTGTGAAAGTTAATAGTGGCTAAGTTTAACAATGGATAGGGAGATTAGAAAAGAAAACCAAAAAGATAACTTATAAACAAAAAGGAAAAGAATAAGAAAATATAGGGACTTAAGGTGAAAATTGAGAAAGTTGTGTAAAGTTTGACCTAAGTCAAATGCAAACCCCCCGCCCCTTATCTTTTCTTCATTCACTGTTTTCTTTTCTCTCTGCCGCCATTAACACACACTCTAAGCTTTTACAAAACTCTTGTTTTCATCTCCTAATCCGGTTCATTCGATTTATAAGGTAATAAACATCATTCTTTGACTTATAATTCGTCTTAATTCATCTCTTAATTTATTAATTGATTAGGGTACTAAACTTTATTCAATTAGGGTTCGTATGCCTTAATTAAGGGTTAATTGATTAGGGTTCTAGATGGGTTATGCTCGGAATATCTTTAGATTGTGATTGGTTACCTTAGATTGCCTTAGAACTCCCAAATTGTGATTAGAATAATCATCATAGGCTGCTTTAAGAAGTTCCGGATGAACATGGATAACAACTTCCGAATGAAGGAATTTTTTCTGAAAAACTTCCGAATGAAGGAAAGTTCCGAACGAACTTCCGAATGAAGGAAGTTCCGAATGAAGGACTTCCGAATGAAGGAAGTTCCGAATGAAGGACTTCCGAATGAAGGAAGTTCCGAATGAAGGACTTCCGAATGAAGGAAGTTCCGAATGAAGGACTTCCGAATGAAGGAAGTTCCGAATGAAGGACTTCCGAATGAAAGAAGTTCCGAATGAAGAACTTCCGAATGAAGAAGTTCCGAATGAAGAACTTCCGAATGAAGAAGTTCCGAATGAAGGAAGTTCCGAATGAAGAAGTTCCGAATGAAGAACTTCCGAATGAAGAAGTTCCGAATGAATAACTTCCGAATGAAGAAGTTCCGAATGAAGAAGTTCCGAATGAAGAAGTTCCGAATGAAGAAGTTCCGAATGAAGAAGTTCCGAATGAAGAAGTTCCGAATGAAGAAGTTCCGAATGAAGAAGTTTCGAATGAAGAAGTTCCGAATGAAGAACTTCCGAATGAAGAACTTCCGAATGAAGAACTTCCGAATGAAGGACTTCCGAATGAAGGACTTCCGAATGAAGAACTTCCGAATGAAGGACTTCCGAATGAATAGTTCTGAATGAAGGAAATTTCCGGATGAAGAGTTGTAGTGTTTGCCTATAAGTACTTGTTGAATTATGTTATGAAATGTGTTATGCTTAGAAGTAATAATGATACATATCTATATATTTTTGTGCATCAGCCTTTTATGTCTTATCTTAAGCAAATACAATGACTAATCCAACAGTACAAGCAATCCAAGACTCTAGAGAAGCCGCAATTGCTGAAGCACGAACCCTCAAGTTCATACCAAACAATTACCGGCTGAAGCAAGTCTCAAAATCCACTCACCATGGTTTTAAAGTCGCCATAGCAATCCTTGATCAATCTCATTTCAAGAATGCTTTAAGGAGTACTGCCTCGGTGCCTTATGATTATTTGTATGAGTTCTGGGCTACCAAGGAAATCACTTCAAACAAGATCACCTTTACTCTCGACAACAAGCAGCAGACACTTAAGGTTTCAGACTTCCGTAAGATATTTGGCATTAGGGATTCACCCAAAGGTATGGTATTTTCGAGGGATCCTACTAAAGACGAACTCATGGAGTTATTCGATGCTATTTGATGTCCTGACGTACGAGTTGCGTCTGAGTTTACCACTGCTAAAGTAGGACAACCTTGGAGAGCATTGTTGGGTATTCTCAGTAGATGTCTTACACCGAAAACAAGTGGGCATGATGCTTTGCGCAGTCCAATAATGAACATCTTCTATGGGATGTACAAAGGCGCAAATGCAGATTATGCTTTATTGTTATGGGAAGAATTCACCTTTCAACTCTTCCAAAACAAGAAGCTGAAGACTAATTTCTTTGCTTACCCTCGGTTTATCAAGCTTATCATCAATTATTGTATGAAGAATGATGTTACTATTGATAGGCGTGCAGCAAGTCGTCATCACACCGAAGAAGCTGATCACACGGTAGATCTAAGGCATGAAGGACCATCTGGTGGTGTGATTCCTGGTCCTATTCCCGACTATCTTCTGACGGATAAAATCAAAGGTTCTGCTGATTACAAGCTACTACTGCTAGAAATCAAGAAGCTAAAAGCAAACCTTCAGACTGGAGAATACTCGTCTACTACGGTCAAGAGTAAAGGTAAACGCAAGCAACCAGCTGCTTTACCTGAACCCGAAACCAAGAAGAAGAAGACTGAGGTTAAGAAGGGAAAGGGTAAGGCTGATAAGTTAGTTCTACGTGACGAAGAAGATGTTGTTGATCCTACTCTTGACAAGACGGAGAGAAAAATGATGAAGATAGCTATTGAAAGGAGTAGGAAAGATACGGGCGGTAGTGGTTCAGGTGCAAGGATAAATATTGAAGAAGAGTATGAGGAGCCAGAGGATATTGATGAGTTTGGGTCACCTGAGCGGTATTCTACTTCGAAGGAGACATCAATCCCTGTTTCAGCAAGTGTTGAAAAAGAGTCTGGTGCTCCTACAATCATGGTGTCTACTCAACCGTTAGTAACTCAACCTTTAGCAACTCAACCTCCACCAATACAACCCTTACCAACCAGACCGGCTTCAACACCATTCCTTCCACCTCCAATAACTCCCATTCTCAGTACCGTGGTCACAACCGAGCCTCTTCAATCAACCCAGAGCAGCTCTGCAACATCTACAATGGCTGCATTGGTGATGGCCGAAATGTTGGATAAACATACGGATAATCACAAAAGAGAAATGGATGAACTTCGCCAAGAGCTACATAGACGAGCTCAAAGTGAAGAAGCATCTAGGAAAGCCCAAGAAGAGATGCTTGCTAAGTTCGCTGCAGATATGGAATTGACGCGAAAAGCTCATGCAGAAGAACTAGCTCAGGTTAAGCAGGCTGAGGCTGATAAGCATGCTGCACGTATCACTAGACTTCAAGCGATGAGGGATAAATACAAGGAGCAGAAAGAAGCACTTGAAGCTTCTGTTGAAGATAGAGTAAAAGAATACGTTGAATCTATTATGCCTAAACTGCGTGATGAGTTGAAAACACTCGCGGCTGATAACTTGATGATCAAGTCATCCAATCCTTCTGAATCCGCATACAAAATTGCTTATGACTTGACGGATTTTGAATTGAAGAAGATCCTCAAAGCTCGTATGAGGGAACTTGGATCGTTTGATAAATCTAGGATACAACGGGCTCTCTACAAATCCCTGAATGACGCTATCATGGAGGATGATAGGTTATTTAAAACGTTTGGAAGTGTGCTACCATATCACATTCTGCCTGAGGAAGAAAGGGAAGAAAGTGAAGAAGAAGAGGGTACTGGTGAAGAAGAAGGTGAAGAAGAAGAAGAAGAAGAAAAGGATGATGACGATGACGATGATGGTGATGATGATGAGGATGATGATGATGATGATGATGATGATGGCGATGATGGTGGTGATGGTAATGAGGAGAGTGCTAGGGGGAGCAACGAGGATAACGATGAGGATGATGATGGGGGTAAACAGCCTAAAGGAGGGGATAAGGTTACAAGCTCAAAGAAACCTGCTAAGTCTGGAACCAAGTCCAAGAAAGATGCAGCGCAGAAGGAAAAATCAACATCAACAGAATCAAGACGATCTAAGTGGCGCCACGATGTGAATGCTACTACAGCGTCATCGATTCTCGGTACTTCTATTGCTGTATCTATACCTGTTACCACTAACCCTGTTAGTCCTGTTGTTGTTGCTCCTGTGATTGCAGAATCAGTAACTGAACCTGAAGCTGCACGACACTCACCCGTTCATGACACCGCCGAGATGCCTGAATCAGAACCAGCAGATGTTCGCGTTTCTACTCCTCTACAACAAGAACAACAATCTACTGTTCCTGAGTCAAGCACACGGGACTGGGCAGACACGTTGGAAATTGACGAGACTGCACCACCACAAGCTTGGATCACGGCGGCGGCTCAATATGATCCAATCACGGACGCTAACAGAGATGTTCTATATCTCCGTATCCGTAGTCCGATTGACTTGTGTGCATTTCTTGCTCATGAGTATAAGACTTCGGTTACTCCGTCTTTGGTGAAGAGAGCGCTAAAGGATAAAAGACTTCGCGCCAAAACCAGGTTAACCCAAATGGAGTTCGAGTATTATGCTGATGAGATCCTGAAAGCTTTGAATACCGTTCAACAGCCAGGTCTTCATGATTCAGAAAGAGATCCACCTCCACTTGATCCTTCTCAAGATAATCAGATTGCTCTTGACTTCTTCGTCACCAATGATCTTGTGTATCTTCTGAAGGGGTCATCAAAGTACGCAACCTCCATGACCTTGCTGAAAGCTGCCAACTGGGGGACAATACCCTTTATCAAGGAAAAGGTAAACCGACTCTGGGTCCCAAAGGTAAATCGTAATTATGATATGTATGCTGTTATAAGTGCATCTCATTGGGACGAACGAGTCCGAAGGGCGTACAGGGGTTGCTGCTTAGTCAATTCAAGAAGTAACGTTAGATCCGATATCCGCATCTCCAGCATCTTAGGGCTGAAAACTGAAGCCAAGAATGGCTATTACCATGTGACGGAGATTCGTCTGAAAAGGGAGGATGACAGAGAATACAAAATCCAGCAGGGATATTTTTCTATCATTCGCCTTGAGGATATCGAAGATATGTTGCTCCTGATGACCCGTGATCAACTCACACATATTCCTCGTGAAGACCTCATTGCCTTGAATACAGCACTTCGTATGTTCACACGAAGCGTTGTTATCAAGAAACGAGTTGAAGATCTTCAGTTGGGAGTCGAAAGTTACCAAAGGAAGCTTAACCTAACCCGTCCAGTGAATCAAGTATTACCTCAACATGTCAACAGATGTCCCTATACCGGCATTTCTGTTCCGAATTGTGGGATTTTCTACTTGAACAGTCGAGGGTTAATGAAGTTTATGAGGGTGGGTGAGCTTTACAAGTACAGTGATGGGACTCTCATCTACGTCAGAGGAAAGTTGGATCATCTCAATTCGGGTGGGACATTACCAGAGATGACTGAGGATTGGCATCAGGGTTATCGGCAGATGGCGAAGTATGTGATCAAGAAGATTGATCAAAAGCTCCGTGAACGTAGATTGATGAGGAGCTTGGAAAGATTCGTTGGTGGTAGACCATATTTAGTGCACCACAAGCTACTGCAACGATCCATCTAATGGGTCGTACATTTCAGGTCCACTTTATATTGGTTTTCAATTGTGAATATGTATATTTGTGAATATTGTGCTATTAATGGCTTGATGTAGTGTTACGGTATGATAATTTTTCAAGAATTTCTCACGAGATTCTAAATCTTTCAAAATATATCATACTAAAGCACTACAACTATCCCTTATTAACTTAAGGGGGAGCATTAACATGTTCTATGGCCAAACATCGATTTCATTTTTACCCAAAGACCGGTTAATCCATTCAATATCCCAAATATTAATGGTTAACATTTTGGATAAGGGGAGAAAATGGGATTAAGGAGACATAAATGATACTTGGCTAAAAGATGAAAAAGACTTAACGATTATCCAACTTAATATGTGTAAAGCACGTATTAAGGGGGAGCGTTTTTGATGAACAAAACACCTAAGGTACAAAACTTTTGATTTCAATATCACAAGTACCTTAGGTGATTTTCAATGATTTTTCATGGTGGCTATACTTTCCCAAAACACGCTTAATTCACGACGATGTGGTGACAAAAGGGTGGTAGGAATAGGTTTAGTCCAATGATTCATCAGCCGATGGAATCTTCCCAAGGACAATTCCCTAGATATAATTAGAAGTCCTAGGAAAGATGGAGAAAGAATGTGAACGTAGCTGAGTAACGACTAATTACTTATGCTAGCACTGGAACAATCACAACAAGGTGCTAGTGATGATGTATTGGTAAGTACTGAAGGGGTTGAAGAATGAAAAAGAAATGTAAAGATAAAGGGTGTAAAGAAAGAAGCCCTCCTTACAACTTTAGGCAGAAACCGGGTCAATACATATGCTATTGAGGTCATTTTTGTTAATGATTCTCGATATTGAAGAAAGACGTCATGGACCCAGTGATGCACTACACAACCCTTCCTAGCTAACTCAAATATCTCTCAAAAGGTATTTGTTTTAATCACACGGAGATAAACACGTTATCTATTGGTTTATTCACTCCGAATAGACTGGTATTGAAAAGGTGGCACTCCTCTCCAGCCATCGCTCACTAAATCAAAACGCACAATTGAGTCTAGAGCCAAGAGATCATCAAAAGTCTCATTAGGACACTTTCCATTTATTCCTTGCTTTCTCACACACTGTGAAAAGTAAGAGATTTTCATGAGTCCTACGCAGTATTCCTGTAATACTGCCAGAACATCTGAGTAATACGCAAGTATTACAATGAAGATGGAAATCCTGCTTGAGCCAACATCAAACAAGCTCATGGTAGGTTACACGTGCGGTTCTTTTAGAACCAATCTTGTGAAAAACTGGAAAGAAACAGTGGTTTAACTCTTAATTGAACTTAAACTCGTTCCAGGCCTCTACGCATTATCATATGATCTTGCCAGAACACTCAGAGTGACTCTTTATTGATCACAGTGACGAGTGGAAATCCTTCTAGTGTTAACATCAAACAGCACTTGGTAGGTGACGTGCAAGATTCTTTATGAATTGAGCTCGTGACAACTGGAAAGCAACGATGGTGAAAATCTTAATTGAAATTCACTTGTTCCAGGTTTCATGAATTGACGGCTTCAAAATCACAAGGATAATTTATCCAAGTGATTCACTCTTTATGTTCGCAGTCAGCTTTGGACGGTCGAATAAAGAGAACGGGTTTACCCGCGAAATCCTGTCAGGAAGTTACTTAATTGAAACTATCCGTCACGGGTACGATATCTAATATCGTCTAACGGTCTTCACCGACCGGAGGTAAAATGCTACCGAATTAGAATAAAATGTTCAAAGCCATTTTATTCGTGTCGTTGCTGTGTGCCTGTTAAAGACGGTGGCGTTGGTGTGTACCTGTTGAAGACGGTGGCGTTGCTGTGTACCAGTGAAGACGGTGGTGTTGCGGTGTACCTGTAGAAGTCATTCCCACATGCTTATGTTTTTCTGCATCAAAGTTCAGCAAAAATTCAAGAAAGTATAAGATGAAGTCTTCCGCTGTATCAAACTCTGAAGCTTTTGAGAATTCAACAAAAAGACATAAGTGTGTGGAACATGGAGTCACGAGGAGGCAAGTTTCACAAGAAGGCAAAGATCGCACGTGAAAGGCCAAAAGAACAATGCTCTCAAGCCAAAGCCTAAAAGATCAAATCAAAATATTCACAACAAAAAGAAAAAAGAAAAGACTACGAGCTAAAGAACGAAGACTTAGTATAGTATGCTAGGTTTAGAACTTTGTAACGTGGAGTGACCTCCCTTAGGGGGAGATTGTTAGAAATACGTTTTTACGTATATTAGAAGAGTCGGTCACTCCACAATATTATTTATGTTGTAATAGCTTGTAGTTAATAGTTACTTATTTAGTTAAGTAAGAACCGGTCCATGGGCTTGTCATGGGCCGGCCCAAGTCCACATATGGCTTGGAAGTATAAATACCCCTTTCCTCCTTGGAAAGGGGTTGGTGGTTGAACATTTCTTGTTTCCATTTGAATAAAATAACACATAGTTTTCTCTCACTTTCTCTCTCTAGTTTCTCTCTCTAGAAATCATCAACCCCTTCATAGATTCATAGGTTATCAAGATTCTAAACCATCACATCCGTACGCAATCCTTCCAACTTCCCAACTACGTGACTTCTCATTCCTCTTGAAATATGAGATGAATTAGTCAGTCTATCGACTATCACCCAACTCTGCTCGTACTTATTCCTCCACCCCATTATGTATCCCTTTCACCAACTTCGTCCTTACATCGCCCTTTCTAAGCTGCTCCTATCTATGTAGGAAGTATAGTCTACGTCCCTTTTCTCCATATGATTGTCCAAGCCACGCAACATACATGTTGACGCGTTCTCTGCTTTAGACAACTCAACTCGTGCAACCTACATCCTTCATCCCAACCACCCTAATACGTCATCCATATAGTTCAAGTTTGTCTCAGCTTCACTTCATTTTTCTTATTCCATGTCTCATCAACCATGCTTGCCTTTCCCAGATGATACTTGGCCTTGCAATTTTCTTTCATCACTTAACTTCACCCATCACCTTTTCCAAATGTTCAATCAAGATGATTAAATATGTGTTGGAGACGTTCATGATCTGTATAGATCATTCTCTACGCCTCGTACCCCAAATGCCTCTAGCATTCTAGGCAGATATAACAATCCAGCTCCACTAACTAAGTCTATCTAGTCATCTATACGCCAAAATTTTCCAGGTAGCTTCACTTGTTTTTTTTTTCACAACCAGTTCTCCTACTCCTTCCTAATAGGGACAGACTAGAGTTTCATGTGATTCCATGCGGATCACACTCTCATCTTATACCCACATTAGTTTCCATTTGTCTACTAAGCCATATTTTGAATTATTATTCAAATCTCATACTTCTACTTTGATCTTGCACCCAACATGAGGTATTTTCAATCATCATCTCCTAGAAATACTTGGTTCTCTCCTTCCATGGTTCTCCCTTATTCCTACACTATCCCGTCCAACAAAAATTCCATACTTCATTCATCAGATCTATGGAAATCACTAGTGCATTGGATAATGCATAGCTGTCTCTTCCAAAGATCTTTCATAACACTTTCACAAAACCGACTCTCTAGTCACTTCTCCATGAAACTTATTCAGCTCAGCTTCACTTCTCATCCCTCAATATTGATTGCCACAAAAATTCTATCCGCGTAGTCACTCGACTACCCTTGTTACTTCCACGAGTTCTTAATCTCCCATGTCATGTATTCATTTCATCACGATCCACCGATTCAGCTCTTTGTAGCTCCACTCCGATACTCGATCTGCCCTTCTTCATCACGAACCATACGTAAATTTCCCATCATAGTGCTTGTCACCTTTCCAGTTCTCGCAACTTTTGTGACTCCTTCGAAATCTCTTGCATCCTTCTTGCAGTCGACACGTAGTCCTTTCAGCTCCTTGCTTCGCGATGTAGCTCTTTACGCACTCCTTCTCGTCTCCATGATGTTACCTAGGAACTTCACACTACCAGTAGCTTCTAACTTCAACTCATCTACCACAATATTTCTAAAAGTAATTCAACCCCTCAATGGCTCACTCTTCCTTACTTGTTGTACTTCACCGTTAATCAGCCTCCTACCAATCATTCTTTCACATTCTTGTTTTCCTTCACGTGTCTACTACTACCTTGCCTCCATAACTATACCAATCCCTTGCGTGTTATTTACCCAACCTTTCATTAGTATAAACTTTCTACTCTACCATCACATCCGCTAGCACTTTCATCAATCTCCTAATGGTACTTCAACCAACTTCTCATAGCATGACTTCTCGTTCCCACTACCAGTCAACTAACTTTACTTACTCTCTTATTCCCGTAACCAATCTAAGTTTCAAAACTCCACAAATATTAATCATTCCTTCAACACAACTTATAAACCAAAACACATCTCTCCATTATAGTATCTAACCATAAGTAATACTACTCAACTCTATCCTCTCATACTAACGTTCCCACAACCGCATAAATAAATCAACCATGACGTGTAACCAAGGAATTCCAAACAATCGTGTCCCAAAATAAAATATAGGGTAAAACGAACCCTAGCCAAAACAACTAAAAACAAAACAATGTAATCCGAAAGATCAATGGAGTGTTCCAACAACGAAAAATTAGACTCGTCACGATTAGTATTACCAAATTTCGATACGTTAGAAAATTTAAAACTTTCATCCCAATTAGTTAGTTCTCATAGGAACCAAACTCCCATACTACTAAAACCAATCATACTCATTATTAACCAGAAACTCATCCTTTATCTTCATCATTTTATCAAGATATCAACTAATTAGTATACTAAAATCATAACCATTATCTTGTTTACCCATATTAAACTTATTTCACTTGTTATTATGAAACTAATACATGTTTATAAAATACAATGTTTTTTTTTAATTCTATATTATTATTATTATTTTATAAAATCCTTTTAGGCTGGTTATAACTAAACTACTATACGTTTACAAGGTGTGGTGTTATTATTATCATTACTATAATAAAATCTCCCTTTTTACTCTTGCCGTCTAGTTAAATACTTCTAAAATTTTAACTACACTTAAGAAAATTTTTGTAAAATTTCTTTACCCCTTAAAAATGTATTATCACATGTTACATAGAAAACTAATCCAATTATTTTCAAGACAAAATTTTCTTTATAGCTTACTACCACAAACTTAAAAAAATATGTAAGTCACGATATCATACCATACACTTACATTTTTTTTTTCAAAACCGTTTTCCTATAATCAGCCACACTTATTTGTAAGAAAATTTAGTAGTTCTCATTAATTAAATACATACCCGAATGTAGACACACATCAAAAGACTCAAAACGTCGTTGGAACTCCATCAAACTCCAGCACCATAAAACACGAACAAACACAAGGTACGTTCAAGTTATAATAACTAGTGAACGACCATATACCATAACTTAACACATAGTAGTATATATACATCCGCATATATATACCTATTAAATCACCCAAAACATACTCGTTACCATACATGTCAGATCAATCAATCGCGTCATACACTCGTTTTTTTTTACGAGTAACCACCATCTTACCACAAGGCATAAAACCCATCACTAAAACCAGTCCATATCGTGTGACCTTATAATCACACAACATGACTATAACCCAAAACAATAACACACTCAAAAATATCCATATCGTAGGCAACCGTTACATAAACCCATATACTATACATATACCAATAATCCACATCTCATCATATACAAGCATGTACTAACCCTCTTTCATGCAATCATACTTAGGAACCCATTGAAGTTGTGGTAAGAATCAATACAACACATAACACATAAATCCATCAATGCACTCCCTCATATGATGACACTTATAAGAATCAATACAACACATAACACATAAATATGATCCCATATATGATCCTCATTAATATGCTCTAAACACCCCGTTACCCTTCCCTAACAAGTCCTTAACTTGGTTAAGTTTGATACCTATCCCGTTCATATTTTACACAAAACAGTCCCAACTTTTAGGTCTCCAAACTACAAGTCAAACGCCCACCTAACCATACCCATGACCTCTGTAAAGGAAAAACTATTCCCTTACATATGTTAGATAAATCCTCCTTTTTTCCCCAACCTTGAAGCTACTGTTAAGGCCCCGATATATATATATATACTTTCGTCTATCCGGATTTTACTGATTTTGAACATACAAAAAGTTTGTTATGATTAGGGGATCTTACCCTAACCCACATTCTTAGCCCCAATGCAGATACTTCCTATAATATATAAACCAACTCCCATGTTCGTTTGAAAGTCCCAATACAACCCTAAGTACCCTAAACAATCCAAAACATAAAAAGAAAACAGGCTGATTTCAAAACTATTTTGACCTTCGACTGTTGTAACCTGTTTTTGACCCACTTCCCGACCTCCAATTTAGTTCTCGTTTCTTGCATTTGAAAGCCACTTAAATTAACTTTCCAGGGATACTTGGATCGAAAAATAAGAGTTTGTATAACTCCTTATATGATCAAAACAATGACACAAAAATTCTGCCCAGTTTTTAATGACGAATTTAATTGAACTAACCTAATTAATTACCCATAATTTATTTAATTACAAGCCTTAATTATTCTAATCATTAATATATCATTAGAATACAGATTTTATAATTAAACCTAACCTAAGTCCATCATATATTGATTATAAAAATATTAAAAACAATTAAATTGAAAAGAGATTTTAAATATTTACCTTTGATTTTTGAAAACCAAGATTTTTACTGAAGAACCCTAATTCTTTGTGAAACCCACGACTTTTCTTTGTCTCCAGGAGAAAAATAATGAATTTTTGGTTTAGTATAAACTTTATATAGAGTGTGGGTGAGCCCTAGTCCAACTCAAGCCCAACTCCCTATTCCTTTTTCCCTTTTTCTCTTTTGGTTCGTCCCAAACCGACTCCCCTTCCTTTTTTTTCTTTTTATTATTTATTATTACACTACTAGTGTTACCTTAAATTTCCTTAATTTATTACAACTCTTAAAGCCTCCAAAACCTCAAAACCGTAAAACTAGTCAAATTTACGCGTTTACCGTAAAAGACGTAAAAATATACAGTTTTATAAAAACTCTTGAAATATGAAATAAACTAATTAACTAAGTCCTAAATGACTTAAAACCATCCCGAAAAATACTCCCGTGACTAAATACCTCTTCCGAGACCTCAAAATGCTAAACCGTAAATCGTAAAAATACGATTTTCTATAATACATATACGTATACGTAAAACCACTTAATAACATCATCTCATTTCATAGTCACTACCATGTGAGCTCATGAACATGAAATCATCACACATCGTTTCACTCACAAGGTACTCCGTACCGGAAACGATATCCAAACCACAATCTATACACACCAATTAGCACATAAACACGTAAAGACACGTAACTAGCACAAAATAAAACTAAGTGACGAACCTCAAAACCGCGGTTGTCACAAAAAAAAACCCTAATTGTAAGAAAACCTAAAAAACATGTAGTTTTAACTCAAAACAATTATTAGTTAAAAAACTTTAGATTTTCGATAATTATAACATGTTAAGACGGCTCTGATACCACTGAAGGTTTATTAACATCATAACAATTATATAAAACCTTAAACGAGATCAAAGCACATATAGCGGAAGCGATTTAACAAGATCATAATAATAACACTATTATAATTAATCCGGATTAGGGTTACATACCTTTACGCTAAAGCAAATCCACAAGACGAAGAACGAATCACCAAATTGGGTTTATACCGTAATACACCAAGATATAGTCTAAAGTAAGACTATATTCCGATCTTGTGCACACGTAATATAACGAGCTAACCGTGATTCTAGCACGTGAAAACCGAGCTACAACGCTTGTAAATAATCTACCCAACAATCCTAGAGAGGGGCTAGGACTAGATTATCAACACAATCGATCAACTAAGAAAACCAACCAAAAATCCCTTCGTGGTGTCACCTTGCGATCGGCCAAAAGAGAGAGGAGAGGAGATATTTAAGTTATGAAGATTATGAGGGGTGAGGGGATGTATTTATAGGCCTCAAACCTATTGTAGCCCAAGTAAATAAAAGGCAACTCCCCCCCCCCCCCTTTGGAGCCCTAACTGACCGACGAAACACCCCTTGTGGGGTGTTCCGGAACTTTCCGTCCTTCTTCCTTTTATTCCTCTTACTATGTATTATTTTAACACTCGTTAATACTTAACTATTAATTAATTAACGATCTTTAAAGCTATATAGTTATTTGCTTGGTTTAATTTAATAAATATAATAAATATATTTATTAAATAAATTAACTCTTTACGTATTGAGTGCAATCTCGTAATCTCGAGTTTGATCCTATCACACGACTATTAAATATAAGTCCATAAACTTACACCTCCAACATCTCCAAATCCATTTTTAGATGAAAACAAGGAAGCTCCTCCACGATCCTCAGCTCCGATATTCTCTCATCCATTACCACCCACCTTTGCTCATTTGTCCCAAACACTCCTTTCACCGGACCTTCAACCTATTGATGGTCCATTTCTACCATCGGGGGACTCTCCCTATATCCCCTCCTTTATGGGGATAAATAACTCCCCTTGGTATGGACTCTCACCTACCAAAACCTCAATTCCATACACACATTCACCTTGTTCACCAACAAGTCTTCTACCACTCACTCAACAAAGACAAGCTCGCCTAGATGCGATCAATCACCTTTACGCCTTTAACAACATGATCAACATGCATCTACATGAGGCGGAATGTTGCAGTACCCTCACAAATCCTTCTCCCCACACTACTCACCATGACATCCCAACCACTAACTCACCTCATGCGTGCGACCATTGTCGCTATACACAAACTCTAGTCATGGACCTACGTGATGAAATACGGTTCATCCTCACCAACATACTTCAAGGAGTCAATGCCCTCCTACATCCTCCATCTCAGTAGCATCATTTCTACAAGTTCTCAAGGCCAAATTTTATTTTCTTGCATTCTGGTCACATACGTCCACGACACCCGTCGGACCCTACCACATAGGGGTCCGCCATCCATCAAGGGGCCGTGTAAGTTCTGTTCACTTTTTATTTATTTCCTTTACTTTTTTTCTTCAATGTAATTCATCTTTTTCACCAATGTTTCACATGCTTAGTGCTGTAATTTTACTTAGGGCAAGATGAATGAACCATTTTCCTTCTAACTCATAACTTGTACATGTATGATAATGTGTTTGAATGTTACTATCTCAACTATTTTTCAAGAAAGTAACTCTCTTTTGCAGAAAATATGTTGACATTCACTTGATCATATGTGTATTAGTCAAGCGGAGTACCATTTTTTCAAACCATTTACATTATGCATTTTTCTTCTACATATAAAGTGTGTAATTCATAAGATCATATGATGGATCTTCTCATGTACATGTATATCTATCTTTCTAACCCTTTCTTGTAGGATTTTCATAATCCATGTCTCCCAATTCTCCAATTTAGGGGGAGTATGAACTGAGGGGAGACAATGGAAAAATCTTTTGCTATCTATATTTCTTTCTAAATATCTATCTCAAAACCTTTTTCCAATTATCCTTCCCTTTTTATTTCGAAAAAGGGGGAGAAGAGAAATAAGTTTATATTTCTAAAACTTATATGTTGATGTTCTTACCAACTAAAAATAACTTCATGTTTTGTCTGCAACAAAAAAGGGAAGATTGTAAATGCAAATATCGCACTAACACGATATTTATATTTTAATCATGCTTAACGTTTTGTTAATGACAAAACATCAAACATATTTTTATGTTTGCATTACAAGCAACACATAAGTCTTTTTAATCCATGAACTTATGTTCTAACTTTTATTAAATGTTTATACACTTTATATACTTTAAGTGTAAAAATAAAATGGACATAAATGGACTTTTATCTGTCTTCATCAGATATATAAAGTCAACTATGGATATATACAATGTTTGTGTATGGTCTTGGACAAACATTTAGGAGGAAACAAAAGTCATACCCGACGGACCCATGTGTAAGGGGGCCGACGGGTTCCGTGGGTGCTGATGTTGTACCTATAAATACCAAGCTTTGTCCAAGCATATCACTCACCCATCTACTATCTTTTCTCTCTAAACTCTCTGCATATATCTAACTTTTTAACCATACTCTTGTCTATTCTCTTGTCTCTTGTGACTTAGATCTTTGCACATTTCAAGATCGATTACGAGAACTCTCTATTCTAAGCTTTGATCCTTCAAGGCTTCGCTTTGTGTAATTGTGTTAAATGTTACCTACACAATCACCATTGGTATGCCCATTCTTCTACATACTTGTGTAATAGTGTGGTTGGTGTTGTAAACGACAAGTATATAGTGTAAAGGGCGTTGTTGTACCCTTGTAAAGAACATGACATCTTAGCTTAGGTGTCGTTAAAGATTGCAACCAGTGAAGTAATTTGGGTCTTAAAGGTCTTGAAAGACTTGCGGTATGAAAAGATGCTCCGTGTTACACTTTACCGTGATAGCAATTCAACTATTAAAATAGCTGTCAACCCTATTTTTCATGAAAGAACCAAATACCTTGAAATTGACTTGCATTTTTTGAGGGAAAATTTTTTAAATGGTGTTTTTAGAAGTGCAAAGGTGGATTTTGCAAATCAAACTGCAGACATCCTAACAAAAGGGTTGGATACAGATCAACACAGTAATCTTGTTAAAAAATTGGGAATGATAAATCTGTATGGGTTATCAAATTGAGGGGATGCTAAAATTAAGGACCCTATCTGCTAACCCATCCTACCTTGAAGGTCTAATGTTGTTTGTTTAATGTTTCAGTTTAGCCTTTGTTGGACTTGCTGTGGAAGGACTAATGGAAAAAAAGACTAGTGTTGCTACTTTGCTAATTTGTCTCAAGCCCGGTTATTAGCCCAAGCCCAAGACACAACCCTAGCCCATTTATAACGGCTCTTTGTTTCTTGTTATTATAACCTAGCGCGCACACAAAGAAACCTCATCTGCGTTTTCATCTGTGTGTGTTTTGTGTTTTCTCTTTTTTTCAATCATGTAACCCAGATCATTTTATTTGTTTAATCTTGTAAAACTATTATTATTTAGATAATATGATCACACTAGTGTAATTGTGATGATCTTTGTTTTTTGTTAAGATTTAATCTTGTTTTTAATAAAAGGTTTTGATTCAAGTTTATTAAACTTATTTAAAACTATTAGATCCTGTTTTTCTACAAAAAAAATTTTTAGCAAACATAGTACGTACTTGTTTATTGTCATAAGAAGTTAAAATTCTATATACCATTAGGGCATCCACAACGCTCTAGCGTGGAGTGTTCAATGAAGGGTTCTTTAAGAGTTCAATGCATTGCAAAACAGCCACGTATTCATACCGTATAACAACCGATTCTCTCTGACTGAACCGTGTTTATACCATGAATGTGGGCCATCACTCAAAAATTCCAGCTATTTTGTTTCGATTTGGAAAAAAAGAAACGAAAATTAACATCTACCTGAGACTTTTTAAGAAATCTTGAAGACAAATCTTGTGTTTTCTTCGTGGGTTAAAGGTTCTGACATGCAAGAAACAAATGTTGATTTGTTAATGTTAGTTGTGTTAACCTAGAATTAAGCAAAGGGGTATAATTTAAAGGTTTATGGGATTATTTATGGAAGATTTATTCATGGCTTAAGAAAGAAAAACAAGCAGATTCAGTTTTATTTAGGAAGAGATAAGGTGGAAAAAATCTGTGGCTGTTGTTACTCATCAAAAGGCATATTTATTACTGTAGTTGTATATTGTTTATATTTTTTATACGTTATTGTTATGTAACCAACTTGCAAAGTGATTAAAAATAAATTGATGACATGGAAATCTACTAGTATAATATATTCAGCAGAGTGTAATGCATTGTGGTGTTTTGTGAAAAATTATTAGATGGTGATGTGGCACTCTATTGAACTATGTATTGCACTCCACATTGGAGATGCTCTTAGAGCATCTCCAATGTGGAGTGCAATACATAGTTCAATAGAGTGCCACATCACCATCTAATAATTTTTCACAAAACACCACAATGCATTACACTCTGCTGAATATATTATACTAGTAGATTTCCATGTCATCAATTTATTTTTAATCACTTTGCAAGTTGGTTACATAACAATAACGTATAAAAAATATAAACAATATACAACTACAGTAATAAATATGCCTTTTGATGAGTAACAACAGCCACAGATTTTTTCCACCTTATCTCTTCCTAAATAAAACTGAATCTGCTTGTTTTTCTTTCTTAAGCCATGAATAAATCTTCCATAAATAATCCCATAAACCTTTAAATTATACCCCTTTGCTTAATTCTAGGTTAACACAACTAACATTAACAAATCAACATTTGTTTCTTGCATGTCAGAACCTTTAACCCACGAAGAAAACACAAGATTTGTCTTCAAGATTTCTTAAAAAGTCTCAGGTAGATGTTAATTTTCGTTTCTTTTTTTCCAAATCGAAACAAAATAGCTGGAATTTTTGAGTGATGGCCCACATTCATGGTATAAACACGGTTCAGTCAGAGAGAATCGGTTGTTATACGGTATGAATACGTGGCTGTTTTGCAATGCATTGAACTCTTAAAGAACCCTTCATTGAACACTCCACGCTGGAGCGTTGTGGATGCCCTTAAGAACAGAAATGCAGAAAAAAGTGAGAAAGCACATTTTCACTAAAAGCAAAGAGTTAGCCATCAATCACGGCCTTACATTATTGGCCTACTTGAATTAAACCAAGTAAAGTCAATCAAACTAGACAGTGTTCTTCAGATACAGAAAAACAAAGACTAAAAATGACATACACAGGCTTGGAATTGTTCATGGAAAACTTGAAGCAGCTAATTTACTCCAATGATAATCCACTCATTAAAAGCCACCCATCAATTCTGTCAGAAAGGCCTCAGTTGCAGCTTCTTTATGAAGAGCTTGACTCCATGATCCAGATCCTTTTTCATGGCGAACATACAGAACTGCATGATCTCCAAAAACTTCTGTATCTGAAGAGAAGCTTGAAACACACAGCAGATGAAGCGCAAGATACCATCGATCTATTTGTATCTGGTGTTCATTTCAGGAAAAAGGGATACTCTCGTAGATCTGATGTCTATAAGACCACCCTGATTCTCGATCATGTTATGAGCTCAATCAAGTCCATCAAGGAAGAACTCACTGAAACAAGCATGGATAACATGAATATGGAATCGTCTCAAAGGACTAAAAGCCAGCAAAGGCAGTGTCCAGCTGCTGTAACTTCCAACAGCAGAAGTACACTAGGATCGAAGAAATTGTTTGATAAAATTGTTGTGGGGCTTGATCATCATGTTGAACTCATGCGCGATAAACTTGTGGAAGATCAAAAGCAGCTAGATGTCGTCTCTATTGTTGGCATGGGCGGGCTTGGTAAGACTACCCTAGCTACCAAAGTATTCAATGATCGTTTTATTGTGTATCATTTCAATATCCGTGCATGGGTCACTGTTTCTCAAACATACAAAAAGCGTGATGTGTTGATCCAAATACTGGCTTCCTTGGGTGTTCAAGTAGATATAGAAAACACTAATGACTTTAAGCTTCGTGAAATGTTGCACAAGAGTCTAAAGGGTCAAAGGTATTTGATTGTCATTGATGATATCTGGAGCAAAGAGGCATGGGATAGCCTGAAAGTACTTTTCCCCAATGATGACACTAGCAGCCGAATTCTCCTCACGAGTCGCCTCAATGAAGTTGGATTACATGCCAAATCAAAAACAAACGGGCTTGTCCATTTCTTGAGTTATCTAACGGAAGAACAAAGCTGGGAGTTGTTGCGCAAGAAGGTGTTTCATGGCGAAGAATGCCCCGAATGGTTGATTAAACATGGAAAACATATTGCAAAAAAATGTCAGGGACTACCACTTTCGGTGGTTGTCATAGCAGGACTTCTAGCAAAAGAACCAGAGAACATAGATTTGTGGAAAAACATTTCTTGCAGTGTTGCTTCATACATTGCTAGTGACGAGAATAAACACATGGAAACACTAGCTCTAAGCTACAATCATTTACCTCCTCACTTGAAAGAGTGCTTTCTTTATTTAGGAGGATTCCCAGAAGACTTTAAGTTCCCTGCCCGATGGTTGATTTGGTTATGGATGGGTGAGGGATTTGTACAAGAAGCTGAAAATCAAAGCTTTGAGGATATTGGGGAGGCTTACCTCTTGGATCTAGTCGGCAGAAACCTTGTAATTGTTGCAGAAAGGAGATCCAATGGTGGTGTCAAATCTTTTAAAGTCCATGATCTTGTGAGGGAGCTATGCCTGAGAGTAGCTCACGAAGAAAGATTCTTCCTGAAAATAAACTCGACAGAGCTTTATGAGTTTATTATATCATATAAACAACATCGTATATTTACATATCAGGACATTCCTATTCTGAACTCTTATCCGCCCATCCCAAGCTTGCGAACACTCTTTTGCTTTCTCACGCCCACATCCTGGATTTATGACATTGCTGAGTATTTCCACTCCTTTGCGCTTCTTAGGGTGCTAGATATACAAAATTGTGAGCTCAATTATTTCCCCGAGGGTATAGAATGGCTAGTTCACTTCAGGTACCTCGCAATTGGGCATGCACTAGTTTTTCCATCCTCAATATGCAATTTAAGGAGCCTTCAAACCCTCATTGTTAAAACAAGTGAGAGCTCTCTGCTTCTACCAAGTAACATATCAGATTTGGTAAACTTGAGGCATTTGTCGAGTAACAAGAAGTTTTATCTTCCTTGTATTAATCGGGCAATGAACTTGCAAACCATTTCAGAGGTGGAGTTGGGAGATTTGGTAGGATTTCAGAAATGCTTTCCAGTCATAAAAAAGATATCATTGATTCTCAACTCAGATGAGGGAAATGGCTTTGAATTACTTGGATACCTTGAAACCTTGAAGTTAACTGGAATCTACATGAGTAAAAACTATCGAAATAATCAAATTAGTTTCCCTAGGACATTGAAAAAACTTACGTTAGTAAGGTGTTATCTACCTTGGAGTGACATGTCAATCATTCAGTTGTTACCGAACCTTGAGGTTCTCAAACTATGTGAGGATGCCTTCGAGGGGTCCCTGTGGAAGACAGACGATGAGGCGCAATTTCGACAACTGAAATTCTTGAGACTTGAGATGTTAGATATCAAGCAGTGGGAAGCTTATAGCATCAACTTCCCATGCCTGAAACAATTAGAGATTGTGGAATGTCGTTATCTTGAAGGGATACCACTTGAAATAGGGGACATTCCAACTCTTGAGCTTATCAAAATTGTCGACTGGAATATCGCTGTTGTTGAATCGATGAAAAGAATTCAGGAAGAACAACATGATCTGGGAAATTTTGACTTGCAGATAAAAGTTGATCGAATGGAATTATCATTTTTATTATCTCAATATTGTTTAAAATTTTAGATTGTCGTTGTTCTATTTTTAGACTATATTTCTCTCAATTTAAGGCGTTCAAGTTTAAAATTTTTGCATTATTGTCAGGTTCTTTGACAGCTTTTTCACTTCCACATCCACACCACATACACACAAAAAACAATCATCTTATCATTATACCATTTCCACACCAATTTAACCTTTTTTCACTTTTTTCAAAAACTACCATCAACAATTAAATTTATTCAAATGCTAATTTACTTTATTCATTCAAATAAAAAATATTACATTCTAAAAAAAACACAATACGGAAATTAAAAAAAAAAATCAAGAAATAAAAATGCATAAAATAAAAACTAATTTATTCAATTCCATATTTCTTTTTGATTTCATCATTTTTCTCATTGATGAAACGAGCTTCGATTTCGTCACAATCCCGAGTCGACGTCGATAGAAAATCTAGTTTCTCCTTCATAAGGCGTTCGTTGTCTTTTTTTTCGCTATTTCGAAGTGAAAGTCCCTAATCAATGCAAGAAACCCTAATCTTAACTTAATCAACACAAGGTATTACTTTTCATACGTAATCTTATTATTGTATAATAAAGAATTACAAGTGTTATGGATAACACCGTTTGATGACAATGTGTTGTGCACACTTTGAACAACAATAAACCTTAACTTATGAATACAGTCGTAGCTGTTTGATTCACTAAGTTATACGCACTAATGTTCTTAATATCTCAAAGTGTTAAACATTAATGCAAGGATACACATCCTATTTATAGTGTTACGAGTTTGACTTGAACAGTACTTGATGTCGACTACACAAGCTTTTACAAGTTCCCACATCAGTCACATGATGTCCTTCTATTCTTGGTAGTCTTCCATTATGCTTTAAGGAACAGTTGTCCAAAACAGTTTCCTTATTCTTCATATTCTCGAACACACAAATGGCATGTCCAAAGTGTGCTGAGAGTTATCAGGGTATTGCCACCCCTGTTAACTCTCAACCCCTCAGAGTCCCTAATACATCTTGGCTGTTATCCATCACAGCCAAGGAGTATGTCTTCAGGTAATCTTCGACTTCCCTGACAATGTCTCTGACATGGACTCCTCTGAGGTTGCTCACAGAGACTCGGATCTCTGTGAGTCTTGCGAAACTTGCCTGCCTCCTAGGCACAGGCAAGGGACTATCTATCTGCCTAATTATGTTTAAATCAATGAACAGGGAATCTAACAAGTTTAGATTCCCAACAATCTCCCCCTATTTAAACATAAATAGTGCTAGATCTAACTAAGTTAAGGTAAGTGAGTTTAACAACTTCTTCTTACACATAACAGATCTAAACAAACATACCTCATGATTTTATTAAGACTTAAAGAAAAATTACAAGTTCATTACATAAGTTAAATAAAAGATGAAGGTAAAAGGGCTGACACTATCTTCAATAGTCATCATTTTTTATTCTTTCTTCAGCTTCGGCCACATCTAATCTGTTATCAATTTCATCCTGCAAAGTCTTTGCAAACTTCTTGGAATACTCTGAGTTGATCTTGAGACACTTCTTGTGACAGAGTAGCTGAATAGTTGAAGCCAGGCAAAGCTCATCTTCCCTCTGAAAAGCATATTGGCAGGCTTTGTTCATAAACGTCATTCCTCTTTCAGGCACTGAGTATGTCTGACCATCAACAGGGCCAACTATACCATTAGGAAGGATCAGATCCCTGTGCATGCCATCCACACGAACATCTTCAGTAACAAAAGTTTCATCAATGATTTGGGAAATTCTTCTTCTTTTGTTGCCTGTCTTTGGGGGTCCTTGTTCGAAAAGCTGTGGTGGGGGATCAATCTTGAGTTTGGCAGCTGTTTCCTTGATCCAGTTAAACTTAGCCTTAAGAGTTTTAAGCAGAAGGAAATTTGCCTGTCCAGACTTTTTGGCAGCTAAGGCTTCAAGTTCAAACCATTCTGATAATCCAAGTGTTTTTAACCTGAAGTTGTCAAACACATCCATATTCCTCTGTTGATTATCCCTCCATAAGATCATCTGTGGGGTGTTTGTGGACTTGTGAATGGTATATCTAAACTTGGTTATCTTGCCAGCAGCATACCTGTTGTTCACGCAGGCATCATAGTCAGCTTTGACTTTCTTTAAGGCCTCAGCGCGTTTAAGTTCCATTTCCCTCAACCTTTGTTTTTGTTTTTCTTTTTCAGGTGGTGTCATCTTCCTCAGAGTAGCCTCATTTAATTCTTTGGCTGCCTTGAGCTCACTTAGTCTTTTGAATTCTTCAGCCTGTTGCTCTATTTCTTCAGGCGTTAAAGGACTCTCATCGGAAGGTGTAAAGGTTGAAAAGTGGGAAAGGTCTGTTGTGGATCCTCCTGTCTCTAGCATCGCAGCTATCTTCTTAAGTTTGGTGTCAGTATCAACCAAAACTATCTCTTTACCTTTCTTTGAGACAGAGGACTCCACACTTATGTTTTTCAAATCATCAGCTCTTTTGAGGAACGCTGTCTGAGCCTGATTTTGAATAGATTTTGGTAGGGAGCTCACAGTAAATTTAAGTTTCTTGGTTGCTGGTTCATCATCATCCTCAGGCTTGCTGATGTTAACTAAGATCATGGATTTAGATGAGTCAGCTCCATCTTGTGTTTGTTGCTCCCCCTGAGTCTGATCCTCATCATCAGGTACTATAACTGGTGTGATGACTTGAAAAGGAACATGTGTTGTTGAAGGATTGGCTGAAGATGAGCCTTGTTCAGCAGATGCAAGGCTGAGTGTAGTTTTCTTCTCCCCCTCACGTTCATCCTTACTTCTCTTATGCTTGGATGAACGTGCCTGAAATCTTCTTGCAATCTGCTTCACAGAGGCAGCCATGGCACGCTGTCTTTTTCTTGATGCCCTGGCAATCTTCAACAATAGGTTGGCATTGGCATTGGTATTTACCTGAACACGCCTGACAATAAAACCAGCATGGTTGTATTGCCTGTTGCGCACTGCATTGAAGTGCCTGTTCATGTTGTTTTCTTGTTCATGGAACAAGGCAGGGACAACTGAGTCAATTGCATTCTTGATTCGTGTCGAGAGATGACTTAGTCCCTGGGCCACACCTTTTCTTGCGCCCTCCTGAATAGGCTCAGTGACAGCCTCAGTCACAGCCTTCTTTATAATGCCTGGAAAAGTGACAGTAAAATTGTGCATCTCTGACTTGATCACGTCCAGCTTTCTTGATAAGCGCTCAATATCAGACTGATGGTGTACAGGCTGAAGATTCTTGATATTGAGGCTTTGTTGAGCAAAATCATCCTCCCTTGGAATCAAGTCGAAGTTAGTCTGGGTAGGATGATCAAACAAGAGGAATTCAGCCGTTGGATCATATATTGGTCTTTGGAAGACTGTTGTTGCAGATGTAGCAGAGTTTTGTGTGTCAACAGCTTCCTTGAGAGGAGAAGTCTTGTCATCTTCTTTAGGAGGAGAGGCTGACAGCTGGTCATCCTCATCTTCTTCCTCCTCTTCATCAAACATTCCCTCAGGGAATTCATCTTCAGGCATTGGTTCAAACTCAGCGACATAATCTTCTACAGAGAGCATTTCTTCATCAGCATTGAGCACAAGTTCTTCTTCATTCGGAATGTCCTGAGTTATTGTTTCAGCCTCCTTGTCATGTACCTGAGGTTCTTGGACTGGCTGTACAATTTCAGCCTGCAAGTTTGTTGTAATTAGTAACAGGGGAAAATATAAAGTGAATGGTCGCCATTTCGCTGTCCCAGAGAGGCTGAGGGTGATTACTCAGCCACTCCAAAGGATAAATCCTTGGGATTCTTTTAAGTGTGAATGAAGTGTGGTTAATGGTCGCCATTCGCTGCCCCTAGGAAAGCTGAGTGTGATTATTCAGCCCCCCCAAAAGGTAAAAACCTTTGGGACTCTTTTGATTGTGAAACATATGTTGTTTAATGATCGCCATTCGCTGCCCCTAGGAAAGCTGAGTGTGATTATTCAGCCCCCCCAAAAGGTAAAACCTTTGGGACTCTTTTAAGAGTGAAACATATGTTGTTGTAGGTCGCCTGTTACGCTGCCCCTAGGAAAGCTGAGGGTGATGATTCAGCTCCCCCTGAAAGGATAAATCCTTTGGGACTCTTTTAATGAGGGAACCAAGAGGCTGTGTGAAGTACAGTCTTCAAGGTTGAGACATTAATGTATTCAGGTTGTTGTTAGCCTGAATACTGTCTAGAGGGTTCAGGGTCATCGGGGTGCTTTATAAACACAAATGAATCACTCCCTGGTGCAAAGACAGAGTGTACAGAAGTCTTAAAGAATTCTAAGTGAAATGACAGACTTCTATGGGTCGAGGATTACCCTAACTTCACCACTCTCTCCTACAGACAAATGAGAGTGGTTGATTGTGAACCTCTAAAAATGTACACTGATTACCTGTGAGATATCAGCTTGGTTTGGCTGGTTTCCTGTAGTCTCTGCTGACCTAGAGACACTAGACGCCTGTTGTTTGTCAGCCAAGGATTCTGTATCCACAAGAGTATCTGGACCAGAGGCGGTGTCAATCTTCTTTGCCTTGGCCTTACTAACAGCTTTAGGTTGGGAAGAAGAGGGGATTTTCTTCTTCTTTGGCTGTTGGCCAGATGAAGCCTTGGACTTAGTAGTGTGCTGCCCAGAGGTCAAAGACGTAGACTTGCCAGCGACACTAGAAGTATTCACCTTCTCAGAGGAAGGGAGCAAGGGCTTCTCAGCGTTGGGTACCTGGTTGGCCACGTTCAGCATGTGTGCAGTCACAGGGATATCCTCAGCTCCTATCTCCTTGTAGATGGCGCCAGTGATGCGATAGGGCTTCAGAGCTGTCAAGGCCTTGTTATGGTAGTTCTCTCCCAGCAAACTCTCAAAGATCAGGGACAGATAACGCACATAACAGATGTTCTTTTCCCTGACCTGATTCCGTCCTTTTAGTTGTTCTACCAGGTTTGAGAAAAGGATGCTTCCAAAATCAACATCAGCTCCCCAGATAAGTCCATATGCAATAGCCTGATGATTGGACGACATCTGATCCTGTGATCCCTGCATTCCTCCCAGGGACTTCACAATGTGGGTGAAGAGGACACGCCACATAGGAGTAAAGTACTTTATCTTCAGAGGGGCTTTGGTGAGGACCTCAGCTGGCGTAAGTGCAGGGTTAACATCATGGCAGGGTTTTAGTGTGGCTAAGGCTTCCTTGACAGCCTTTTTGTCAACCGTCTTCAAGCATTCATCTCCATGTTTGAGTCCGGCCACACTAGAAAAATCATTGAGGGAAAAGGCAAAAGGATGTTCATTGCAAGAAAGGCTAAAGGTAATGGTGTCTTCAACTACTTCAGCAGAATACCAGAATTCCCTAAGGTATTCTTGGTAAAAGGTGGATGGAGATTTGGTGAAGGCTTCGTTTAGGTCACAATTCTGCATGAAATTTACCAGATCTGAGTAGGTGTTGTTTGGTGCCTTGATCCATCCAATGGCGTTATTTGAGGCGATGATGCTCTCGTTGATCTCGAAGTTCACATTGGAGGCTTTTGGTACGGGAAACGCCATTGATTTAAGGTTGAAGGAGAATGAAAATGGCGGATGGTTGAGAGAGATAAGAGTTTAGAGAAAGAAGATGATTTTTAGAATGGTGGTGGGTGAGAAGAGAAAGAAGACAATATATATATTCAAACTTGAGTGAACAGTTATTCAACCGTATTAAATGCAAGTGCGAAAATGACTGCTCAAGTGGGTCCCTTTGACCTTTCAAAAAGTTTGTCTCCTCGTTATCCGAAACTTAAATGATTAAAAAATGTGAGAATGTTTTTCGCATTTACTTGGAACGTAACTACCTAGTTTCATGTGAAAAACATTTAATAAAACATTTAATATAGAATCAATCATTTAATGAACACATTTAATATCAAGCCACAGGCTTTGAGATATTGAGCATCCCTAGCTCAGCAACTAGCCTGTTGAACGTAGGTTCAGCCAAGGGCTTTGTAAAGATATCGGCTAGTTGCAACTATGTGGGAACAAAATGCAGCTCAATATCTCCCTTCATAATATGATCCCTGATAAAATGATACCTGATATCAATGTGTTTGGTACGAGAGTGAAGCACAGGGTTGTTGGATATGGCAATGGCGCTGGTGTTGTCACAAAAGATTGGAACTTTGTCATACAAGATTTCATAGTCAGCCAATTGACTTTTCATCCAAAGCACCTGAGCACAACAGCTGGCTGCAGCGACATATTCAGCTTCAGCTGAAGACATAGCCACAGAGTTTTGCTTCTTAGCACTCCATCCAACCAATTTTCCTCCTAGGATTTGACAGCTGCCTGAAGTACTTTTCCTGTCAATACAGCATCCAGCATAATCTGAATCTGAATAGGCCTTGAGATCAAAGCCTGATTCCTTTGGATACCATAGTCCTAGGGATGGTGTTCCTTTGAGATACCTGAAAATTCTCTTAACAGCCACTAGATGGGATTCTTTTGGGTTAGCTTGGTACCTTGCACAGAGACATGTGGAGAATTGGATATCTGGACGACTGGCTGTTAGATACATCAGTGACCCAATCATGCCTCTATATAAAGTCTCATTGACAGAGACCCCTGACTCATCAGGGCCCAAGTTGTTGGGTGGAAGCATGGGGCATTTCACTGAAGCACAATCAGCCAAGTCATATTTTTTAAGTAAATCCTTAACATACTTTTCTTGACAAATAGAAATTCCCTTAGGACATTGTTTAATTTGAAAACCCAAAAAGTAAGTTAATTCACCCATCATACTCATCTCATATTTCTTGGTCATTAATTTAGCAAAACGTTTACTAAGATTGACATTTGTTGACCCAAATATGATATCATCCACATAAATCTGCACAATGATGAAATCACTCTTGTCCTTGAAGGTAAAGAGTGTTTTATCAATAGAACCCCTGATAAATTTGTTTTCAGATAAGAAATTTGAAAGAGTTTCATACCATGCTCTTGGAGCTTGTTTCAGACCATACATTGCCTTGTGAAGTCTGTATACATGGTTGGGAAACTCGCTGTTCTCAAATCCTTCAGGTTGAGCAACATAGACTTCCTCAGCCAAATCACCATTGAGGAAGGCACTCTTTACATCCATCTGATAGACAGTGATGTTCATGTAGGCAGCATAAGCAAGAAAGATTCTGATGGCTTCAAGTCTAGCAACAGGTGCAAAAGTTTCATCATAATCAATTCCTTCAGTTTGAGAGTATCCCTGTGCTACCAATCTTGCCTTGTTCCTGATGATGTTCCCAATTTCATCCATCTTGTTTCTATAGATCCATCTAGTGCCTGTGATATTCTTTCCAGGTGGAGCTGGCACTAGTGTCCATACTTTGTTCCTTTTGAACTGATTGATTTCTTCTTGCATAGCAGCTACCCATCCATCTTCTACCAGAGCCTCAGCAACTCTTTTAGGTTCAATTTGAGAAAGAAATTCAGCAAATAGACATTCATTGGCTGAGGCAGACTCTGAGTCTTGGATTCGCTGTCTGGTTGTGACCCCTGCATTTGGTTCCCCAATAATGTTGACAAGAAGAATGTGTTGATCTCTTGACCACTTATTTTGAGGAGCTGGATTTTCAAGAACAGGGGTACTTGAGGGCACAGCTGGTACAATTTGAGTTTCATCCTGCTGACTAGGAGGGCTTTTTTCAAAGACTACTTCAGTGTCTGAGTCTTCTTCAGCCACATCAAGGGAAGCAATTTCATTATCAGCAGGAGAAACTTCAGAGGTTTGAAGAATTGGTGAGTCATCAATATCATGAGAAGGACCATCAGAGATTTGAGGTTCTTCTTCATCAAGTTCCTGAGAGGTAGGAACTTCTATGTAGTGAGTAGACAGAGGGTCAAAAGCAGGAACATAAGGAGTGAGAGTGTTGGAGTGGTGATGACTGGTAGGTCTGGGTTCTGTGAACTCATCACTTGGAAAAGAAATATTTTCACTAAAATCTACTTCATCACCCTCTGTTCCTGTCCTCTGTATGACTTCATCATCTTCATTAAATCTGACATGGAAAGTTTCTTCTACTTCTTGTCTTCTGATGTTGAATACTCTGAAGGCTTTGGTTGTTGGAGAGTATCCCAAAAAGAATCCATCATCAGCCTTTTCATCAAACTTTCCAAGTTTATCCCTGTAGTTATAAATAAACACAGGGCAACCAAACACATGAAAATAGCTGACGTCTGGAGATCTTTTTCTGAAAACTTCATAGGAGGTTTTGCCATGTCTTTTGACAATGATTGATCTGTTTTGAGTATAGCAGGCAGTGTGTATAGCTTCTCCCTAAAATTACTTTGGTAAGGCTGCACCATTTAACATAGTTCTTGCTGCTTCAATCAGAGTTCGGTTTCTTCTCTCAGCCACACCATTTTGTTCAGGAGTGCCAGCTGAAGAGAAGTTCTGTAAAATCCCTTTTTCATCACAAAATGATTCAAGTTGATGATTCTTGAATTCTGTACCATTATCACTTCTTAGAGCTTTGACTCTAACATCATTCATATTTTCGACCTGTCTGATGAAGGACATGATGGTATCAGCTGCATCACTTTTCCTTCTGAGGAAGAACACCCATGTATATCTTGAAAATTCATCAACTATGACCAAGGTGTATTTTTTGTGATTAATGGTTTGAGGTTTGACAGGCCCAAACAAGTCCATGTGAAGGAGATGTAAGCACTTGTCAATAGAGAATGATTGCCTAGTCTTGAATGAAGACCTGTGATGTTTTCCTTTGACACAGGCAGAACAAGTTTTGTCTTTGGAAAACATTACTGAAGGTAGACCAGCAACCAAGTTTTGAGTGGCTATCTTATTGATGTTCTTGAAGTTGAGATGAGACAGTCTCTTGTGCCACAGCCAGTTGACACTTTCAGAGGCTTTGGCAAGAAAACAATTTGAGCTGTCTTCAGAGCACACAGCCATGTTGATGACATAAACATCTCTCCTTCTAGGTGCAACCAGCACAACATCATTATTTTTGTTGAATATGGTTCCCTGAGTCTTAGTAAACAAAACCTTATAATCAGCATCACATAATTGGCTGATGCTAATAAGATTGTTTTTAAGACCATTCACATGTGCAACCCTGGTAAATGTGATCCCATTGCAATTCACTGAACCATATCCTTCTGTGTCACCTGAAGAGTTATCTCCAAATACCACTTTGGGACCTGGCTCCTTTGAGTATCTGTGCAGGTATTGTTGAATCCCTGTCATGTGTCTAGAACAGCCACTATCTAGATACCATACCGATTCCTTGAGATATTTCTTTTTCATTGTGATGTCAACCCATTGTCCTGATCTTGCATCACCTTTTCCAACAGCTGGTTCATCCTCAGCTATCGCCATAAAAGCCCTGACTCTTGTGGTGTCTTCTTCATCTGAGGTTAATGGTTCATCATTCCAATCATAGGTTTCAGCAACCAACCCTTTCTCAGCCTTTTTCTCACCACCTTTCTTTTTGGACATAGCCTCAATCTTCAAGTTCATCTGTTCTAACTCAGCTTTAAGTGCCTTGTACTTATTTTTGTAATCTTTCTTCTCAGTGTCTGAAGAATTGGATTGAGATGAGTTGTTATGTTGTTTGAACTTGTAGGGTTTGGATGAAGATGATGGATAAGAGGGTGAGGATGTTTTGGTGGAAGGATATTCTTTTTGAAAATGTCCAAGCTTTCCACAGGCAAAACATGTTTCTTTTGACCTGTCAGTTGGTTTGCTAGCTGATCCTACTCTTCCAGATCTTTTGTAGTATCTTCTTTGGTTGGCTAGCAGTGCTCTTTCATGAAATTCTGCATTGAGGTCTGACAAGAACTCTTGGCTGCTACGGGTATCTTCTTCAATATCAGAATCGCTGTCAAGAGGGTGTGTTGCAGATATCAAAGCTTTGGAAGATGCTCCTTGAACTACAAATCTTTCAGTCTCTGATTTGTAGATAGTATCGATCAGCCCTTCTTCATAATTGTACTTACCATAGAGCTGAGCAAGGGTATCATTTTTGATTGAGTTGTTAGCTCTCTGAGTCTGATTCATGCTCAGCCACTTTCTTGGAAGGCTGTTGACAAAAGTGGCATTGATCTCAGCTTGACCAATAGTGACATCATTCATAGCGAGGTCATTTAGAAGAATCTTCAGCCTAGTATAGGTTTGCTGAACTTTTTCACCTTCAAGAGACTTAAAGGCATTAAACTGAAGTCTGAGTGCCTGAATCTTTGTCTCTCTTGTTTCAGAGGGTCCTTCATGGCCAAGAATGAGGTCTGTCCACATTTGTTTAGCTGTGGGACACTGAATGACAGACTTCATGATATGCTTTGGAAGACAGGAAATTATGATGCTTTTGAGACGTTTATCTTGGTTTGCTAATTTCCTATCAGCTGCGGTCCATTTTTTGACAGGCTTGGGAAGAGGGTTTTCTTCAGTAGAGGTAAGCGCCATGGGGATATATGGACCATTTTCTAAAATTTCTAAGAGAAAAGGTTCAAGTCCATCAAGGTATACAAGAAATTGACTCTTCCAACTGGCAAAGTCTTCTTCATCAAAGACTGGTACACTGGTTACGTGTGATCCACCTCTTGAGTCAAGAAGTTGGGGTAGATCATCGTCATTCGCTGGGGGGTTAAGTCTTGGTGAAGATGGGTTTGCGGAAGGTGAGTGTGGGCTAGAGGTTTCCGGCATGGTGGATCTTGATTATAAAACGGAGAACGATGTTTCTTGAAGGTTTTAATATCAAACACCGCTCTGATACCAATTGAAAGTCCCTAATCAATGCAAGAAACCCTAATCTTAACTTAATCAACACAAGGTATTACTTTTCAAACGTAATCTTATTATTGTATAATAAAGAATTACAAGTGTTATGGATAACACCGTTTGATGACAATGTGTTGTGCACACTTTGAACAACAATAAACCTTAACTTATGAATACAGTCGTAGCTGTTTGATTCACTAAGTTATACGCACTAATGTTCTTAATATCTCAAAGTGTTAAACATTAATGCAAGGATACACATCCTATTTATAGTGTTACGAGTTTGACTTGAACAGTACTTGATGTCGACTACACAAGCTTTTACAAGTTCCCACATCAGTCACATGATGTCCTTCTATTCTTGGTAGTCTTCCATTATGCTTTAAGGAACAGTTGTCCAAAACAGTTTCCTTATTCTTCATATTCTCGAACACACAAATGGCATGTCCAAAGTGTGCTGAGAGTTATCAGGGTATTGCCACCCCTGTTAACTCTCAACCCCTCAGAGTCCCTAATACATCTTGGCTGTTATCCATCACAGCCAAAGAGTATGTCTTCAGGTAATCTTCGACTTCCCTGACAATGTCTCTGACATGGACTCCTCTGAGGTTGCTCACAGAGACTCGGATCTCTGTGAGTCTTGCGAAACTTGCCTGCCTCCTAGGCACAGGCAAGGGACTATCTATCTGCCTAATTATGTTTAAATCAATGAACAGGGAATCTAACAAGTTTAGATTCCCAACACGAAGGCTTCAAGAGCGGCTTGTCTTTTGAGTCGAAACTCCGCCACTACTTCACTCACATTTTTGTTTATGGCAGTTCCTTTACGGGTTTTTTTTAGTATTGGGGTTCATTGAAGAATTTTGGGTTTTTTTGATCCATTTGTGTGTATGTGTGTGTAATTTTACAAGAGATATTGTTATATATATAGGGAAAATTTGGGATTCAAAAAAAGTAGCCGTTTGGGCATTTAAGTTTTTTTTTTTAAATAAATAGCCGTTAGGCTTATTTGAAAATAAAAAAATACCCTCAACAATTACTTTATTCACATCCTGATTTACTTTATTCTTATAATAAAACATTACATAAACATGGAAATAAAAAAGTAAACGTAAAAATTAAAATACATAATACGATTAGTCTGTTCCCGGATCTGAATCCGAAAGCTGACCAGGTAAATCCCAGCGCCTTGTTTCTTCTTCATCTTCTCCGGCCATAATTTGGGCCTCCAGCTCCCTTCATTCCCTTTCTTCTTCTTCCAGTGTTTGTATTAATACTTTTTTATCTAGGTATAGTTGATACACCTCTTTATAATTAAGTAAGCCATTCGAGTCGTTTGGAATTGGAAAGGGTAGATCGGGAGACACATTTCAGCTTCGTTGTTGTTGTGACGAAGAACTGATATGAGTTTGGGATGAAGAACCCAACTTATTCAGCCACTCATTATTTTTTTCAATTCTAGCCTCAAGTTTTATCGACTTTCTAAACAAAGATATTTGAATGCTGAAATCGACATCAGATTGAGTACTTAGATACGTGTCGATTAAATGACGTTTCTGTGCGGAAAGATCAGTGCTTTCGGCACATGCTATGCGCAATTACGATTTTTCTTCAGACGCGGCTTCGAAATCTTCAGCTAACCACGTAAGCTTATCGTAACGACGTTGTTGATGACTTATTTGTTTCTGAATCATAGGTTTAATCTCGTCATCGTTGTGTGAGAAAGAGCGTGCCATTTTTATTTATGAAAGTGTGTGTGAAAGTATTGAAAGTTGTCTGTCAAAATGTGTTATTTATAAAGTTGTCTGTCAAAAATTTAGCCGTTGTAAATATAGCCGTTATGCTTATTTAAAAAAATAGCCGTTGGAATAATAATTTTTTAAAAAAAATTCAAATTATTTTTTTTGCCTCCAAAATTTAAAAGTTTAAGGGGTAATTTGGCTGGGTTAAATTGAGAAGGGGGTGTTTGTAAAATGTTTTAAGGGGGTAAAATGAAATTTTTTTTAAACATTGTATCCACGCTCGTAGGTGGGGACGCCGTCTTCCACGCCATGGAGAACGGTGTGGTCACGCGGCTCAACGCAGGGCAAAAACCTCCCACGTCATGACCACTCCCCTTGCTCTAATGGTTAATTAATGAGACGTATAGTTGTAATTGAGCGAATTAAGAGTTATTTCGGCTAAATTATGACTAGTGTTTCGCTTTTGAAAAGTAAAAAAGAAAGCTAATTGGGAGGGGTATGGTGAATCAAATCATTCGCCCTGGTTGAGGTGACAGCTCGTCATGGCTCGTCGCCTCTCGCCACCACACCCATCTCTTTTCGCTGCCTCTCGTTGCTCGCTTCGTCGGATTTTCGATGTGAATAAAACAAAGAAAAACAGACCCACTCCACATGTGACCGTTGTATAACGTTTAAAAAGTAAGTTAAAATTTAAACCATATTTTACCTATATATATTCTTCTTTTTCATTTTAAACACACACAAATACATACACGTTTTTCATTGATTACGTATAGTGGTCAGTCGGACTATTCGACTCGGCCCACGTACACTATCCATATCCAACCCATTAAGTATTCGGATTACAAGACCAGCCCAATGACTTGGTTTGTAGTGAGCCGCGTGCGGATTCAAGCGAGCCGCGAAGTAACCGCGCACAGTTGTTATTAAACAGAATCATAATCCAATAAGAAGTTAGGATAAGATATGCATTTCTTATTTATGGATAAGGATCCCGAATATATCTCTTATACTTGGGCCGTAAGATTCGGGAACCATAATCGGGTTTCACCGGCTATAAAAGGAACTCCTTGCTTCTATTCAAGGTAGTATTCTAACCCATAATCATTACCCGATTACAAACCCCAAAACTATTATTTACTCTCAACCCGGAGGTTAATCGTGGGAGACAATCCCACGATAAGCTTAAGGGTATTTTTCGCTTGTGTAGGGTTCACATTAGTCTCACTTTGTGGAGGAGTCAGACTCCCAGACACTCGATTACTCTTAATTCGGGTTAAACATGTGTAATCCAACTTATGTATCAACAAGTTGGCACTATTCGTGAGACCATGCACTAAAAGTATACGATGACTAACACGACACCATGATCTTCTCACCATCGTACTCTGATGGGAAGGAAGGCAATCAAACTGATACGCCCCCGATCCCATCTACTTAAATTACGTGTGGGAATCAGAACTTTCAACAAGAAAGCACTCATCTAGGTTCGAACGCCCGAAACACCGGAGGGAAACAACCACTACATGTGGCAACCCCACTACTGGCGAAAAATCTAAAACCGGTGGTGGTACCACAATAAATGGCACCGCCACAACAAATGGCACTATCAAAACAAGAGGCGCAACCACGACAAGAGGCGCGACCAGAGGACGAGGTGAATCCACCTACCATTGAAGTAAATATTCAAGACTTCATAACCAAAAACTATGATACCCTCCTCCCACTTATGGTGGCAAAAAAATGAGAGAGGAGACTCGTGAGGAGGTAAAGACCCGTCTTTTCTTTGATCCCAATCCTACCAAGGACAGGAGAGCTGAAAAATCACACCGGCCCTCTTTGGAAAAGGAGCGTCCTAAAAATTCTCTTGAACCCAGAAGAAGACGTAGTGTGAAAGATCGTCTCAATAGACATAGCATCCATGATCGAATCGAAAGGCCACACGCCACATATCGAATAGAGAGGCAACAACCCTCGGATCGCTCAGGGAGGTCAAAAGTGCGAGATAGCTCAACACGACTGAGATAAGATAGTCATCGCGAGAAAGAAAACTCTAGCGTCTTCGACAGGTTGAAAAAAAGGAAAAAAAAGTCCACTCCGGACTCAGGGGGATCTAGATCTAAAATAAGGTAATATGGAGATCAATCGGGTTCTCATAAGAAAGGATCACAAGATCGATCGGATTCCAGAAGGAACGAATCACGAGAGTGCCCAACACAGGCGCGATCGTTCGCCTAATTAAGGATCCGTTAAACTCGGTGATCGGATCATCCCTGTACAAGCGTCCAAGAAGGAACACCTCGTTTCTGTCTTACTCCTCAGGGAGCGAACCTAGCGACACGGGACATTGGAAGTCCAGGCAGAGACGACACAACCAGAAAGATGAGGATTTTTCGCGACCATGGCGTTGCAAGGAGGCATGCCCATTCACATCACGGATCCTCGAGTTCTATTACCGTAAAAGGACAAGAATGCTAGCAAACGTCAAGACCTATAACGACACGGGAGATCCAGATGATTACCTGAAATTTTTTTCAAGCCATAGCCCATATTGAAAATTGGTTCATGCCCACGTGGTTTCATATGTTTAGTTCCACATTGATAGGCAACATGCGTAGGTGGTTTGATGACTTGACCAAGCGAAGTATTGATGGCTTCGAACAGTTGCGTAGAGCCTTCCTAAAAAATTACACGCAACGAAAGAAGTACATAAAGAATCCAATGGAAATTCGTCATATCAAACAACGGGGAGGCGAATCCCTTGATGTTTTCATCGAGCGCTTCAAGGATGAAAGTGGCCATGTCAAAGGAGCTCCCGGGGTCATGCGTATCTTAGGCTTGATGCACGGGATCAACAATCCAGAACTGATAAAGCGTCCAAATGATAAGTCCCTAGAACTGTGGACGAGAGGATGGAGAGGACAAGAGTCTTCATCCTCGGGGAATCTGTAGCTGTAACCAAGAAAAGGGACATCCAAACTATAGGACTCAAGATCGGTCTAAAAGGAAACCTACTGATCAGAGATCCAATTATCGCAACTAGCAAAATGGGGGACACACACCTAATAAGTTCACTCCCCTTGACCATGACACCAAAGGAAATTCTCGCGGCCGATGGTACTAGTTTTCAAAGACCACCGTTGATGTCAACTCCGATAGAAAAACGGTTTGGTAACAAAAATGCGTTTTCATGGTGAAAAGGGCATGACACTGATAAATGTGTCCAACTTAAAAAAATATATTGAGGAGATGGTGCGAGATGGAAAACTCTCGCATTTAGTCAATAAACTAAAGGAAGGGAAAGAAAAACAAAAGAACGAGAAAAAAGACCAAGCTAAGTGTAAAACTACAGCATTATCGTGCCTCTAATTCGAGGAAGAATTTTTTTTAGAAGGGAAGAATTGTAAAACAAAAAAATTTGGCTTTTAATTTGTTTCATCATTTTGAATATGATATAAAGTTTAAATATAAGCATTTGATGTTAAAACCTTATGTTATAAGTAACTGGGTATTATTAATTGTTAATGTTTGTTTTTATAAAAAAATTGACAGATTTGGTTTACGATATGATCTGTCATATATATAAAAAGCTGGTTGATAAATCATTAAAACATTGCATTTCTTTAAATTGGACGTGTTTAGCAAATGAATGACAAAAGTATTACTACTAAATTTTCCATAGTCAAGTAACTATGAAGGAAAATTCAAACCGTGTTTTATTTTTGGCATTGGGTATATGAGATTTGGTCATATCCCATTAATCTCGGTGGAAATGAAACGCACCTTTTTTTCGCAAGCCAGGTTAGTTCTTTTGTAATGTTGAGACATTGACGTCAAAATATACCACAATTCAATAAACTCTTCCAAACTAATAGAATGAAACATAACAATATTGCCGCTGCTCCAAAAGCAAATAAAATGTATAGATTCGAGGGTTTATCGATTTCGTTTATGGTTCACATCGCTGTCGTTCGTGATCGTTGGCTTGTTTGAGTTTCAACTGATCGACCCGCATTGGCTGTTGGTCTTAAAGTGTCTCGCGGAATTATGCATTCGTGTTCTTAAGTTCGGTTTCGATCGTCATCGTCTTTCATAGAGGTATAGTTAAAACTTGTATTTTGCTACATAGGAAGTAAATCACTACACTATACGTACCATGTTATATCCTTGTATAAATTGATATAAGGCATGCTACATATATAAAAGACTAAAATCATGGTTAAGACTTTATTAAATTAAAACTGATACATTACATGTAAGCATGAGTAGTTATTATAGGCAAGATTTAAATGTCTAGTTATCACCCTATATGCATGGATTTGAAAATAAATAATGAAGATTTTTGAAGCCAGGTCTGTTGAAGGAAGCATGTGATATGTTGACGCTCTGGTGTCTATTCGACATCGAAATGTTCTTACGTATGTTTTAGTCAGTAAAAAGAAAACTCAATTCCTTTTTTCGCTATGCAACTGAAACTATGTTAAAAGAATAATTTTTTTTAAATGCTTACAAGTATATCAAGTCAAGAGCCAGTAAATCAAGAAAAAAAACAAAAAGTTACTCATGTCATGCACAAACAACTTATTCATGTCCCTTTATCATGTAGTTCACGTGAAGTCGGAGTAGGGTTTCCGTCTTTTCATCTTCAGTCAGTTACTGGACACAAGGTACGGATTTCCCGTCCTTCAGTATGGACTTTCCTTCTATGCATGATTAGGATTCCCCGTCTGCAGCCAAATGTTTTCCCCAGTATATGTTATAATTTATCAGAAATTATTTTAATAACTAAGATATTGCCTGAGCCTTATATACAAGTATGACCAGTTAGTTGTACTAGTTACAGAGGTACCGTAACCATGACACTTGAGGCACCGGTGTCATGACTCACCTGTAGGAGAGTGATATCCTGCAGCATCCCATTCAGCTCAGCTTGGCAATTTTATCAGTATTATTAGTGGGGCGTATGGATGCATCCTAGGCTATCAGTTTACAGTTATCGGGTGAATGTGGCGTGTGCTCTACATCCTTCAATTATAGTTGATCCCTCCACCCAACACATTATATCGAGGTCACCCCTCTACAGCATGACGAGGTCACCCGTCCAGTTATTCATGCAACAGTTGTTACAGAACATGACCTATATAAGCTCTTGGCAATTAAAATATAGTAAATGCATGTTTTAGATTTAACACATAACAGTTCAGCTTTATTATTTATAAATCAGACTTTTCAGATTATACACAGATTTCTGCTGCAACTTTACTTATCAGTCTTACAAATTCAGTATTTTATCATCTGCTTCATTTCAGTAATTCTTATCATGCTTTATATCCGTTCACTGGGCGTTATGCTCAACCGTAGTTCCTTTCATGTTCTAACGGCAGGTACACCAGGACGCTCTTAGGGTTCTGAGAGCATGTGCATTTGGATGGAAGCTTTCCATACTTCTTACTTTATGCACTTCTTACATTATTCTACTTATTTGGACATTGCTTAGTCCTTTCCTTCAGTATTTACTTTTTATGTTTTGAGCTTATGTTTGGATTACCGATGTTTGATTCCGGTATTTCCTTTATGGTCAGTTAATGTTTTAGGACATTTACCTTATGCTTTGATGACACGCCATAAATACACGTAGCGTTCCACTTATCCAAGTAGGGTGTTACAATTATGGTATCAGAGCGCAAGGTTCGACCTGCAGGCTCTAAAACTTGACCTGTGACTAGTGGGTAGTCACCAGGAATTTCTCAGATTTTGGCGTTGTTATCGTTCATGTTTCTCAAGCATTTATCAGTCAGATTTCTTCATTTATCAGTCAGTTTCCTTAAATTTTTTGACTAAGTAAAAGGTTGGTACAGGACTGGCCATATTTAGTCGCATGTGCTTTTTATTTGATTTTTGTTTTGGTGAACCGACCCATAGGCGTTCACCCTTGGCCGTTTAGATTTTGTATTGGTCAGCCGACCCATAGGCGTTTACCCTTACTCATGTCAGATTCATGTTTTCAGCCAAATATTACTTGGTGAACCAGTCATACACATTTACTATTATTCAGGTCAAATTTTCATGCTTTCAGTCGAGTATTGGTTGTGAACTGAACCATAGATGTTCACCTTTGCTCATATCATGACATTTTAGAAAATTTTGACAAGTATGGATCGAACCAGAATCGCCCATACTTAGTCACATGTTTTCTCCTTTGAATTATGTGGATTGAACCATAGCCATCCACACCAGTTGATGTTAAACCTCAGTTGTTTATCTTTTCATGTTCTTTGTAACAGTCAAATTTCTTGCTCTCACGTGAAGGTCGTTTTCATGCTGAATAAGTTTCATGTCTTCTTACGAGAATTATGTTTTCAGCAAGGTAACGATGTTTTCATGCGAAGATACAGAAGAATTTCAACAAAAATCCTATTTCATGATAAATCATGTTCTGGTCTTCATCAATCATGTATTCATACTGAACATTGATGAAAATCCATTTAATCATACTTTTTAGTCTCGATACAACCAGTAGTAAGTCGATGCATGAATTGTCCGCCTATCATGTTACTTGTTTCAGTTCAGTTTTCTAACCAGTTAAATCAAATTATCTTCCGTTGACCATGTCAGACGGTTGACACCAGTATCGATCATATTAGCAAACCTTCAGCGGTACTACATGAACAGTATTCATCGTGTGTTGCATGAATAGTATTCATCGTGTGTTGCATGAACAATATTCATTGTGTACTTCACGTACAGTATTTCAGGTGTACTCCATGTACCTTACTCCATGTGTACCGTTAATCGATCCTTAATCATCTCAGGCATTACCATTTGTTGATATACTACAAGATGCTGATGTTGCTCGCGAGTTGAAGATTTTACCTGATACTGATGATGCTAACACTTTGGAGACCTCACGAACGCTGATGCTGTGGATACTTTGGAGATTCCATAAGATGCTGATGCTGTTTATATTATGAAGACTCTTCAGATCAAGGACGAAGGCCGGTAACATGATCACGTATCGACCATCGAAAATTTTACAAGATCACCATCCATAATGCGATGACCATTTCACGTATAGAAGGTTTATCTGATCTGCTGTGATGCCTTAAACATTCTTCCAGAATAATTCACGATCAGGTTATCATCAGGGGTGAGAGTAAGAACGTGATGTTTGCAAGACTACTTTGCACACGTTATATTCTCTCTAAAATTTTGATTATACTTCTGAGCTCCCTAATGCTCCAGCTATAGTATGAAATTGATGAATAAAATTTTCCATGAATTTTCAGACAAAACCGTCAGTATAATCATTGATAATATTCTGACCTGCTAAACTCTAGAGAAGAACACAAGAATCATCTTCTCACAGTTGTACAGATTCTCCAACAGGAGAGAACAATATACGCACCTTCCCAAATGTAAATTCTAGTTGAACAAGGTGGCATTCCTAGGCCACATTATTTCAGCAGGAAGACATTTCAGAAATCCTACGAAGGTGAAGGCTATCACTAGATGGTCAAGACCGACGTCTGCGAGTAATGTACGAAATTTTCTAGAACTTCGTTGACTGCTACCGCAGAAATTGCAGACAGTTCTCACGATTTGCTTTCCATGACTAAGCTTACGCATAAAGAAGAGGACATACACTAAAATGTTGTATTCCATAAGATCCTACTCTAGGAGAGATCTAATTTACCAAGCTCAAATTTTTTTTCATGACTATTCACCCAGATTCCACCAAAATGTACCATAATCCCAGACAAAATTTTAATAGAAGCAGCGTAATACATTGATGAAGCTATGTTCATGTCTAGATGCCTGACATACCGTAGGATCAAGGTAGAACGCCGTCATGCTAGTGAGTTATTACAACCATTAGAAATTTCTGAACAGAAATGAGACAAGATTTCATAAGAATTGTTATCAGGCTGCCATAGACTCAGAAGAAGTGTGATACTATCTAAGTCATTGTCAACCAATTAACCCAGCCTACACGTTTTCTTTCATCCGAAAGGATTACGCAGTAGCAGATCTGCAAGAAATTCAGCAATGGATCGTACGATTTCAAGTATTCCATCAACAATCATGTCAGATAGAAATTCAAGTTCGCGAATCATGCTCACGTTCATGTTCACGATCACGTGTACGTTTACGTCTCGTGTTCACAGTATGATATTATTTCAGTCCGTATTATATGCTAGTTCATGATATAAATTCATGTTCACATTCATGACAATCGTTTACGTTCAGGTTCGCGCTACATCTTAGTATATATGCTCCAGTTATTATACCGGATTTGGTTATAGAAAGCTTAAGAAACCAGACTCAAGTTTAGCATAACTTTTCCATATCCAGGCAGACGTTTTACGTCTCAGGCCGTACTGTTTGGCATTTCTTTCTCAGTCAGCATACGTTCATGATATGTCTAGTATCACGTTCACAGTATGTTTCACATATCGTGTTCACGATATATTCCATGCCCAACATTCATCAGATGATCGCGAACCACGTTCACAATTGCTCACGTAGCACGTTCATAGTTGTTCACGTAGTTCGTCTCAAAATGTTCCCAGCAACTTTGCTCAGAGATATAAAAGTCGTCGTTTCATGTTATTGTACTTATCGGTTCATGTATTCCTACATACTAACGCTTATTCATTCTATCAGATTCAGAAAATCCATCTTAAATATAGAACCAGAAACTATTCAGCATCGTCAGGACATAGTCAGCAGGACCATGATTTTCATTATGTTTAGACCCTTGAAGGAATCATTTCGAGCGGGAAGCTACTTGAAACGGAGGAGTCCATCTGGACCTCTCATCACTTTTCCTTCAATAAATCCAGTTAAGTTCTTTTAGTCAGGATACGTTCCATGTCATCTTCAGCCATGTCACGTTCCATGTTCACTTCAGTCGTGTCATGTTTATACCTTCAGCAGCATTATGTTTTATTTGAGGCCGAATTATCCTTTCAGCTTACATTTTTTCTCAACTTACGTGTTCTTTCAGTCTTATAAACTTCATCAGCTTATTAAATTTAATTCGAGGACGAATTTTCCTTTTCAGAGGGGAAGAATTGTAAAACCACAGTGTTGGGAATATAAGTTTATTAGATTCACTGTGTCATAGATTTAAACACAAATCAAGCTGTTATATAGTCACTTGCTTGTGCCTAGGAGGCAGGCAAGCATCGCAAGACTCATAGAGATCCAAGTCTCTGTGAGCAACCTCAGAGGAGTCCATGTCAGAGACATTGTCAAGGAAGTCAAAGATTACTTGAAGACATACTCATTGGCTGTGATGGATAACAGCCAAGATGTATCAGGGACTCTGAGGGGTTGAGGGTTAACAGGGGTGGCAATACCCTGTTAACACTCAACACACTTTGGACATGCCATTTGTGTGTACGAGACTATGAAGAAAAGGGAAACTATTTCAAGATATGTTTCCCTTTTGTATTATGGCAGACTACCAAGAATAGAAGAGCATCTTGTGACAGATGTTTGAAAAGTGAATGTCTTGTGTAGTCACCATCAACTAGTACTTAGGTCAACCTCGTATCACTATAAATAGGATGTGTAGCCCAGCATTAATGTTCAACACTTTGAGAATATTCACACATTAATGCTTAGAACTTATTGAATCAAACAGCTGTGACTGTATTCATAAGTTAGGTTATTTTGTTGTTCAAAGTGTGCACAACACATTGTCATCAAACGGTGTTATCCATAACACTTGTAATTCTTTATTATACAATAATAAGTATTACGTTTGAAAAGTATTTCCTTGTGTTGATTTGTTAAGTTTAGTGTTTCTAGCATTGATTAGGGACTTTCAATTGGTATCAGAGAGGTGTTTGATATTAAAACCTTCAAGAAACATCGTTCTAAGTTTTATAATCAAGATCCACCATGCCGGAAACAACCAATCTACCACCATCGTCTTCTGGGAACAACAATAACAATGCACCACCAACTTCACCTAGACTCACTCCTCCACCTCCTAATGAAGATGATCTACCTCAACTTCTTGACTTAAGAGGCGGATCACATGTCACCAGCGTACCAGTCTTTGATGAAGAAGATTTTGCTAGTTGGAAGAGTCAATTCCTCATGTATCTCGATGGACTTGAACCATTTCTTCTAGAAATTCTAGAAAATGGTCCATATGTTCCCATGGCGCTTACCTCTACTGATGATAACCCTCTCCCCAAACCTCTCAAACAATGGACTCCAGCTGATAGGAAATTGGCAAACCAAGATAAACGCCTTAAAAGCATCATCATATCCTGTCTTCCCAAACACATCATGAAGTCTGTCATTCAGTGCCTCACAGCCAAACAAATGTGGACAGACCTTATCCTTGGTCATGAAGGACCCTCTGAAACTAGAGAAACCAAGATTCAGGCACTCAGACTTCAGTTCAATGCTTTCAAGGCACTTGAAGGTGAAAAGGTTCAACAAACATATACAAGACTGAAGATTCTTCTCAATGACCTTGCTATGAATGATGTCACCATTGGTCAAGCTGAGATTAATGCCACATTTGTCAACAGCCTTCCTAGAAAATGGCTGAGTATGAATCAGACTCAGAGAGCCAATAACTCAATCAAGAATGACACCTTAGCTCAGCTTTATGGAAAATACAATTATGAAGAAGGGCTGATTGATACTATTATACAAATCAGAGACAGAATGATTTGTAGTTCAAGGAGAAACTTCCAAATCCTTGATCTCTACCCCACACTCTCATGACAGCGACTCTGATGTTAAAGAAGACACGTGCAGCAGCCAAGAGTTCTTGACAGACCTTAATGCTGAATTTCATGAAAGAGCCCTGCTAGCTAATCAAAGAAGATTCTACAAAAGATCAGGGAGAATAGGATCAGCTAGCAAACAAACTGACAGATCAAAAGAAACTTGCTTTGCCTGTGGAAAACTTGGACACTTCCAAAAAGACTGTCCTTCCACCAAGACATCCTCACCTTCCTATCCATCATCTTCCACCAAACCTTACAAGTTCAAATCACAACACAATAACTCATCTCACCAATTCAACTCATAAGACAATGAGAAGAAGGATTACAAGAACAAGTATAAGGCGCTTAAAGCTGAGTTAGAACAGATGAATTTGAAGCTTGAAGCTCTGTCTAAGAAGAAAGGAGGTGAGAAAAAGACAGAGAAAGGGTTGGTAGCTGAAGCATATGATTGGAATGATGAGCCACTAACTTCAGATGAGGAAGATACTACTAGAGTCAGGGCTTTCATGGCTATAGCTGAGGATGAACCAGCTGTTGGGAAAGGTGATGCAAGATCAGGATAATGGGTTGACATCACAATGAAAAAGGTACACAGGCTTTTATCTATGTCTGGTAGTGATGAACGCAAACATGTCCTTGATTACACCATTGTTGATTTGCACTTTGTTGAGGAACAAAGAAAGAACTTGCTTGATAAGTTTCACTCTGTTAAAAATGAACTGTTAAATGCTAAATCTGAATGTGAAACTCTCAAACGGGTTAATTTAGAAAAAATATCCCTTCAAAATGAAGTCAATAGGTTAACCTTGAAGAATAGCGCCTTAAATGATAAAGTATCTGAATTAAACAAGGTTATTGAAAAATGGTTGTGCAGTAGGTTCACTATAGATCAATTGCTTAATGATGAACTGCCTGCTGATATTAAAAGGGATGTCTCTGCTAAGAAAAATAAGCTGAAAATTCTCACCAAACCCAAAGAGATTGTTTTTAAATCTACAGAGACAATTCATATGTCAGATCCCATTTTGACTGATGACCCTGCCTCTGAAGATATGGCTGAATTACCACCTTTACCCAAACTCTCAGGAGTTGAACCCAGCAGTTCCTCTAGAGGAGCTAAGGGTGAACTTAAAACAGATGTTGAGAAACCACCAGCTAAAATATTTTTTGTACCTGTAAAACAATCTGTTAAGCAAGTTGCATTTAAGCCTGTCTCAACAAAATCTATGAACAAAGTTGATTCCTCAACTGAAGAACACCTGTTGTCATTGATGAAAGAAGTAGAACTCTTAAAACAACACATTAAGCCTTCCGCTGAATGCTCTACTTCTCGTGAACCTAAGTCTGTTCTAGGTGAACCCAAGGGAGAAAGGTTAGTCAAACCTTATTGTAATATCTGTAAAAACTCTCATCACATGACCTTAGACCATGATAGACAAATGGCTGTTAAGAGAGCTCAGACACCTTCTAGGGAAAGACAACAGGGTTCTAAGAGACAACTAGGGAACTACAGACCTTATCCTCCCTGTAAATTATGTGGATTCACAGACCATCACTCAGATGAGTGTGGTGACGTCCCAGGTTGTGATATCTGTGGAAGTTTCACCCATGAGATAGCTAATTGTCCTTCCCATCACCAAAAGTTCTACAGGAACTCAAGAGTTGCTAATTAGCAATTCAGGGAACCCACTGGAAAGTGGGTTCACCATAGGAACTAACTTGTTTCTATGTATCTGTGCAGAAACATCTTAAGGAATCGGTATGGTATCTAGACAGTGGCTGTTCTAGACACATGACAGGGATTCGACAATATCTGCACAGATACTCAAAGGAGCCAGGTCCTAAAGTGGTGTTTGGGGATAACTCTTCAGGCGACATAGAGGGATACGGCTCGGTGAACTGCAATGGGATAACTTTTACAAGGGTTGCATATGTGAATGGTCTTAAACACAATCTTAGTAGCATCAGCCAATTGTGTGATGTTGACTACAAGGTTTTGTTTACTAAGACTCAGGGAACCATATTCAACAAGAACAATGATGTAGTGCTTATTGCACCAAGAAGGAGAGATGTGTATGTCATCAACATGGTTGTTTGCTCTGAAGACAGCTCCAATTGTTTTCTAGCTAAAGCCTCTGAAAGTGTCAATTGGCTGTGGCACAAAAGACTGTCTCATCTCAACTTCAAGAACATCAACAAGATAGCCACACAAAACCTGGTTGCTGGTCTACCTTTAGTGATGTTTTCTAAAGACAAGACTTGTTCAACATGTGTCAAGGGAAAGCATCACAGGTCTTCTTTCAAGACCAGGCAATCATTTTCTATTGACAAGTGCTTACATCTCCTTCACATGGATTTGTTTGGGCCTATCAAACCTCAGACCATTAATCACAACAAATACACCTTGGTCATAGTTGATGAGTTTTCAAGGTATACATGGGTTTTCTTCCTTAGAAGGAAAAGTGATGCAGCTGATACCATCATGTCCTTCATTAGACAGGTTGAAAATATAAATGATGTTAGAGTTAAAGCTCTAAGAAGTGATAATGGTACTGAATTCAAGAATCATCAACTTGAATCTTTTTGTGATGAAAAGGGAATATCACAAAACTTCTCCTTAGCTGGCACCCCTGAACAAAATGGTGTGGCTGAAAGAAGAAACATGACTTTGATTGAAGCAGCCAGAACTATGTTAAATGGTGCAGCTTTACCTAAGCAATTTTGGGGAGAAGCTGTTCACACTGCCTGCTATACCCAAAATAGATCAATCATTGTCAAAAGACATGGTAAAACTTCCTATGAAGTTTTCAGAAACAGAGCTCTAGATGTCAACTATTTCTATGTTTTTGGATACCCTGTGTTCATTTATAACTACAGGGATAAACTTGGAAAATTTGATGAAAAAACTGATGATGGTTTATTCTTGGGATACTCTCCAACAGCCAAAGCCTTCAGAGTATTCAACACCAGAAGACAAGAAGTAGAAGAAACCTTTCATGTCAGATTCAATGAAGATGATGATGTCATATAGAGAACTCGAACAGAGGGTGATGAAATTGATTTTAATGAAAATATGTCATTCCCAAGTGATGAATTCTTAGAACCAAGACCTGCCTGTCATCACCATCATCACTCCAACACTCTCACTCCTTATGTTCCTGCTTTTGACCCTCTGTCTACACACAACATTGAAGTTCCTACCTCTCAGGAACTTGTTGAAGAAGAACCACAGCCTTCTTGTAGTCCTTCTTCCTCAACTGCTATTGTTGACTCACCAATTCTTCAAACCCCTAAAGAATCTCCTGGTGATAATGAACTTGTACCCCGTGATATGGCTGAAGTAGACTCAGACACTGAAGTCATCTTTGAAGAAAGCCCTCCTAGTCAGTAGGATGAAACTCAAATAGTTCCAGCTATACCCACAATTGTCCCTGTCCATGATTCCCCAACTCCTCAAACCAAGTGGTCAATAGATCAACACATTCTTCTTGTCAACATCATTAGGGAACCTAATGCAGGGGTTACTACTAGACAACGAATTCATGACTCAAAGTCTACCTCAGCCAACGAATGTCTCTTTGCTGAATTTCTCTCTCAAATTGAACCTAAGAGAGTAGCTGAGGCTCTTGTAGAAGATGGGTGGGTAGCTGCTATACAGGAAGAAATCAATCAGTTCAAAAGGGACAAGGTATGGACACTAGTGCCAGCTCCACCTGGTAAGAACATCACAGACACTAGATGGATCTATTGAAATAAGATGGATGAAATTGGAAACATCATCAGAAACAAGGCCAGGCTGGTGGCACAGGGGTATACTCAGACTGAAGGAATTGATTATGATGAAACATTTGCTCCTGTGGCAAGACTTGAAGCCATCAGAATTTTCCTTGCTTATGCTGCTTATATGAACTTCACTGTGTATCAGATGGATGTTAAGAGTGCCTTCCTCAATGGAGATTTGGCCGAGGAAGTATATGTTGAACAACCTGAAGGATTCGAGAACAGCGAGTTTCCCAATCATGTGTACAGATTACACAAAGCCATGTATGGGCTGAAACAAGCTCCAAGAGCATGGTATGAAACTCTTTCTAATTTCTTAACTGAAAACAAATTTGTCAGGGGTTCTATTGATAAAACACTCTTTACCTTCAAGGATAAGAGTGATTTCATCATTGTGCAGATTTATGTGGATGATATCATCTTTGGGTCAACTAATGTTAATCTTAGTAAACGTTTTTCTAAATTAATGACCAAGAAATATGAGATGAGTATGATGGGTGAATTAACTTACTTTTTGGGCTTTCAAATCAAACAATGTCCTAAGGGAATTTCAATTTGTCAAGAAAAGTATGTTAAAGATTTACTTAAAAAATATGACTTAGCTGATTGTGCATCAGTGAAATGCCCCATGCTTCCACCCAACAACTTGGGTCCTGATGAGTCAGGGGTCTCTGTTAATGAGACTTTATACAGAGGCATGATTGGGTCACTCATGTATTTAACAGCTAGACGTCCTGATATCCAATTCTCCACATGTCTCTGTGCAAGGTACCAAGCTAACCCAAAAGAATCCCATCTAGTGTTTGTTAAGAAAATTTTCAGGTATCTCAAAGGAACACCCTCCCTGGGTCTATGGTATCCCAAGGAATCAGGCTTTGATCTCAAGGCCTATTCAGATTTAGACTATGCTGGATGCTGTATTGACAGGAAAAGCACCTCAGGTAGCTGTCAAATCCTAGGAGGAAAATTGGTTGGATGGAGTGCTAAGAAGCAAAACTCTGTGGCCATGTCATCAGCTGAAGCAGAATATGTCGTTGATGCCAGCTGTTGTGCTCAGGTGCTCTTGATGAAAAGTCAATTGGCTGACTATGAGATCTTTTATGACAAAGTGCCAATCTTTTGTGACAACACCAGCGCCATTTCCATCTCCAACAACCCTGTTCTTCACTCTCGTACCAAACACATTGATATCAGGTATCACTTTATCATGGATCACATAATAAAGGGAGATATTGAGCTGCACTTTGTTCCCACAGAGCTGCAATCTAGCTGATATTTTCACAAAGCCTTTGGCTGAACCTTCGTTCAACAGGCTAGTTGCTAAGCTAGGGATGCTCAATATCTCAAAGCCTGTGGCTTGATAATAAATGTGTTCATTAAATGTCTGATTCAATATTAAATGTTTTTCACATGAAACTAGGTAGTTACTTTCCAAGTAAATGCTAAAAAATATTCTCAATATTTAATCATTTATTTTCCGAATAACGAGGAGACAAATAGTTTTTAAAAAAGTCAAGGGACCCACATGTGCAGTCATTTTCCCACTTTGCATTAAATGCGGTTGAATAACTGTTTTCACATTTGAATATATATATTGTCTCAAGTCTCTCCTCACCTACCACTATTCTCATTTCACAATATCATCTCTCTCTCTCTCTCTAAGCTTTCTCTCTCTAAATCCATCCTCCATTTTCGCTCTTCTTCAAACTTGAATCCATGGCATTCCCAGTTCCCAAGGCAGCAAACGTCAACTTTGAACTTAACGAAAGCATTCTTGCATCGAACAACTCCATTGGATGGCTCAAGGCTCCCAACGAATCCTACTCAGATCTGGTAAACTTCATGAAAAATTGTGATGCAAGTGAAGCACTCACAAAATCCCCAACCACTTTCTACCAAGAATACCTTAGGGAATTCTGGTACTCTGCTGAAGTCATTGATGACACCATTACCTTTAGCCTCTCATGCAACGAACACCCCTTTGCCTTCTCTCTCAAAGACTTTGCTAGTGTGGCTGGGTTAAGACATGGCGATGAATGCCTGAAGGTGGTTGACAAAAAGGCTGTTAAGGACGCCCTTGCCACACTTAAACCCTCTCATGATGTAAACCCTGCTCTTACACCCGCTGAAGTTCTCTCCAAGTCTCCTTTGAAGATCAAGTATTTTTCCCCTATGTGGCGTGTCCTCTTCACTCACATAGTTAAATCCCTGGGAGGAATGCAGGGATCCCAAGATCAGATGTCCTTCAACCACCAATCTATTGCCTATGGGCTGATCTGGGGCACAGATGTTGACGTAGGAAGTATTCTTTTCTCCAACCTAGTAGAACAGCTGAAGGGACGAAACCAGGTCAGGGAGAAGAACATATGCTACGTTTGCTTTCTATCTGTTATTTTCGAAAGCCTGTTGGGTGACAGCTATCACAACTCTACACCTACTTCTCTAAAGCCCTATCGCATCACTGGTGCCATTTACAAGGAGATTGGAGCTGAAGATGTCCCTATCACCTCTCACATGATGAACATAGCAAACAAACAACCCTCTGCTGAGAAGTCCTTGCTCCCTTCCTCTAAGAAGGTGAATACCTCTGGTGTGTCTGGAAAGTCTACGTCTTTGACCTCTGGGCAGCACACCACGACATCCAAGGCAACAACTGAAAGGACAGGGCAAAGAAGAATGTGAACCTCACAACCTCCTCTGTTCCAGAGACTCCTGTGGAATCAGAGACTTCAGCTGACCAACAACAAGGGTCTAGTGTCTCGATGTCAGCCGAGACAACAGGGAACCAGCCGAATTCTGCTGATATCGCATAGGTAATCAGTGTTAATTTTAAAGGTCCACAAGCAGCCACTCTCAAATGTCTATAGGTGAGAGTGGTGAAGTTAGGGTAATCCTCGACCCATAGAAGTCTTTATATGCACTTAGAAATCCTTAAGACTTCTGTACACCCTGTCTATGCACCAGGGAATGATTCATTTGTGTTTCTAAAGCACCCCGATGACTCTGCACCCTCTAGACAATATTCAGGCAAACAACAACCTGAATACATATATGTCTCGACCTTAATCAGTTGTACCTCACACAGCCTCTTGGTCCCTTAGAAAAAGAATCCCAACAGTTTTACTGTTAGGAGTGCTGAATAATCATCCTCAACTTTTCTAGGGACAACGTAACAAGACGATCTTAACCTCCATCTTTTTCACACTTAAAAGAATCCCAAAGGATTTATCCTTCCAGGGGGGATCTGAATCATCACCCTCAGCTTTCCTAGGGGCAGCGTAGCAGGCGATCTTTACCCACATATGTTTCATCCTTAAAAGAGTCCCAAAGGTTTCTTAACCTTTTGAGGGGGCTGAATAATCACCCTCAGCCTTCCTAGGGGCAGCGAATGGTGATCCTTAACAACATATGTTTCACAATCAAAAGAGTCCCAAAGGTTTTAACCTTTTGGGGGGGCTGAATAATCACACTCAGCTTTCCTAGGGGCAGCGAATGGCGATCATTAACCATATACTTTTCACCCTTAAAAGAATCCCAAGGATTTATCCTTTGGAGTGGCTGAGTAATCACCCTCAGCCTCTCTGGGACAGCGACATGGCGACCATTCCCTTCTTTATTTCCCTGTTACTAATTTGAAACAATTTGCAGGCTGATATTGTACAGCCAAACACTGAATCCCTGGAGCAGCCAGACAAAGAAGCTGATACACTCATTCAGGATCAACTAAATGAAGAAGAGCCCCTGCTTAATATTGAAGACGAAGTGCTCTCATTAGTTGATGATTTCTCTGAACCTGAATTGATGCCTGAGGACGAGATATTCCCTGAGGGGATGTTTAAGGAGGAGGACGATGAAGAAGAAGATGACCAACAATCTCTGTCTCCTCCGAAGAAAATAGTTGTGTCTCAACCAGCTGCTGATACCACTCCTCCTCCCAAAGAAGCTGTAGCAACTCCCACTTCTGCTACCTCAGCCACTACAGTCTTCCAAAGACCTGCTTATGATCAGACGGCTGAGTTCCTTATGTTTGATCATCCTGCCCAAAACAACTTTGATATTTTACCAAGGGAGGATGATTATGCAAAACAAAGCCTGAACATCCATAATCTTCAACCTGTACATCATCAATCCGATATGGAGCACCTGTCAAGAAAGCTGGATGTTATCAAATCTGAGATGCATAATTTCACTGTCACCTTTCCAGGGATCATCAATCAGGCGGTTAGGGATGCAGTCACTGAACCCATCAAGGATGGTGCAAGAAAAGGAGTGTCCCAAGGACTTAGTAATTTGTCTACAAGAATCAAGGATGCCATTGTCACAGAGGTCCCTGCTCTTTTTAATGCTCATGAGTTAACAATGCATAGAGAGTTTAAAGCTGTTCATAGCAGGCAATATCATCCACAAACTTTATCATTGATCGTGTTCATCGCAACACAAATGGAAATTGCAACCTCCTGCTGAAGATTGCTAGAGATTCAAGGACCAGGCAACGTGATATGGCTGCCTCTGTTGATCAGATTGCAAGGCACTTTTAGGCACGTTCATCCAAACGTCTGAAACGACAGGCTGAACGTGAGGGGGAGAAAGAAAAAGTACTTAACCTTGAATCTGCCAAACAGGGCTCAACCTCTGCCGATAACACTATTTCTTCACCTATCCCTCTCCAAGTCATCACACCAGGGATCATACCCGATGATGAGGATGAAAGTAAGGGGGAGCAACAAACTAATGATGGAGTTGATTCATCAAAGTCCTTGACTTTGGTTAACACCAGCGAGTTTGTGGATGATGGTGAACCAGCTGCCAAGAAACTTAATTCACTGTTAGCTCCCTACCCAAGGCAATACAAACCCAAGCTCAGTCAGCGTTCATCAAAAGAGCTAAAGAGCTGAAAACATGAGTGTTAAATCCTCTGTCTCGAAGAAAGGAAAGGAAATAGTTATGGTAGACACAGACGCCAAACTAAAGAAAATAGTTGCGATGCTAGAGACAGGAGGATCAACCACAGACCTTTCCCAATTTTCAACCTTCACACCTGCTAATGAGACTCCTCTAACACCTGAAGAGATTGAGAAACAGGCTTTTGAATTCAAGAGGCTGAATAAAATCAAGAAAGCCAAGGAGCTGAATAAGGAAACTCTGAGGAAGATGACTCCTCCTGAAAGGGAGAAGCAAAGACAAAGGTTGAGGGAAATGGAAGCTAAACGCACAGAGGCACTAAGAAAGGTAAAAGCTGACTATGATGCCTGCGTCAACAACATGTATGCACCTGGAAAGATAACCAAGTTCAAATACACAATTCACAAGTCCACCAACACACCACAAATGATTTTGTGGAGAGATAACCAACAGGGTAATATGGATGTCTTTGAGGACTTCAGGTTAAAGAAACTTAGGTTATCTGAATGGTTTGAACTTGAAGCCTTGGCTGCTAAAAGAACTAGTCAAACTAATTTCATTCTTCTTAAGACCCTTAAAGCTAAGTTCACCTGGATTAAAGAAACAGCAGCCAAGCTCAAAATAGATCCCCCCACCACAGCTGTTTGAACAAGAACCCCCAAAGTCTGGCAAGAAAAGAAGAAGGATGACTCAACTTGTTAAGAAAACCTTCGTCACAGATGATGTTCAAGTGGATGGAATGCACAGGGATTGGATACTACCAAATGGAATCATTGGTCCTGTTGATGGTCAGACCTACACAGAGCCTGAAAGAGGTATGACCTTCATGAACATAGCTTGCCAGTATGCATTCCAAAGAGAAGATGAGCTAGGCTTAGCATTAACAATTCAGCGGATTTGTCTCAAAAAGGGGCTCAAGATTAACTCAGAGTATTCCAAGGTTTTTGCACAAGCTTTGCAGGGAGAATTGGATACTAGAACAGACATAGTTGAAGCTGAAGAAAAGATAAAAAATGATGACTATTGAAGAATTTCACAGCTTAATTTTACCTTCATATTTTATTTCACTTTTGTATTGTACTTGTAATTTTCTTTAAGTATGAATAAAATCATGAGGTATGTTTGTTTAGATATGTTATGAGTAAGAAGAAGTTGTTATCTCACTTACCTTAACTTAGATAGATCTAGCTAGATTTATGTTTAAATAGGGGGAGACTGTTGGGAATCTAAGTTTATTAGATTCCTTGTGTCATAGATTTAAACACAAATCAAGCTGTTATATAGTCACTTGCCTGTGCCTAGGAGGCAGGCAAGCATCGCAAGACTCACAGAGATCCAAGTCTCTGTGAGCAACCTCAGAGGAGTCCATGTCAGAGACATTGTCTAAGAAGTCGAAGATTACTTGAAGACATACTCATTGGCTGTAAAACCCGTATTTAAATCGGAAAATGTAAATACGCGGTTTAATTATTTAAACTATTTACGTATTAATTTAAAAAAATGAAAAGTTAGTTGTAAAAAGGCCCATGGCCGGTTTTGGTTTAAAACAAGCAAATAAAAAGAAAATTTTGGGCCCAAACCCATTGTAAAAGAATAATAAACGGGAGTTTACTTTTTCTCCACATCAGTCGAACAAAAAAACAAAATTAGGGTTTTTGGAAACCTTTTGTGCCGCCACCCATAGAGAAGAAAGAAGGGATTTTCGGGTCTAATTCTTCAAGAAGCTTGTGTAAGTTCATCTTTTATTAGTAATCAAACAAAGGTAAATTAATCTTTCTCTTTTGATTTCCTTAACATACGAATTATAGGGTTTAATTTAAAAGAAAGGAGGTTTCAGGTTATACATGAATTAAAAAAAAGAGGGTTTGGTTTGGGGCTACACATAACCGAGACATCACAGTCTCGGTGGTGGGTTGCTGTGGGTCGACCGAGGGTCAGAAAACCCAAAAGAGGGTGTTTGTTTAGGCTGTATTAACGGGGATGTGTTTCGTTTAATGAAACCGAGACCCTAAGGTCTCGGTGGTCCTTCCCTTTTTGCCCAGCCATGGCTCACACACGGGCGGCTAGGGCTGCGTTTGACCCAAAAATGGCTGCCAAAACCAACCGGACTGTTTTGAACATAAGGGTGCATTTGGGTTTAAAGAAAACAGTAGGAAACCTTAATAAACAGTAGAAAAAAAAAGATAAGAACAGTGGGAACTTTGTAATCTATAAATAAAAGGGTTTAATTCAGAAATTAGCGACAGTTTGGTGACAGCATCTGTCGCAGAATTGTTATATGGCAGTTTTCAAATACTCAGTTTTAAGCGACACCTTTTACTGACAGTTTCTCTGTCGTAAATTTCATATAGACAGATTTAATATAGTTGTGAAATTGTTTAGTGCGACCGAGATTGGGGTATCTCGGTAGGCTCGGGATAAAGTTTAAACATATAAAACAAAGATTTATATATTATACCTTTTTATTAATTGTTTTATAAATGTTTTAAATTGTATTTATTAAATTAAAATAGTTCTTTAATATTTTAAAAGGGTATAATTTTATTAAATGAATTAAATTAATTTGGGAACTTTCTAATTTAAGAAACTTTCTATTTTTAACGGGATACTTAATATAGTATTACTATAGCGTCAGAAATACGCTTGTACCGTAATTAATAGTAGAACGATAATCCATTAAAAGGAATTAATATAAGATCAGATTTATCAGTTAATATACGTACGGAATTTCAGAAATAAAATAAATAAATGAAAAGCCAATAAGAACATGAAATTAAATAGACGGATATCAGTTAGCTTATTCGCGCCTTTTATTTATGTAGCTCGCGTGAAGTCTGAGTAGGAGTTCTACTTGTATTCTTGCAGTCAGTTACTGGACACGAGGTACGAATTTTCCGTCCTTTCAGTAAGGGCTACCTTTCTATGCATGATTAGGATTTCCCGTCTGCAACCAAATGTTTTTCCCCGTATGTGTTTAAGCTTATCAGAAATCATGTTAAAAACGGAATAAGTTGCCTGAGCATTATATACAAGCACGACCAGTTTATGTACTAGTTACGGAGGTACCGTAACCACGACACTAGAGGCACCGGTGTCGTGACTCACATGCAGGAGAGTGATATCCTGCATCATACCACTCATGTTCAGTTTGGCCATTTTTATATGTATGTTTAGTGGGGCGTATGGATGCATCCTAGGCTTATCAGTTTACAAGTTATAAGGGTGAATGTGGTGTGTGCTCTACATCCTTCACATTGGAGCTGATCCCTCCACCCATCACAGTAATTAGAGGTCACCCCTCTACAGTTATTTAGAGGCCACCCCTCTACAGCATGACGAGGCCACCCCTCCAGATATTCATGCACGGTTGTTACAACACGTGACCTATATAAGCTCTGGCAATTAAAATACAGTAAAACGCATGTTTTCAGATTTAATAGTTAATAATTCAGTTTCAGTATTTTAAACCAGGTTTCTCAGATTGTATACAGGGTACTACTACATGTTACCTACCAGTCTCATAACTTCATTGTTTGTCATTTATTCCATTTCTTTCTGTATATACTTATCATGCTTTATATCCGTCCACTGAGCGTTATGCTCACCCGTAGTTTCCTTTCATGTTTCCAAACGGCAGGTACACAGGGACGATCTTAGGACTTCTAAGAGAGTACGTGCATTGGATGGGAGCTATCCAGACTCCTTTATTTTTATGCACATATTACATCACTTTGGTTGTTTGGACACTGTTTCGTCCTTTTCTTTTAGTATTTAATCTTTATATTTTGAGCTTATGTTTGGACTACCGATGTTTGATTCTGGTATTTCTGTTATGGTCAGTTAATGTTTAATGCATTGCCTTGCATGCTTTGATGACACGCCATAAATACACGTAACGGTCCACTTATCCAAGTGGGGTGTTACAATTATGGTATCAGAGTGCAAGGTTCGACCTATAGGCTCAAAAACTTGACATGTGACTAGTGGGTAGTCACCAAGAACTTCCTGTATTTTGGCGTCGTTATCTTCCATGCTACTTATGTAATTTATCAACCGGGTTTTCAAGTTTTGATTAAGTAAACGGTTGGTACAGGACTGGCCATACTTAATCGCATGTGCTTTTCAGCGAACTTTTCGTTTTGGTGAACTGACCATAGGCGTTCACCATTGCCCGTTTAAAATTTTGTATAAATGAACTGACCATAGGCGTTCATCCTTACTCATGTCAGATTTATGTTTCAGTAAATAGTCATTTTGTGAACTGACCCTAGGCGTTCACCAGTATTCATGTCATATTTTGTTGGCTATGCCTTCATGAATTACACTATGCATATTCAGATTTATTACTCCAGGTTCTGACAGTTTTATCAACTTATCCTCTGTTATTTCAGATGCCACCCAGACGCGAAACTGAGAATGATCCTAACGCAGCTGCCATTGTTGCTGCTGTTCAGGCTGCTATACAAGCCATGTTACCCCAAATTCATGATGAGGTCCGAGCTGAATATCAAAATGGACCTCAGCAGAATAACAACCCTCCTGCTCCACCACCTGCCACTTTAGCTGCTTGGCTAGATTTGTTTAACAAACAGAAACCCCGACTTTTTGAGCAGACTGTAGCTCCAACTTACGCGGAAGACTGGATCTATCGTGTAGAGAAAATTTTTGGAGTTATGGGTTGTGGTGATGCTTTTAAGGTTAGGCTTGCAGTTTACAAATTGGAGGGTCCTGCTCTGCATTGGTGGAGGTCTCAGAAACTGTCCAATGGGGGAGATGCTTGGGAGCTTGCATTGACCTGGGCACGTTTCAAGACGATGTTCTATGACCAGTTTTTCCCGCATGCTGAGCAAGATAAACTAAAGAGGGACTTCCACGTCATTCGTCAGAATCATGGCGAGAACAGTATAGAGTTCATGCACCGATACCTCAGGATGGTTGGATTCTTAGAGGAGGATGCGGGTACCACAGAGGAGCAAGCGAAGCAATTTCGTTGGGCTCTTCACTCTAGGACTGCAGATAGGCTGGTGAGTGCCACATTCACTAATGTGTCACAAGTAGCTAATGCAGCTCGTGATATTGAGATGCTTTTCGAGAGGGATGAGCTCGAGAATATAGAGCGTCCTTAGAAGAGGTACATCTCATCCAACAGACTTAAACAATTTAACTCTGATTATTACTTGTCAACTTATATGTTATGTCTTATCAAATTATAATCTTGTAGACACAGAGGAGGAGACCGATCACAATCGGCTACTCCACATCAGAACTAGAGAAACCACGGTCAGTCTTATGACCGTAATCGATCAGATAAGAGGAGCGGTGGTGATAACTACCGCGGCAGCTCAAAATCATCTGGCAACTATAGGTGATTCTTTAAGATCCAGAAATACTAGACTATCGTGTAAAACAGATCTTAAATTCTTGTATATTCCAACAGAGATGCTGGACAGGGGCGTGACCAAAACAACAGAGGTCAGCAGTTTGCCCGACCGGCAAATTCTGGTAATTTTAAATTTCAGCCAAACAGCCTTATTTCAGTTATGTTATCATAATCGTGACACGTGTTTATCTTCGTAAATCAGGTTCTCAGCAAACCAGAGCTGCTTCTACCGAGTATTCTTATCCCACTTGCATCACATGTGGGAAGAAACACCCGGGACCTTGCCGTCGTGGTACGGGTAGTTGTTACAAGTGTGGTCAGTCGGGCCATTTGAAGAGGGATTGTAAGAGCGGGGATGTTGTCGGTACCTCAGGCCAGATTCCTCAGATTTTACCTCCACCACCACCAATACCACCAACCACTGGTCGTGTCTACACTACTACCCGTGAGCAAGCAATTAAGACCACAGGTACCATTACTGGCATTTTGTTTATACACGGATAGTCTCCCTGCGTGCTTTTCGATACAGGCGCCACACACTCAGTTATATCTACTTCATATGTTGTTAGAATAAACATGACCCCTACGCCACTAGACAATGTACTTGGTATATCTACCCCCATGCGAGACTCTGTACTCATTACCCAGGTGTATAAGGATCTCCCTCTTGAGTTTGATGATAAAATCCGTCCAGTCAGTGCCCTTCCTTTAGATATGTGCGAATTCGATATTATTCTGGGTATGGATTGGTTGTCGGTTCATCGTGCCACCATAGATTGTCATGCTCACCGGGTCATCTTTGGTGATGTCCAGACACCAGAGTATATTCACCAGGGCTTCCTACTAGGAAAACATGTTCAGATCATTTCAGCTTTACAGGCCCGTACTTTACTATACCATGGTTGTGAGGGTTTCCTAGCTACAGTTCATGACACGACTTCTGAGACACCTTCAATTCATGATCAGCCAGTTGTGTCAGATTTTCCAGATGTCTTTCCAGAGGAACTCCCAGGCTTACCTCCCATGCGAGAGGTAGAATTTGGTATCGATCTCATTCCAGGTGCAGAACCGGTATCTAAAGCTCCTTACCGTATGGCTCCTGTAGAGCTTAAAGAACTGAAAGATCAGATTCAGGAACTTCTAGAAAGGGGTTTCATTCGTCCAAGCGTGTCACCTTGGGGCGCGCCAGTTTTGTTTGTCGAAAATAAGGATGGTAGTATGCGATTGTGTATTGACTACCGTAAGTTGAATAAGCTCACTATTCATACCCGTTATCCACTTCCTCGTATTGACGATTTATTCAATCAGCTTCAGGGTACCAAGCACTTCTCAAAAATCGATCTACGATCAGGCTACCATCAGTTGCGTGTAAAAGAGCAGGATATATCCAAAACTGCTTTTCGCACGAGGTACGGTCATTACAAGTATGTTGTTATGCCATTCGGTCTCACGAATGCGCCTGCAGTATTTATGGACTTGATGAACAGAGTCTTCCACGAATTCTTAGATAAGTTTGTGATTGTATTCATAGATGATATCCTTATTTTCTCCAAATCTAAAGAGGAACATGAGGATCATCTCCGTACAGTTTTGCAGACTCTCAGACGAGAGAAGCTTTATGCTAAATTTTCTAAGTGCGAGTTTTGGCTGAATACAGTGGCGTTTTTAGGTCATATTGTTTCTGCAGAAGGAATCACTATGGATCCTGCAAAGGTGGAGGCTATCACCAAATGGTCGAGACCGACATCTGTCACAGAGATACGTAGTTTTCTTGGGTTGGCGGGTTATTACCGCAGGTTTGTGGAAAACTTCTCACGTTTGGCGTTACCTTTGACCCAACTTATGTGAAAAGGTGAGAAGTTTATATGGACCGAGGAGAGAGAAAAGAGTTTTGAGGAACTCAAGCATCGATTGATCTCAGCACCGATACTTACTCTTCCATCCGGTACAGGTGGTTATCAGATTTACAGTGACGCTTCAGGAAAGGGCTTAGGTTGTGTTCTTATGCAGCATGGGAAAGTCATTGCTTATGCTTCGCGTCAACTGAAGTCGTATGAGAAAAATTATCCTACTCATGATCTAGAGCTCACAGCAGTCGTTTTTGCCCTTAAAATCTGGAGGCATTATTTATACGGTGAGTCGTGTGAGATCTTCACCGATCACAAAAGTCTCAAGTACATATTTACCCAACGAGAGCTGAACATGAGACATAGGCGATGGTTAGAACTGCTGAAAGACTATGACACTAATATTCAGTGTCACCCAGGTAAAGCAAATGTAGTAGCAGATGCCCTTAGCAGAAAGTCAGGAATGATAAATGGCATCAAAGTTCAGGAAGAAATTATTCGGGACTTAGAGCGGTATGATATTGAGCTCTTAGTACGCGGACAGAGGGGATACTGGGCTAGTCTGAGGGTGGAACCAGATTTACTCTCTAGGATTAAAGCTGCACAAAAGGATGATGGTGAAATCTGGGCGATTGTCCAGAACATTGACCAGCAGACTGAATTTCGCATCGATGACGATGGTATCGTATGGCAGGGTACCAAACTCTGCGTTCCAGAAGACCCTGCTCTCAGAGAAGCCTTAATGACTGAGGCTCACAGCTCTCCGTTCTCTATCCATCCAGGTTCCACTAAAATGTACCACGAAGGGTGAATCCAAAAATCCATGAAGTCATCAAAACAGAGGTTATCAAACTTCTTGATGCGGGTATGATTTACCCTATTTCGGATTCACCATGGGTTAGTCCAATCCATTGTGTGCCCAAGAAGGGCGGAATAACTGTTGTTCCCAATGAACACAACGAGTTGATTTCCACTCGTCTCGTTACTGGGTGGAGAGTTTGTATAGACTACCGCAAACTCAGTGATGCCACAAGAAAGGATCATTTCCCTCTACCTTTTATGGACCAAATGCTTGAACGTTTAGCGGGTAATGAATATTACTGCTTTCTTGATGGTTTCTCGGGTTATTTCCAAATACCCATCGATCCCCAAGATCAAGAGAAAACAACATTCACTTGTCCCTATGGCACATTTGCTTACAAAAGAATGCCTTTTGGCTTATGTAATGCGCCCGGGACTTTTCAAAGGTGCATGTTAGCTATCTTCCATGACATGGTTAAACAAACCATGGAAGTCTTCATGGATGATTTCTCGGTCTTCGGGGATTCCTTCTCTTCTTGCCTTGCCAATTTGGAACGTATGCTTAAGCGGTGCGAAGACACTCGCCTTGTTCTGAATTGGGAAAAATGCCATTTTATGGTAAAAGAAGGCATCGTGCTGGGACACAAGATTTCCAAAGCCGGTCTTGAAGTAGACCGTGCTAAAGTCGATGTTATCGCCAAGTTGCCTCCACCTTCAACCGTGAAGGGTGTGAGAAGTTTTCTGGGTCATGCGGGCTTCTACCGTCGATTCATCAAAGATTTTTCTCAAATCGCTCGCCCGATGACCCACCTCTTGGAAAAAGATACTCCTTTTATCTTTTCCAAAGAGTGTCTTGAAGCCTTCAACTCGCTTAAGGATAAGCTAACTAAGGCACCCGTCTTGGTTACCCCTAATTGGGAGCTGCCTTTTGAGTTGATGTGTGATGCTAGTGATTTTGCTATTGGAGCGGTTCTGGGACAAAGAGTGAACAAACACTTCCAACCAATCCATTACGCTAGCAAGACAATGACAGGGGCACAATTGCATTATACGACAACCGAAAAAGAGCTTTTAGCTGTTGTCTATGCTTTTGAAAAATTCCGCCCCTATCTTGTCCTTTCCACCACAATCGTTTACACCGATCATTCCGCGTTGAAGTACTTGTTGACAAAGCAAGATTCCAAACCAAGACTTCTTCGCTGGGTTTTGCTGCTCCAGGAATTTAAAATCAAAATTCGCGATAAAAAAGGAGCTGAAAACCTAGCCGCGGATCATCTCAGCAGACTTGAGGATCCTTACCAAGGGGATCATCCAAACAAAGAAATCAATGATTCTTTTCCCTTGGAGACCTTAATGTCTATAAACTCGAAATCGAATGAAACCCCGTGGTTTGCGGACTTTGCAAACTACTTGGCGGGTGGAATTCTCAAGGAAGGGTTGACGTCCCAACAAAAGAAAAAGTTCTTCACCGACATCAAGACTTACTTTTGGGACGACCCTTACCTATTCAAACAATGTGCCGACCTGATTATCCGCCGATATGTTGATGGACCGGCAGCTTCAGAAATCCTTGATGCTTGCCACAAAGGACCCACCGGTGGTCACTTGGTCCAAACTACACCGCCAAAAAAGTGTTTGATTCGGGATTTTATTGGCCCTCCATATATCGTGACGCTCACAATATGGTTAAACGATGTGATGTTTGCCAAAAACAAGGCACGATCACACATAAAGACGAGATGCCTCAGAATTTCATTCAAGAGTGTGAAATCTTTGATGTTTGGGGTATCGACTTTATGGGGCCATTCCCTTCTTCTAAAGGAAACAAATACATCCTTGTAGCCGTTGACTACGTTTCAAAGTGGGTTGAAGCCAAAGCTTTACCCACTAATGACGCAAGGGTGGTTTGTAATTTTTTGAAAGCTCTATTCGCTAGATTCGGTGTGCCTCGTGCCATTATTAGTGATCGTAGGACTCATTTCTGCAATGACCAATTTGATAGAGTCATGGCTAAGTACGGTGTAAATCATCGTCTTTCCACAGCCTACCACCCACAAACTAATGGCCAGGCTGAAATATCCAACCGAGGATTAAAGCGAATTCTTGAAAGGACCGTGGGAGAGCATCGTGCCTCATGGGCTGATAAACTTGATGATGCTTTGTGGGCTTTCCGTACTGCTTACAAGACCCCAATCGGTTGTACGCCTTATCGTCTTGTGTACGGGAAAGCATGCCACCTCCCCATTGAGTTGGAGCACAAGGCTTATTGGGCCTTGAAGTGGGCTAATTTTGATATAAACAAAGCCGGTGACCTACGCAAGATCCAACTCAATGAGCTCAATGAACTTCGGAATGAGGCTTATGAAAATTCTTTGATCTATAAGGAAAGAACTAAGCTCATTCACGACTCCAAGATCAAAAACCGAGAGTTCCATGTTGGAGACAAAGTCTTACTTTTTAACTCTCGGTTGAAAATCCTTTCGGGCAAGCTCAAATCTCGTTGGTCCGGCCCATTCACCATTGCCCAAATTTTTCCATATGGTACTCTCGAGCTCGCTCAACCTGATGGACCGAATTTTAAGGTGAATGGCCAACGAGTGAAGTTGTACTTTGGTGAGGACACCTCTCAGGAGGTGATTCCATCCCTCACCATGTTCCCCATGAACTAATTTTGGGTCGAGTCAGGCTCGTGACTCGGTTATCAAAAACAAGCGCTCCTCGGGAGGCAGCCCGGGTATCTATCCTTTTATGTTTTAACCTCCTAAGTGTAGGGGGACTTCTATACGTGTTTGTATTTTTGTGGTGATGTGATTACAGGGATAAGTGCACTCTTGGAATCTTTGAAGAACCGTGCTCCCGTGTTATCCGAAATCCGGTTCTATCTCTCAACTATCGTGATTCAATTTTCTTCATACTCACATTCGAAATTGATCACTTTAGTCGTCCCTTCCTTAGCTTGATTTAACCAACGTGCACAATGTCATAAGTGTAGGGGAGATTTTTCCCACATGCTTAAACATTGAGGACAATGTTTATCTTAAGTGTAGGGGGACTTCTATCGAAGTTTTAAGTGGACTTTTCCATGAAAATGCCTTCATTTAACCGGAAAATCATCTTTTTCAACATTTTTCAAATTTTTTTATTAACTTTGGCCATTTAGTCGTAATTTTTAAATTTTTATCGTTGCTTTCATATGTATATATCCCGCAAAAAAGTCAAAAATATTAATAAAGTGGTGTAGCTAGTTTTGAAATCTTTGACATATTAGGCCCGTTGCGTTTATTTTGACTCAACCCGAATAGACTTATCCAAGTTTATTCTAGCTAGTATCCTTAACCATGTAGACCTTAATTGGTTTATTAGGCTAAGTATCCACGAGTCTCATTACTTGAGATTTTAAATTGTGGAGGACGAGAAATGATAGAGTCAATTATAAGTCGGTATTCTTGCGCAAGCTCACTTGGTGTAATTATTTGCCTATTCTCCCATCACTTGCTAATAATTTATCTGCAATAAGTAAGGTCGTACGATTTGAAAGGTTACTTAGCTTCTAGCCCAAGATCGTTTAAAAGTTGCTCGGTAATGATAAGAGTTCATAGCCAAGCCATAACTTATGAAGCGGGGCGCGAAGATTGGCGAGTCCGAAAAGGCCCTAACAAGGCATGAGGATTCCATTTTATTGCTAAAGATCCAAGGTGATGTGAAAAGCATTATTCCCAAAGTCAATATGAAGGATCAAGACTCACGACGAAAAGCAATCAACTCCCATAAAGATGATGGAGAAGTCTATCCGAAAAGACCCTAACAAGGTATGAGGATAAATAGATCCAAGTCCGAAAAGGAGGCGGATCGTTGTATCTCAAAATCCCAAATAGAGATTGAAGAAATAATCTTGAAGTCGTGGTCAACAAAGTTGGAGTACCCCTCAAAAGTCTCCAGGAGAAGAAACTCTATGAACGATGAGAAGACCATTATCTCAAGCACGTCTCTCAAGATATGAAGTATGAAGTACATGCCAAATATCGGCCCGAGAAAGGTCTCAAATCGTGAACCGAGTTATGCCAAGATATGAACTTTTTGATATCCCGAGAAGCAGTTTTAAGAGATTTTGTCCTTTAGCTAACTATTGATCAAATCGTCCTACTTTTCTTTCAGCCTAAATAAACTATCGAAATAAGTCCAAGAATGCATCTTCATGATCATTCTAAGACAAAAATAAAATATAAGAGATACAATTAGGAATAAGGAAGTTTAAGCATTTAATTAAGCCATGTGTGTAAGTGTCTGAATTGCTAACTTATAATAGCAATGATCTCGTTTTTAAGCTTAGTTTGGGGAACGTGAAACTTGAGGGTGATAAATCTTCGCAGCACCAAAGCCCTAATGTAAGTCATTGGTTTCTTTGCAAGTTATTTCCATCCTTTTGTTTACTTTAAAGTTTTAATTTCTCTTAGTATTTTAATTTTTGTTTAGTGAAATTTGAATAAGGCCAAGGTTGATTAATTATGAGAAAAGTGTAAAATTGCTTTACCACTAAGCATTGCATGAGGGCATGGCAATGGTTAAGTGTAAGGGATTTGATAGGTGTGTAAACACCCATCCTTTTACCACTTAATTATGGCTAAAACGAGACCAAAACACGTATTTAATATCATTTGTTTGGAATTATGCGTGGTTTTTGTGTTTATTGTGTTTTCAGAGCCAACCGGATGAATATTGAAGAAAACATGGGATTGCACGGGTTTTACTGAAGAAAAGGACTCAAGATAAAGTCTATTGTCCAAGAGATGCCAAAGATTTGAAGTCACTGGGCCGATTCGAAGATTTATCGAAGAAAAGGACCAAAGGTGGAAGATTTATATAAGTCGAAGAAACTCAAGTCTATTAAACGAAGAAATTAAAAGACGAGTTGAATTTAATCGACGACAAATCCCGAATCAGAATCGAAAACATCAACTTTTCTGAAAAGACGAGAAGACAAGAAGAACGGGAGAAAGCCCACTCACCAACTAAAAGACAAGACTATATAAAGGATCCCCTCACACACTTTTCATTCAGTTAGTTTTTAGTTTTTCTTTCTCTCCCTTTTTCTCCTTTTAGTTCGTCCCATCACCATCACCACTAGGGTGATTGGTGATTTTGATCTTTGATTTTCTAATCTTGTAATTTTCATCTTTATTTTATCTTGTTAAAACATTAATCATTCAATACAAGTTCTTGTTTAATCTTTCCATTTTATCTTGTTCATCATCATCTTTTATTTCAAGTTTTCAAGTTTTTATTTGATTGATTTGATCTTCAAAAGTTGTTGGGATTTGTGTTTTTGTTAATGGGATTTGTAGTTTATGGTTAGTAGATGCTTTGTGTTTAGTTTTATTTAAGATTTGGTGAAAAACTTGGTGATTTTTGGATTAAAATTTGTTTCCTTGTTCTTCGGGGTAAGTTACTGTATCTGGGTTTCCCAGACTTCCGGATGAACAAGAAAGTTCCGGATGAAGGTTATTTCCAGAAGTTCCGAATGAGTTTGTCTTTAAAAAGTTCCGAATGAGCTAATAACTTCCGGATGAACATAAGTTCCGTATGAGTTAAAAGTTCCGAATGAGTTTTTGTTTAAAAAGTTCCGAATGAGTTTCTTGTCTAAAAGTTACGGATGAATTAAAAAGTTCCGGATGAACACTTAAGTTCCGAATCAAATTCTTTGTCAAAAGTTCCGAATGAGTTTCTAAGTTCCGAATAAACCTCAAGTTCCGAATGAACCTAAAGTTCCGAATGAATGCTAAGTTCCGGATGAACCTAAGTTCCGAATGAAGCAAAACTTCCGGATGAACCAAACTTCCGAACGAAGTTCCGAATCAAGGTGTTCCGAGTGAAAACTTCTGAATGAGCAAAGTTCCGAATCAAGGTTAAAACTTCCGAATCAATTCTCTGTTAGTGTTACTGTTTTACTGTTTAACTGTTTCTTTACTTTTATTTCACAATTTATATTTTATATTTTAACTGTAATTTTAATTTTAATTTTAATTTTAATCTTAATTTCAATTTTAATTCACGTTTTTATTAATTGTCATTAAAGCAATTGTCTTTGATTTAAGTTTTAATTATAAGTGCGTTTTAACATTTAATATATTAGAAAACCAAACCCTTTTATTTGGTAACCAAGAATAATCATTCCACTTAAGGCTGAGATCAATTCGAGAGGACTGAGAGACAATCTGAACCCCATACAAAATGCTTGTATCAGTTGTGGTGATGCTTTCAAGGTTAGGCTTGCAGTTTACAAATTGGAGGGTCCTGCTCTGCATTGGTGGAGGTCTCAGAAACTGTCCAATGGGGGAGATGCTTGGGAGCTTGCATTGACCTGGGCACGTTTCAAGACGATGTTCTATGACCAGTTTTTCCCGCATGCTGAGCAAGCTAAACTGAAGAGGGACTTCAACGTCATTCGTCAAAATCATGGCGAGAACAGTATAGAGTTCATGCACCGATACCTCAGGATGGCTGGATTCTTAGGGGAGGCTGCGGGTACCACAGAGGAGCAAGCGAAGCAATTTCGTTAGGCTCTTCATTCTAGGACTACAGATAGGCTGGTGAGTGCCACATTCACTAATGTGTCACAAGTAGCTAATGCAGCTTGTGATATTGAGATGCTTTTCGAGAGGGATGAGCTCGAGAATGTAGAGCGTCCTGAGAAGAGGTACATCTCATCCAACAGACTTAAACAATTTAACTCTGATTATTACTTGTCAACTTATATGTTATGTCTTATCAAATTATAATCTTGTAGACACAAAGGAGGAGACCGATCACAATCGGCTACTCCACATCAGAACTACAGAAACCACGGTCAGTCTTATGACCGTAATCGATCAGATAAGAGGAGCGATGGTGATAACTACCGCGGCAGCTCAAAATCATCTGGCAACTATAGGTGATTCTTTAAGCTCCAGAAATACTAGACTATCGTGTAAAACAGATCTTAAATTCTTGTATATTCCAACAGAGATGCTGGACAGGGGCGTGACCAAAACAACAGAGGTCAGTAGTTTGCCCGACCGACAAATTTTGGTAATTTTAAATTTCAGCCAAACAGCCTTATTTCAGTTATGTTATCATAATCGTGACACGTGTTTATCTTCGTAAATCAGGTTCTCAGCAAACCAGAGCTGCTTCTAACGAGTATTCTTATCCCACTTGCATCACATGTGGGAAGAAACACTCGGGACCTTGCCGTCGTGGTACGGGTAGTTGTTACAAGTGTGGTCAGTCGGGCCATTTGAAGAGGGATTGCAAGAGCGGGGATGATGTCGGTACCTCAGGCCAGATTCCTCAGATTTTACCTCCACCACCACCAATACCACCAACCACTGGTCGTGTCTACACTACTACCCGTGAGCAAGCAAATAAGACCACAGGTACCATTACTGGCATTTTGTCTATACACGGACAGTCTGCCTGCGTGCTTTTCGATACAGGCGCCACATACTCAGTTATATCTACTTCATATGATGTTAGAATAAACATGACCCCTACGCCACTAGACAGTGTACTTAGTATATCTACCCCCATGCGAGACTCTGTACTCATTACCCAGGTGTATAAGGATCTCCCTCTTGAGTTTGATGATAAAATCTGTCCAGTCAGTGCCCTTCCTCTAGATATGTGCGAATTCGATATTATTCTGGGTATGGATTGTTTGTCGGTTCATCGTGCCACCGTAGATTGTCATGCTCACCGGGTCATCTTTGGTAATGTCCAGACACTAGAGTATATTCACCGGGGCTTCCTACCAGGAAAACATGTTCAGATCATTTCAGCTTTACAGGCCCGTACTTTACTATACCATGGTTGTGAGGGTTTCCTAGCTACAGTTCATGACACGGCTTCTGAGACACCTTCAATTCATGATCAGCCAGTTGTGTCAGATTTTCCAGATGACTTTCCAGAGGAACTCCCAGGCTTACCTCCCATGCGAGAGGTAGAATTTGGTATCGATCTAATTACAGGTGCAGAACCGGTATCTAAAGCTCCTTACCGTATGGCTCCTGTAGAGCTTAAAGAACTGAAAGATCAGCTTCAGGAACTTCTAGAAAGGGGTTTCATTCGTCCAAGCGTGTCACCTTGGGGCGCGCCAGTTTTGTTTGTCAAAAATAAGGATGGTAGTATGCGATTGTGTATTGACTACCGTGAGTTGAATAAGCTCACTATTCATAACCGTTATCCACTTCCTCGTATTGATGATTTATTCGATCAGCTTCAGGGTGCCAAGCACTTCTCAAAAATCGATCTACGATCAGGCTACCATCAGTTTCGTGTAAAAGAGCAGGATATAACCAAAACTGCTTTTCGCACGAGGTACGGTCATTACGAGTTTGTTGTTATGCCATTCGGTCTCACGAATGCGCCTGCAGTATTTATGGACTTGATGAACAGAGTCTTCCACGAATTCTTAGACAAGTTTGTGATTGTATTCATAGATGATATCCTTATTTTCTCCAAATCTAAAGAGGAACATGAGGATCATCTCCGTACAGTTTTGCAGATTCTCAGACGAGAGAAGCTTTATGCTAAATTTTCTAAGTGCGAGTTTTGGCTGTATACAGTGGCGTTTCTAGGTCATATTGTTTCTGCAGAAGGAATCACTATGGATCCTGCAAAGGTGGAGGCTATCACCAAATGGCCGAGACCGACATCTGTCACAGAGATACGTTGTTTTCTTGGGTTGGCGGGTTATTACCGCAGGTTTGTGGAAAACTTCTCACGTTTGGCGTTACCTTTGACCCAACTTATGCGAAAAGGTGAGAAGTTTATATGGACCAAGGGGAGAGAAAAGAGTTTTGAGGAACTCAAGCATCGATTGATCTCAGCACCGATACTTACTCTTCCATCCGGTACAGGTGGTTATCAGATTTACAGTGACACTTCAGGAAAGGGCTTAGGCTGTGTTCTTATGCAGCATGGGAAAGTCATTGCTTATGCTTCACGTCAACTGAAGTCGTATGAGAAAAATTATCCTACTCATGATCTAGAGCTCGCAGCAGTCGTTTTTGCCCTTAAAATCTGGAGGCATTATTTATACGATGAGTCGTGTGAGATCTTCACCGATCACAAAAGTCTCAAGTACATATTTACCCAGCGAGAGCTGAACATGAGACAGAGGCGATGGTTAGAACTGCTGAAAGACTATGACACTAATATTCAGTATCACCCAGGTAAAGCAAATGTAGTAGCAGATGCCCTTAGCAGAAAGTCAGGAATGATAAATGGCATCAAAGTTCGGGAAGAAATTATTCGGGACTTAGAGCGGTATGATATTGAGCTCTTAGTACACGGACAGAAGGGATATTGGGCTAGTCTGAGGGTGGAACCAGATTTACTCTCTAGGATTAAAGCCGCACAAAAGGATGATGGTGAAATCTGGGCGATTGTCTAGAACATTGACCAGCAGACCGAATTTCGCATCGATGACGATGGTATCGTATGACAGGGTACCAAACTCTGCGTTCCAGAAGACCCTGCTCTCATAGAAGCCTTAATGACTGAGGCTCACAGCTCTCCGTTCTCTATCCATCCAGGTTCCACTAAAATGTACCACGATCTTAAGCAGCATTTCTGGTAGAACGGCATGAAACAGGATGTCGCAACTTTTGTGTCTAAATGCTTAACCTGCCAGCAGGTTAAGATAGAGAATCAGCGTACAAGTGGTCTTCTTCAGCCGTTAGATATTCCAATGTGGAAATGGGATAAGATCTCTATGGATTTTGTCACTGGACTACCACAAACTCAACGGAGACATGATGCAATCTGGGTTGTTGTTGATCGTTTGACCAAGTCGGCACATTACATTCCTATCCGTAAAGATTTCGCAGTCAGTAAATTAGCAGAACTATTCACCAAGGAAATTGTACGGTTACACGGTACACCTTCAGAAATTATATCAGATAGGGACCCACGTTTCACTTCTCATTTCTGGGAAGGTTTGCATAACGCTTAGGGAACTAGGCTCAAGCTCAGCATAGCTTTCCATCCGCAGACGGACGGTCAGTCAGAGCGTACCATCCAGACCTTGGAGGACATGCTACGCGCCTATGCATTAGAATGGACGGGGCACTGGGATGACTATATTTTCTTGGTTGAGTTTGCCTATAACAACAGTTGGCATGCTAGTATCAAGCGTGCTCCATTCGAGATGTTATACGGCAGGAAATGTCGTGCTCCTATTTGTTGGGATCAGGTTGGAGAACGTTTGATTGAAGGACCAGAATTAATAGAACTGACCAATGAAAAGGTCGCCATTGCTAGGGCAAAACTGCAAGAAGCGCGTACTCGCCAGAAGAGTTACGCCTACAAGCATCGCAGAGATCTATCATTTCAGACTGGGGATCGTGTGTTCCTCAAAGTATCACCCGCACGCGGCGTCAGACGTTTTAGCCTCAAAGGCAAACTCAACCCTCGTTACATCGGACCGTTCGAAATCCTTGAACGTATCGGTGAAGTGTCATATCGGTTGGTGTTACCACCTCAGCTTTCACACGTCCACAACGTGTTTCATGTATCATTACTCAGAGGGTACAACTATCATGAGCTTCACAAAGTGAATTATCCACTCGATCAGATTCGGGAGGATCTATCTTATATTGAGGAACCCGAAGCAGTTTTAGATCGCCAGGATCGAGTTATGAGAAGGAAGACCATTCCTTTCGTCAAAATCCTGTAGAGGAACCATACCGAGCGGGAGGCCACTTGGGAAACAGAGGAGTCTATACGGACTTCTTATCCTCACTTTCAGTTTTGATTCGGGTATGTCTTTTCAGTTTTTATATCCTCAGCTTAATAGCATTTTCAACTTTTACCCCAGTCAGCTTAAATACTCTATAATTCGGGGACGAATTCTTCTTTTTAGAGGGGAAGAATTGTAAAACCCAGTACGGCCGTATCCTTAATTAGGGGACGAATTATTCTTTTTAGAGGGGAATAATTGTAAAACCCGTATTTAAATCAGAAAATATAAATACGCGGTTTAATTATTTAAACTATTTACGTATTAATTTTTAAAAAAAATAAAAAAAATGAAAAGTTAGTTGTAAAAAGGCCCATGGCCGGTTTTGGTTTAAAGAAAGGAAAGAAAAGAAAATTTTGGGCCCAAACCCATTGTAAAAGAATAATAAACGGGAGTTTACTTTTTCTCCACATCAGTCGAACAAAAAAAACAAAATTAGGGTATTTGGAAACCTTTTGTGCCGCCACCCATAGAGAAGAAAGAAGGGATTTTCGGGTCTAATTCTTCAAGAAGCTTGTGTATGTTCATGTTTTATTAGTAATCAAACAAAGGTAAATTAATCTTTCTCTTTTGATTTCCTTAACACACGAATTATGGGGTTTAATTTAAAAGAAAGGAGGTTTCAGGTTATACACGAATTAAAAAAAAAGAGGGTTCGGTTTGGGGCTGCACATAACCGAGACATCACAGTCTCGGTGGTGGGTTGTTGTGGGTCGACCGAGGGTCAAAAAACCCAAAAGGGGGTGTTTGTTTAGGCTGTATTAACGGGGATGTGTTTGGTTTAATGAAACCGAGACCCAAAGGTCTCGGTGGTCCTTCCCTTTTTGCCCAGCATGACCCACACAGGGGCGGCTAGGGCTGCGTTTGACCCAAAAATGGCGCCAAAACCAACCGGACTGTTTTGAACATAAGGGTGCGTTTGGGTTTAAAGAAAACAGTAGTAAACCTTAATAAACAGTGGAAAAAAAAGATAAGAGCAGTGGGAACTTTGTAACCTGTAAATAAAAGGGTTTAATTCAGAAATTAGCGACAGTTTGGTGACAGCAGATTCTGTCGTAGAATTGTTATATGGCAGTTTTCAAATACTCAGTTTTAAGCGACACCTTTTAGTGACAGTTTTTCTGTCGTAAATTTCATATAGACAGATTTAATATAGTTGTGAAATTGTTTAGTGCGACCGAGATTGGGGTATCTCGGTAGGCTCGGGATAAAGTTTAAACATATAAAACGAAGATTTATATATTATACCTTTTTATTAATTGTTTTATAAATGTTTTAAATTGTATTTATTAAATTAAAATAGTTCTTTAATATTTTAAAAGGGTATAATTTTATTAAATGAATTAAATTAATTTGGGAACTTTCTAATTTAAGAAACTTTCTATTTTTTAATGGGATACTTAATATAGTATTACTATAGCGTCAGAAATACGCTTGTACCGTAATTAATAGTAGAACGATAATCCATTAAAAGGAATTAATATAAGATCAGATTTATCAGTTAATATACGTACGAAATTTTAGAAATAATATAAATAAATGAAAAGCCAATAAGAACATGAAATTAAATAGACGGATATCAGTTATCTTATTCACGCCTTTTATTTATGTAGCTCGCGTGAAGTCTGAGTAGGAGTTCTACTTGTATTCTTGCAGTTAGTTACTAGACACGAGGTACGGATTTTCCGTCCTTTCAGTAAGGGCTACCTTTCTATGCATGATTAGGATTTCCCATCTGCAGCCAAATGTTTTTCCCCGTATGTGTTTAAGCTTATCAGAAATCATGTTAAAAACAGAATAAGTTGCCTGAGCATTATATACAAGCACGAACAGTTTATGTACTAGTTACGGAGGTACCGTAACCACGGCACTAGAGGCACCGGTGTCGTGACTCACATGCAGGAGAGTGATATCCTGCATTGTCCCACTCATGTTCAGTTTGGCCATTTTTATATGTATGTTTAGTGGGGCGTATGGATGCATCCTAGGCTTATCAGTTTACAAGTTATAAGGGTGAATGTGGTGTGTGCTCTACATCCTTCACATTGGAGCTGATCCCTCCACCCAGCACAATAATTAGAGGTCACCCCTCTACAGTTATTTAGAGGCCACCCCTCTACAGCATGACGAGGTCACCCCTCCAGTTATTCATGCACGGTTGTTACAACACGTGACCTATATAAGCTCTGGCAATTAAAATACAGTAAAACGCATGTTTTCAGATTTAATAGTTAATAACTCAGTTTCAGTATTTTAAACCAGGTTTCTCAGATTGTATACAGGGTACTACTACATGTTACATACTAGTCTCATAACTTCATTGTTTGTCATTTATTCCATTCCTTTCTGTACATACTTATCATGCTTTATATCCCCACTGAGCGTTATGCTCACCCGTAGTTTCTTTTCATGTTTCCAAACGACATGTACACATGGACGATCTTAGGACTTCTAAGAGAGTACGTGCATTGGATGGGAGCTATCCAGACTCCTTTATTTTTATACACATATTACATCACTTTGGTTGTTTGGACACTGTTTCGTCCTTTTCTTTCAGTATTTAATCTTTATATTTTGAGCTTATGTTTGGACTACCGATGTTTGATTCTGGTATTTCTGTTATGGTCAGTTAATGTTTAATACATTGCCTTGCATGCTTTGATGACACGCCATAAATACACGTAACGGTCCACTTATCCAAGTGGGGTGTTACATTGGCTGTGATGGATAACAACCAAGATGTATCTGGGACTCTAAGGGGTTGAGGGTTAACAGGGGTGGCAATACCCTGTTAACACTCAGCACACTTTGGACATGCCATTTGTGTGTACGAGACTATGAAGAAAAGGGAAACTGTTTCAAGATCTGTTTCCCTAAAACATTATGGCAGACTACCAAGAATAGAAGAGCATCTTGTGACAGATGTCTAAAAAGTGAATGTCTTGTGTAGTCACCATCAACTAGTACTTAGGTCAACCTCGTATCACTATAAATAGGATGTGTAGCCCATCATTAATGTTCAACACTTTGAGAATATTCATACATTAATGCTTAGAACTTATTGAATCAAACAGCTGTGACTGTATTCATATTTAGGTTATTTTGTTATTCAAAGTGTGCACAACACATTGTCATCAAACGGTGTTATCCATAACACTTGTAATTCTTTATTATACAATAATAAGTATTACGTTTGAAAAGTATTTCCTTGTGTTGATTTGTTAAGTTTAGTGTTTCTAGCATTGATTAGGGACTTTCACACAGCATTATCGTGCCTCTAATTCGAGGACGATTTTTTTTAGAGGGGAAGAATTGTAAAACCCAAAAATTTGGCTTTTAATTTATTTCATCATTTTGAATAAAATCTAAAGTTCAAATATAAGCATTTAATGTTAAAACCTTATGTTATAAGGAATTGGGTATTATTAATTGTTAATGTTTGTTTTTATAAAAAAAAATTGACAGATTTTCTTTACGATATGATTTGTCATATATATAAAAAAACTGGTTGATAAATCATTAAAACATTGCATTTCTTTAAATTGGACGTGTTTAGCAAATGAATGACAAAAGTATTACTACTAAATTTTCCGTAGTCAACTAATTATGAAGGAAAATTCAAACCGTGTTTTATTTTTGGCATTGGGTATATGTTGGTCATATCCCATTAATCTCGGTGAAAATGAAACGCACCTTTTTTTCGCAAGCCAGGTTATTTCTTTTGGAATGTTGAGACATTGACGTCAAAATATACCACAATTCAATAAACTCTTCCAAACTAATAGAATGAAACATAACAATATTGACGCTGCTCCAAAAGCAAATAAAATGTATAGATTCGAGTGTTTATCGATTTTGTTTATGGTTCACATCGCTGTCGTTCGTGATCGTTGGCTTGTTTGAGTTTCAACTGATCGACCCGCATTGGCTATTGGTCTTAAAGTGTCTCGTGGAATTATGCATTCGTGTTCTTAAGTTCGGTTTCGATCGTCATCGTCTTTCATAGAGGTATAGTTAAAACTTGTATTTTGCTACATAGGAAGTAAATCACTACACTATACGTACCATGTTATAACTACACTATACGTACCATGTTATATCCTTGTGTAAATTGATATAAGGCATGCTACATATATAAAAGACTAAGATCATGGTTAAGACTTTATTAAATTAAAACTGATACATTACATGTAAGCATGAGTAGTCATTATAGGCAAGATTTAAATGTCTAGTTATCACCCTATATGCATGGATTTGAAAATAAATAATGAAGATTTTTGAAGTCGGGTTTGTTGAAGGAAGCTTGTGATATGTTGAAGATGTGGTGTCTATTCGACATCGAAATGTTCTTACGTATGTTTTAGTCAGTAAAAAGAAAACTCAATTCCTTTTTTCGCTATGCAACTGAAACTATGTTAAAAGAATATTTTTTTTAAATGCTTACAAGTATATCAAGTCAAAAGCTAGTAAATCAAGTAAAAAAAAAAGAAAAAGCTACTCATGTCATGCACAAACAACTTATTCATGTCCCTTTATCATGTAGTTCACGTGAAGTCGGAGTAGGGTTTCCGTCTTTTCATCTTCAGTCAGTTACTGGACACAAGGTACGGATTTCTGGTCCTTCAGTATGGACTTTCCTTCTATGCATGATTAGGATTCCCCGTCTACAGCCAAATGTTTTCCCCAATATATGTTATAAATTATCAGAAATTATTTTAATAACTAAGATATTGCATGAGCCTTATATACAAGCATGACCAGTTAGTTGTACTAGTTACAGAGGTACCGTAACCATGACACTTGAGGCACCGGTGTCATGACTCACCTGTAGGAGAGTGATATCCTGCAGCGTCCCATTCAGCTCAGCTTGGACATTTTATCAGTATTATTAGTGGGCCTTATGGATGCATCCTAGGCTATCAGTTTACAGTTATCAGGTGAATGTGGCGTGTGCTCTGCATCCTTCACATTAGAGTTGATCCCTCCACCCAACACATTATTTAGAGGTAACCCCTCTACAACATGACGAGGTCACCCTTCCAGTTATTCATGCAACAATTGTTACAGCACATGACCTATATAAGCTTTTGGCAATTAAAATACAGTAAATGCATGTTCAGATTTAACAGATAACAGTTCAGCTTTATTATTTATAAATCAGACTTTTCAGATTATACACAGATTTCCGCTGCAACTTTACTTATCAGTCTTACAGCTTCAGTATTTTATCATTTGCTTCATTTCAACAATTCTTATCATGCTTTATATCCGTTCACTGGACGTTATGCTCAGCCGTAGTTCCTTTCATGTTCTAACGGCAGGTACACCAGGACGCTCTTAGGGTTCTGAGAGCATGTGCATTTGGATGGAAGCTATCCATACTTCTTACTTTATGCACTTCTTACATTATTCTACTTATTTAGACACTGCTTAGTCCTTTCCTTCAGTATTTACTTTTTATCTTTTGAGCTTATGTTTGGATTACCGATGTTTGATTCCGGTATTTCCTTTATGGTCAGTTAATGTTTTAGGACATTTACCTTATGCTTTGATGACACGCCATAAATACACGTAACGGTCCACTTATCCAAGTGGGGTGTTACACTAAGGATAAAGCCATGACCATCTACATGGTGCAGTCGTGGTAGCGAGTCGCAAGACATAGAATCAGCCAAAAATTTCCCGAACAAAAGAGATATTGTTCCCTCCCTTGAATTATATGGAAGATGGACCTATGGTAATCGAAGTAAACATGGGGGCCACACTGTTCATCACATGTACGTCGACGGGGGATCTTCGACCGAGGTTCTATACGAAGACTACTACAAGCAGATATGGTCAGATGTGAGGAGCCAGATGATACCGGTCACGTTGCCGCTAACTAGCTTTATTGGTGAAGTCATATGGCCATTAAGACAACTACGTAAGTAGTCCTTATAAAATTTACGAAATTCATCTTTAATGTTGTTCGTCCGTTGTAAATTTAGCCCTTAGTGACTAACTTACCGATGAAACACTAACCTAAGAACTATTTTCATAAAAAATCCAAGACAATTTACGAAAATAGTCCTTCAAATTATCAATTTGTTACAAAGTTAGTTCGCCCTTAACATTGACCTTACATGCATTTAGCAAAACACGAATACACATCTATCACAAACATTAAAACTATCTTTGGTAGAACCAGAACTAACCTCTCTACCTTAGGTAGAGATATGACTATGTACGTCTCAACTCCCTCATACACCGTTTTACACGGTATTAAGACCTATACCATATGTTACCTTACCATTTTTTTTACAAAGATTAAAAGTAGAAGGACCTTGAATGTACTTTCCCAAATATTTTAAAAGGCAAATAAAACAAAACAGAAACAAAACCAGTTTGTGTTATCCACAACCAAAATTCACTCCAACTTCATCTTCTCCACTTAAACCCTTCACTTCAAACCCCATCATTTCACCTCAACCAAAACCAAGCACTCAATCTCAAACCATAATCTAGTTACTATTCATCTCATGTGAAAACCAAACCAAACCAAACCTTAAAAAAACAAAAACAAAAACAAAATGACACTCACACACCACATAATCTCACCACTCCTCATCCGTACAACATTAAACAACAGCAACCTTATTAATAACAATCCCCCCATATTGAAATTCACACGTCATCACATACTTTGCAACAACAACAATACCAACAACACCAGCATAACTAAACCCCCTAATTCTCGCTCAAGAACCCGGTCCAAACCCAAGCCCAAAGAGCTCGTTTTCGGATACCCGACCAACAGCGTCGAAAAAGGTAAGTACAGTTACGAAGTTGAATCCTTGCTTAACAAGTTATCAGGTCTCCCTCCACGTGGCAGCATTGCTCGCTGTCTTGAACCTTTTAAGAATAAGCTTAGTTTAAATGATTTCGCGCTAGTTTTTAAGGAGTTAGCGTCCCGTGGCGACTGGCAAAGGTCGTTGCGTTTGTTTAAGCAAATGCAGAGGCAAGTGTGGTCTAAACCGAATGATCATATTTATACTATTGTGATTGGGATATTGGGACGGGAAGGGTTGTTGGATAAGTGTATTGAGGTTTTTGATGAGATGAATAATGAAGGTGTTGCGCGTAGTGTGTTTTCGTATACTAGTATTATTAATGCGTATGGTAGGAACGGGCAGTATGAGACTAGTTTAATGTTGCTTGATAGGATGAAGAAGGAAAAGATTGCGCCTAATGTTTTGACTTATAATACTGTTATTAATTCGTGTGCGAGGAGTGGGTATGATTGGGAAGGGCTGTTGAGTTTGTTTGCGGAAATGAGGCATGAGGGTCTTCAGCCGGATTTAGTTACATATAATACTTTGCTTGCTGCTTGTGCTAGTCGAGGGTTGGGTGATGAGGCGGTGATGGTTTTCAGGACTATGAATGAAGGTGGGACGATTCCGGATACGACTAGTTATAATTATTTGGTTCAGACGTTTGGGAAGCTGGGTGATTTGGGGAAGGTTTCGGAACTTTTGAGGGAGATGGAGTCGAGAGGGAATCTGCCGGAGGCGTCGTGTTATAATGTTTTGTTGGAAGCATATGCGGATTTGGAATGGACTAAGGATGCTATGGATGTGTTTAGGCAGATGCAGACGGCGGGGTGTGTGCCTAATGCGATGACGTATACTATTTTGTTGAATTTGTTTGGGAGGCAAGGGAGGTATGATGATGTTCGTGAGCTTTTTCTTGAGATGAAAGTTAGTAGCATGGGGTTGGATGCGGCTACTTATAATATTCTTATAGACGTTTTTGGGGAAGGTGGGTATTATAAAGAAGTGATAACTTTGTTTAACGATATGGTAGATGAAAAGATTGATCCGAATATGGAGACATATGAGGGATTAATAGTTTCATGTGGGAAAGGTGGGCTTCACGAAGACGCTAAAAAGATTGTACTACACATGAGGAGTAGTGGATTAGTACCAAGTTCAAAGGCGTATACTGCGATTATAGAAGCTTATGGACAGGCTGCCTTGTATGAGGAAGCGGTCGTTACTTTTAATACAATGAATGAACTTGGAAGCGTTCCGTCCGTTGAGACGTATAATTCTCTAATTGATGTATTTTCAAGAGGGGGTTTGTACAAAGAATCTGAAGCAATAGTTTCTAGAATGAGTGAGAGTAATGTCTCGGGGAACATTGATACGTTTAATGGTGTAATTGAAGCATTTAGGCAGGCGGGACAGTTTGAAGATGCCATTAAAGCTTATGTTGATATGGAAAAGGGAAAATGTCACCCTGATGAGCGGACACTCGAGGCGGTTTTGAGTGTTTACTGCTTTGCAGGTCTTGTGGATGAAAGTGAAGAACAGTTTCAGGAGATCGAGAAAATGGTTGAATTGCCTAGCGTCATGAGTTACTGCATGATGCTGGCAACTTATGCCAAGAGTGAAAGGTTAGTTATTATTAGAAGTTAATTAGAAGTTAGCACTGGTACTGTTTTTAATGTCAGTTCTTGCAGTTTCATTTTACACTTTTGTATGCTTTATTTTTCAGGTGGGACGATGCACATAAGTTACTGGATGAGATGATTAAATGTGACTCGTCTAATATTCATCAAGTGATTGGACAGATGATTAGGGGAGATTATGATGACGCTTCAAATTGGCAAATGGTGGAGTATGTGTTCGATAAACTTAACACAGAAGGTCGTGGTTTAGGATTGAGGTTCTACAATACACTTCTAGAAGCTCTTTGGTGGTTAGGTCAGAAGGAAAGAGCAACACGAGTTCTTAAAGAAGCGACAAAGAGAGGACTTTTCCCTGAAATATTCCGTAACAGCAAACGCGTGTGGTCTGTTGATGTACACAGGTATTTATATCTTGACAATTTCTATGGTTTGCACCTAGCAGGAATTGAACTTGAGACCTCACCCATTTTAGAGTGATAGCCACAAACCCCTTTGCCACTAGGCCACCCTTGAGTGGTTCCTAAATCATGTATTCAACATTCAAGATAGTGTGATGTGCTATTACCTTTTAACTATTAGCGCAACATAGTCTATTTAACCTTAGTAACTGACTAGCACAATAACTTTGGATCTTAAATTAAAAAAGATGAAACTTGATAGTAGCTCTAAACTTTAAACCTAGGTGTTCAAACTTTTTGTCTCCATCAGGGTTGGGGTTATTACAAGCTCCCCACACTTATCCCCTTGACGAGGATGTCAGGCCAACACTCCCAGAATCCATACTCCCATGGTTCACATGAGTGCAGGACTCACTAGACGAGGAGCTTCCTAACATGCCAAAACCCCAAGCAATGAGCTAGCCAAATAAGTGAGAGATCAACATAAAACCATGGTGGAAGTTATTGAGCTAGCCAATTGCTTGGCTTTTTGGGTGTTACAAATGGTATCAAAGCCATAGCCCCTCAGGGTATATAGTAAGTCCTCTGCTCATGAGAAGCTTGGGGCATGAATGTAGGTGTGCAGGCTTGACGAATGCATTATGTAAGTAAGTGGGTGAGTTTGTAATAACCCCTCATGCATTGTTAGAACTGAGATGTTTAAAGTTTTAAACACTAGTATAAGGCTGTTCGCAACTAGTGATTCGTGTTACTTGCGATCTCTGAGTTTTATACACTAGCAAGTGCTATGCTCTTGATCTCTAAGTTATTGGGCTAGCTTAGGCATATGAGTTTTGGGGTGTTGTACATTCAACAACATACTTGCCATTTCTTACCAAAGTATGCAGTTTGTTGCATATTATGGTATAACAATGGCGAGCAAGTGATATTAAATTATTAAAACATGGTAAATGTGCTGCATTAACAGGGTATCCCGTATTTGTATGTATTAATAAATTAAATAGTACACTGTATATCTAGACATTTTGCCCATTAACCTTGCACAAAAATTTACATTATTATTATTATTATTTTGTCAAAATAATATAGTGCCAGTCACTATATTTTTACACGCTAATCATTCATAAAAAAATGGACAGAAAAACATTTTGACCCAACCTGACCGTGCACCTACCTGTGATCCGACCCAACTAATCACTCATGTTTCTCTACACTAATTTAAAAATAATGTAGATGAACATTTTTGTATAATATTCTTTCATCATCTGTAGGTTGTGGCCGGGTGGTGCATGCACAGCTATATCACTTTGGTTTCAGAACATGCATCAAATGTTAGTGGACGGAGAGGATCTTCCTCATCTTGCTTCTGTAGTTGCAGTGTAAGTTCCATATCCCTAACTTTGTGGTTGCAATATTAACTTTTGTTTCCACAGAGTTTAAATATAAAATATTAACAGCATTAAATTCTTATCGGTATACATTTTTTCTCATACAGAAGAGGCCAGATGGAAAAAAGCTCGATAACACGGGATTTTCCTGTTGCTAAGATCGCATATTCACTTTTGAAAGATAGTGTTTCATCATCTTTCTGTTTACCTGGATGGAACAAGGGTAGAATTGTGTGTCAAAAAGCTCAGCTCAAGAAGATTTTATCTGATGTGGAATCATTATCCGGAAAAGACGGGATCATGAATTTAAGCAACTTCCCAATTCCTATTCCGGATTCAAAAACCTACAAGGCTAGGGTGAAGAAAGGAGGCATGAACAATGGTGAGGTAAAGATAGGTTTAAATGGCGGGACTAAACTTGACACAAGAACGGAGCTCGTGACAGGTCCCATTTAAAAGAACAAAACACGAATAGTCAATCTCAGTCTAGATGTATTGAAAAGGCCGCCAGGTATGCATATCCCTGTTTCCAACCAAAGGTCCAATTTGCCATACGATCAAGTGATTAGAAACACATATGCAAATGGGGAGTAGTAAAAGTTATAGTGTAACTAATGTTGTGAGTGGTTTTAAAGGTAGAATTCGAACCCATTTTTGCTCTGTAGACTGGACTAACAATAATCTGTCAGTACCGAGTACCCAATTTTGCTCTATTTGTTGGTCTAGTGACTTTGATTATGTTAGGAGCTAGGGTAAGAATTTTGAACATGGGTTCGTATCTTTCAAGACCCTTTCCTCTACATACGCGATCAACTCGTTGAAATGAAAGTACAGCAGTAATAAAAAGTTTAATTTCGATGTAAAACGGAGAACATGGTGAAAGGGATTAAATGTTACTAATTTGTTTACACAGTTTTGTATCCTTTATTGTGTTCTTTAGGCATGGAGTTGTGCCATCCGTGGAATAAGGTCCAATTGTGATTAAAATATCTTTATATCCCACATCGGCCAGTGGGGAAATTATGGATAGCAATGCCCCCAATAAATACTAATGAAATTGGCCAGTTTTATTTAATCCGTCCTGTCAGGGTGAGAGTCGTCCTATCAATGATCGTATTGAGATGGTAGGTCGTGCCAACGCCTAAGACAACGAACACAATCTTTTTAAGGCGAGTGAGCTTGCACTACTTTTTTGTAGGCTTGCTCGTCAATTTTTGGATGCCCGTAACTGGGCTCAACAATGAGTATAGTAGAAAAATTGAAACTGGCAGTTTCACAAGGTAGTAAGACCAGCCGTAATGATGGAGATGGTCGTCGACGCTCAATGGCGACGCTGATCATATGAAAAACATATAGTTGCCCGGGCAAAAGTAAGTGCGCCCCCATACCATATGGGTCGTGAATCAATGAACCAAAGATGTAAAAGTTGTCCAAATACATATCTTTCCTGATATGCAATTACCTCCATCCATTGTACCACCACTTTTCACCTTTTTTAATCATTAAAAACACCAATCAAAATGTTTATTACATATTGTATCTTTAATTGCCAATGTGAATGCACTTGTCACGTTTTTCTTAGAGCTACGGATTAGTGGGTGTTTTCACGAAAACGTCACTACGCCAGAAACCACACTATGTGTGGCATTTTCACGTCTTGTGCCGTACTTGCTAGCCCCCATCTCTTGCGAAAACGCGAGGGCCACATCAACCTTCGAGTTTTCGTGATTTTTTTTTTAATCTTCTTTATAAATCTTGGTGTGTTTAGACATTCTAAATATGAAAATGTTTTAAATGCTTCATAATATAGTACTTATGATATAACACGAAAGTATTAAAAATTGAGTTATTTTGCATATTTGTTTTTACTTATAATATAAAAGAATAATCATAGGTATTCATTACCTAAGATTAAATCCCATAAAAAACGCGGAAGGGTCAATTTTGCCAAAATATTTAAAAATTGCAAAAAAACAGCGGATAAACTAAAATTGTAAATTTGACGAATAATATTTATCAATGGTGATATTTACAAGTGAAAAAAATGAAATATCACTAATAATAACACAATGAAATATTACTAATGATATTTAATAAACATTATCACTAGTGATATTTCATTTTTTTATCACTAGTGAAGTGATAAAAGATTAGTTTGAAACTTTTAGAATTTTTGACAAAAATTATCTCTCCGCGTTTTCTTATAAATCTTAGGTTAATCTTCACTTTTATATCAAATCAAATAAGATGATAATGATTTATCCCGCTACTTGTGAGTAAAAGCAAAACTGCAATTTAACTTTTTTTTCAAAGTATTAATTATTAAAGTTTGTAAGAAAAAGAATTACGTGAGAGAATAAAATTGATTTTTGAAGATTATGGGTCTTGTTACATGTGTGATTGCCCCTTTATCTATAGACAATGTAGATATGAATCAGTACAACACTAGTAACCATTAGCATCCACTATTCGCATAACGTGTAGATGGATCTGACAGCAACAAATTTGATGCTCCTAGAGTGTTTGTTCTCTAGCTTTTTAGGCTGATACGACACAGGTCCTATTCGAGTACGATCCACATTTCTTCTCGAGTACTTTTTGTTTCCTAACTTTGACATGTAAGGGTCACATTTCTGGTGTGATTCTGTGATTGCATGCACTGGAGGACAAATGTGTATAATATCTAAATTGTTACTATTCAGTTTTAAAATAAATGTTTATTTTATTTTTAGATTTAAATTAATTTAATTTTAATTTTAATTATTTATGTGTGTATTATATAATACTTGATTAAAAATATATAAATAAATTGATCATTTATAATTTTCTTAGAATATTATATAACATAATTAAATATATTAAAAGTTAAAGTTGCATTAATTTGATTATATAACATAGTTTTTACCATTCTTTCCGTCTCAAATTTATAGTATCTTATATTATTTTTGGATTTCTCAAAATTATAGTTTTTTTTCAAATATACATGTAAGTAATGTAACAGGTTTACCATATTGCACCTAGTGATATTAAAAATCATAAACTATACTATACAAAGTTTTAATTAATTGCATAAGGGTAAGAGTGTAATTTTGCAAAAAAAAGTAAAAGGGGGAATGCAATGATAGTGAGTTTTTCTTAAACTGTGTGTTTTTTGTCCGGGATAATTAATTTGAGACTGAGGGATTATTACAAAAAATCTTTTGAACTTGTTTTTCATTATAAGAAGAGTTATTTTGAATATCATACTTTTTGTTGGATATGAAGGGACTCATCCTTACTATTCATCTCATTTTAATCTAATGGATAAGATTAAATATATTTTATTTTTCACCTATTTTGTATAATATAAATATCTCCTAAACCGTCAAGTGTTAAACGAAAATATTTATATCATCGCGATGAACGTTTAATTATCTTTCTACCAATATGCACTATGATATACTTTCGAAGAAAAAAAATTCGTTTTTTTCTTCTTGTTAAAAGTTAAGTGAAATATCATATATGATAATAATGTTCCATCAAATATGATATAGTTTTATATCATATATGATATTGGTTTCTATCATATATGATACAGTACGTTATATCATACAGTATATGATATTGGTGTTATATTATATATGATAAGTATCATATATGATAATTTTTGAAAACGTGAAAAAAAAATTTGTCGAAAGTGTATCATATAGCATATATAGAAAGATAATTAAATGCTCTTCATAACGGTATGTTTTTTTTTCGCATAACGATTAACGATTTAAGAGATATTAATGTTTAAAAAAAAAGGGTGAAAATATATTTTGTGTTTAATCTTATCCATTGGATTAAAATGAATATAAAATATAAAGATTAATCCATTGATATCTAAATAAAGTTTAATCTTTCATTAAACTAAAAGTTTTATGCAAAACTTTTTGAGAAAACTCGATGAACTCTAAGGCGTTGCTTGTTTTCATTAAAAAAATTAATAACTTCTTAATATGCTAAAGCTTTTAATTATTTAGAGTTTTTAAATATTAAATGTGTTTGTTTTTTTATTTTTTTTTCAAAAGCAAAAAGAAGTAAAAGTATATAAATGGATCACACATAAAAGAAAGATCTTAATGCATTTTATTGTGTTAATAAACTATTCAAACATTTAAAAAGAAAAAACAATAAGATCTCATTCATATTGATTCGAATTTAAATTCAGATATGCAGATCAGATTCAAATTCTGAATTTCTTAACAAACAATAATACATAAGTCTTTTTCACACAGTCTTACTATCAAAATAAAATATGCATTTAATGTAATAAGTTATAAAAAAACGCGCCAGAGATGATCTTATATCACTAAGACACTCTTTTTATCTATTTTATAAATAACACACGACAACTTTAATATTATTGTATATTTTATGTTTTCATCGCTTTTACTTGGTATACTTTATATTTTTTATGTTATGTAGTTTTTTCACTAATTTTACTAATTTTATTAATATGATAAGACAATTTACATTTTATACTATGCTCTATATTTTTTTTTGTATTTTATTGCTTTTCAGTTGTTAATTTTAAGTTTTGTATTTCATGTTTTGCAATTTTAGGCTCTATTAGTTTCAAAATTATTGTCTCGTATTAATTTTTTTGTTTTTTTTTCAAATTTGATCTTAAATATTTTTGTTTATGTTATATAATATTGTATGTAAGTTGATTGATTTTTAAATGTATTTTTATCATTTTAATTGTCAAGTATCCTTACAACATAAAAAAAGCATTTAAGTTAAATTAAAAAAAAACTTAACAAATTACTAATAAAATAACAATTATTTTAAAACGAAAAGAATAATAGAAAAAATAAATTAATAATAATAAAAATAATAAAGTGATGTCATAATAATAACAATAATAAAAAAATAATAATCTCTTTCTTGCTGGGATTGTCCTCAAATGTTGGGTGAGTATATAGTTAATGCTCCTCTAACACCCCTCGTTAAACCAGGTGGTGGTATTCGTCCTATAGCCGTGGGTACTGTGTGGAGACGTATGGTCTCCAAGGTTAGTGCTATTATGATTGGTCATTCGTTGGATAGTTATTTTGATGGTCTTCAATTCGGTGTTGGGTGGCGGGAGGAAGTGAGGCTATACTTTATGTTGTGAATCGTCTACTTGAGGGTTGTGGTGATGATGTTGGTTTTTCGATGTTGTTGGTGGATTTTAAGAACGCCTTCAATCTGGTAGATCGAGAGGTTATGCTTAACGAAGTCCGCCTTCGTTGCCTTCCTATCTCACGTTGGGTAGAATTTTGTTACTCTAACCCAACTAGGTTGTATTATGGGGAGCACACATTATGGTCGTGCCAAGGAGTACAACAGGGTGACCCTCTTGGCCTTTTCTTTTTTCCCTTGCTTTACATCCTTTGATATGTAAGATTCGAGACTGTTTTAGGCCTTTCCCTACATGCTTGGTATTTGGATGACGGTACTATTGTTGGAGATAGTTTGGTTATGGGGGATGTTTTAAAGTTGATTATGAAGGATGGTCCCGGGTGTGGTTTGTACCTCAATTTTGATAAAACCGATGGTTTTTGGCCAAATGAAGACCCTCGAAGCAGGCTTGTAGGTGTTTTCCCCGCCTCATATTGCCCGACCTTTGCATGGTGTTAAATTACTTGGTGTGCTTGCTAGTGTGGATTTTTATTTTTGTAATGAGCTTGTGATGAAAAGAGTGGACAAGACCATTGGGCTTATGGACGCAGTTTCTAAGGTTAATGATCCTCAATGTGAGTTGTTGCTTCTTCGTTCTTGTACGGATATTTCAAGGCTATATTTTACTATGCGCACATGTCCTCCCCGTATGTTTGAGTCTGCCCAATGTTCTTTCGATGCGGCTCTTCGTTCTTCTTTAGAGCGTATTCTTACTGCTTTGGACCGGGATTCAGTGATTGGCAATGGAGGCTTGCCACCTTACCATTTGCGTTTGGAGGGCTTAGTGTTTATTATGCCGACGATGTTTTGAATTATACCTTGTTGGTCCCTTGTAAATCGTTATTACTTATCAACCTTAAGTAATAACTCTTTACCTAAACTCAAGTGTGTTGTTTAAACAATAGATGAGAACTATGAACAATTAAAACAACAATACCAATAACTTTTCAACGTATAGACTTTTATTAGAATCAAATAAAGAATCTATACCACTTTGTTTACGGAATAACAAAGTGGCTGAATGAAAATGGGCTATGATCTCCTCTACTTAAATGTATAACCAAAGTTAATGTTTAAGCTCGAATCTAAACATTCATTTGCTTATTGGCTATATGGTTTAGTTGGTATCGAGAGAGAAAGGTTTTCCAGAGTTTCTACTCTTGTATTGGTTAACCCTTTCTCTCTCAATGTACACTCCTTTTATAGGCAGTGTAAAACTAGGGTTTGCATTTGCATGTTTCAATGCATGAGTTTATCCAGTGGATGGTTGATGCCCATGCTGGATAAAACAGTACAAAGTACATAATAAACTATTATAGAAAAGATAAAGGTTGTACTTATAGCTAACTATACAAGCAACCTACTTTGACTTAAAGTTATCTTTTCCCGTCTAATGCAAACCATCAGAATACTAAAGAGTCTTCAGTATCCTAGAGGAAATCGACATCATTCAATTTGGTATTGTCAAACCAAACTGAACTGAAAGCTCTTCTTGAGTGCTTGTTCTTCAGCAACTAGACCGACTAGTATTTGAAGCAAAGACTCCTTTATCTTCTAAGTTAACTGAAAGAGGAATGCTGAACATTCTTCAGCTACAAAGTCTTCAGTAGGAACTTTGTTCCTCTGGTCATCCTTCAGCAGACTGGTCTTACTGCTGAGCATGAAACACTTAGGGAGATTTTATATTCAAATCCTAGAGTTGCTTCAGGGTCAGTAAATACTGACCCAACAATCTCCCCCTATTTGGATATACAAATAGCATAAGTCTAATGTCAGTAGTAAGTGAGCATAACAACTTCTTCTTACTTGCACCGAACAATAAAGTACTTATAAACATCAGATAATCATTTATTCATAAACATTACAAATTACAACAAAAAACAATATAAATGATTATTCAATTTTCCTTAGGCCTAAGTTCTTCAATTATAGGAGTCTGAGTTGATGGATTTGAGTTTCTGTGGTCCAATATAGCAAGCAAGCACGTGCTGAAGGTTCTAGCAGTATCAGTACGTCCTGGACCTCCATGCTGAGAGTAAAAGATCCTTTGAACATTCGAGAGAAGTTCATTGTTCATTTCATCAAGGTCACTTATGTCCACAAAGTCTTGACGTTCTTGATGATTGAACATTATCATTCCCAGTTCTGGTTCGTCTAGTACATGACCAGGGAGATGATTTTGAAACTGAACAAACCTTTGTATTTCTTTGTAGTGACAAAGATGTCACCCACTCCAGGTTGTATCAGATTTGCTCTTTTGCTCAGCTCCAGTATAGGATCATGATCCTCCAAAGAAACTTAAGTGCTGATGTTCAGAATCTCACCCAGTCTTTCATGATTTCTCATAAAGTGCTCAATTCTGGTGCGAACTTCATCCCATCTCTTGGATTTCCTTTTCTCAATCTTCACACTCATTTCAGTCCACTCAGTGTAAGAAAGTTCTTTTCCTTGGAAGTTTTCAATTATCTCATCAGTTCCATCACCCCTATAGAACTTGAGATGAATATCACCTCTGCTGGTCAGCATATCAACATTGGTGATTGGTGATAGATTTCTTCTGTTCAGCCTTGTTATAAAAAACTTTTCATATAATATTTTCTTCTTGAAAAGACTTTCTACTTCAGCTTTCCCTATTTGTTCATACAAGTTTAGCTTCAGATCTCTTAGCTTTTCTTCTTGCTGAAGCTTGTATAACTTGTCAAGTTCTTCCTGAGTGGCCACCCAGCTTTGATCAGTCGATCATTCATAGTAAAATCTCCTTTGTTCTTGGGTATTAAGGGAGGTGAACCACTATCAAATGTTTCTTCACTTGTGGTCAGCCCATCCATATTATCATTTTTGGCTGATGACTCACCCTTACCCTTTGCTGGGCTCTTTTCAGTAATTGGTGACTCATATACAACAGGTTGTTTTTTAGCCTTCTTTTGGGCATGTTTCTGAAAGAGCTGTTGGATGGTGTTTTTCTCCCCCTCAGCAGAAGACTGTCCAACAGCTTCTGATGACCCACCAGCAGGGTAGAGGCCACAAATATGATCGAGAGTGGCAGATACCTTGGCCAGCATGGCTGGAACATTTTCAAGAGCATTCAATTTCGGTTGAACCTCATCAGATATGGTCAACTTTTGTTTCTCCAGTAACGCCACTCTATCTTTTATCTTTGACACAAAATCACACAAAGCATTAACTTGGCCAGGTACTGGTGTGAATTCTGGTGGAAACCCCATGGAAGCACTGTTGATGGAGTCCATAAGTGATGAAATCTCTTGCTTTAAGGAAGTGGTGGTGGCCACATCTTTGACTAGTGACTTCAAAGCAGAAATGATGACATCCTTAATTTGTTCAACAGAAAGAGGAATTGGTCTTGTCTTAAGAGTTGAGATTTCAGTATCAGCAAGCACATTTTCTTCCTTCAGTTTAGCTACCTGTGATTAAAGAATAAACACTTGATTTGTTAATTCTTTTACCTGTTCAGATCTGGGGGATGGTGGCTTTGGTGTTGCATCAGCAGTCTCTTCATCACTGTGATCAAGGTTGACTGGAATTTTTTCACTAAACCCAAGTTCCTTTTCTAAATCATCACCAGACATGCTGAATACAAATGAAGGCAAGTGTCCCACCTTGGCTCCAGTGGTGAGAGTCACTTCCTTGGATGTCTTCTGAGCATCACCTCTAGTGTGAGGATCAGTTTCAAGTCCTTCACCACAAGGGTTGGTTTTACCTGATGGATCCTGAGAAAGAGTCCATGATAAGTTAATATCAATGATAATATTTTTGGTTCCTTCAGTAGGACCCTGTTGTGGGGGGGGGGGGGGACTACATCATTAGAAACAGATAGGCAAGGGTCAGCATCAACTGTTGGATTTGCTGACACATCATTCCCTGATGCAGACTCAGAGTGACAAGTGATAGAAATTGGTAATGAAATATGAATTGTATTCAAGTTTAAAGTACTTACCAATGCTGACTCCACATTACTGAGCTGAGGGTGAGCTCCATCTTCACCCTTCTCTCCTAAAGAAGTTGAGAGAGGGGTTGCCTTCTGGGCCTCTTTATGCATGTCACCTCCAATAGAGACTGAAGGTGATGGCTGGCTTGGGTTCTTGTCCTTGGCCAAGGACTTACTCTTCTTCAAAACATGGTCTTGGGATTCATCAGCAATCTTTTTTAAGGAAGATTGTGTGAGGGCTTTCCTTTTTCTGGACTCACGTTTAACCTTCTTAGTATTAACTGATGTGCTCTTCTGACGAGGTCCATATGAAGCTCTAGGCTTTTCGCCTTTCAGATCCCGTTCTCCAGTTGGAGGAGTGTCTTTTGGAGCTTTGTACACTACTGGACCATCTGCTGAGCAGATGTCCAGCATGGGTTGTGTAAGAGGAGGATTAATGGTGCTGACTGGAATGTTCCAGCGAGTAAGATCAAATGGTAAAAAAAATTAGTTTATATCCATTGATTTTTGAAAAGTCATCACCAAGGTGGTCAGCAAAGAGGAGAGATAGAAATCTAGTGTAAACAACGTTTTTCTCTCTTGTCTTTTTTTCCAGCTTTCCATGGAGATCTTAAAAAATAAGCCTCCCAAAATTAGCTTTAATTCCCTTGGCCAGAAAATATAAAATAATAGCATCTTTTTGGTTGATCTGGTCAAGGCCTCCAGTTCCCCCCCCCCCCCCCCTCAAACACTCAATAAGAATGGTCATCAGCAACTTCCACCTTGGTGGCAAACAACTCCTTTTTAACCCCACTTTCTCAATAATCTCTTCAGTATACCCAATTTCTTTAAAGAAATTTTTAACAATCATAAAATCATCAGGTATAACCTCATAATCACTAGGGGTTTCCAAATAATTTAGACCCAAGACCCTTCTAAATAATTTTAACCCAAATCTACCATGAATCCCAACTATGGTAGAATCAAACTCAATGGACTTCTTGGTGTTAGAAGCCTATGATGTAAACCAAAATTCTTTTAGGACATTTTAAAACATCATACCAGGATCCTCAAATAATGCATACTTTAAAACATTCTTGGACAAGTAAGTCATAACTTGTTCCCCATGAATAGACTTAATGGATTCAAGTTTGAGTAAGGTGATGTTGTTGGGTTTGAAGATGATATATTCAGTAGGAAAAGTCACATGGGTGGATAGATTGAGTGTGATCTTTGCAACCTTTGGGGAAGTAGATGATTCGGCCATTGTTGTTTCTGTGTGTGTTTTTTGAAAGAGAGAGAGTTTGTGTGTGTGTTTTTTTGATGAAAAGATTTGTAAGCATGGAATGAAATCCAATTATAAGGGATTATATAAAAACTTGAACTGATTTGTAAAAAGTTTTAAAAACCATTTGAAAAAATTATAAATCTTTTAGGGTTTCATTTGAATATTTGGCACAAACTCTCTCATTAATGTTCTGAAAAGTGGTATGATTTTCTGTTGCTTTGAACAGTGAAACTCCTCATTGTGTCAAGAAGTTGTTGACTGTGGATAGGGACGTTTGAAATTTCCTTAATTAACAAATAACACCTTTTGAAAGAATGTTTGTTTTATTCACAAGAAAATTCAATGTCATTTAATACTTCTCATCACATGATTTATTTGTTTTAAATGTTGTTGCTCAGATATACTGAAGCTGATGGCAATACTTGTGAGCTTCAGTGCGTCAGATGAGGTGACAAAACCCCATATACATGTTCACATAAGTGAACAAGACATATGACATTGTACGCTCCTCTACTCAGGCCTAGCTACTCAGTTGTATTAAAATTTTGTTCATCATTTGCTGAGGGAAACTTTTGATGACTGGTGATCATTTTTTCAGCTTTAGTGAATCAGATAAGGCGACAAAACATCATATACACAATCACATAAAGTGAAATAGACACATGACATTGCACATCCTTTACTCAGACACTACTACTTAGCATTAATCAAAATCCTTTAAGAAATGCTGAACCTTCAAGCCTCTTCAGTGAATGCTGAAGGTTCAGGTTTTGTATCATCAATGTTCAGCATACCAAGCTCCATTATCAATCTTTTGAAAGTTGGTTCATCCAGTGGTTTGGTGAAGATATCAGCCAATTGATACTAAGTGGGGATGAAATGTAATTCAATGTCCCCTTTCACAATATGATCTCTGATAAAGTGATATCTGATATAAATGTGTTTTGTTCTTGAGTGAAGGACCGGATTGTTGGATATTGCAATAGCACTAGTGTTATCACAAAAGATTGGTACCTTTTCTTATTCTATGTCATAATCAGCCAGTTGGCTTTTCATCCAAAGAACATTGGTACAACATCCAGCAGTTGCCACATATTCAGCTTCTGTTGAGGACATGACAACTGTTTGTTGCTTTTTAGCACTCCAACACACAAGTTTGCCACCTAGCAATTGGCAAGCACCAGATGTACTTTTTTGTCCATATTGCATCCAGCATAGTCAGAGTCTGAATACCCCTTTAGATCAAAACCTGAGGATTTGGGGTACCATAGACCTAGACTTGATGTACCTTTAAGTATCTGAAGATTCTTTTAACAACAGTAAGGTGTGATTCCTTTGGATCTGCTTGGTATCTTGCACAAAGGCATGTAGAGAATTGAATGTCAGGTCTGCTTGCAGTTAAGTACATGAGTGACCCAATCATACCTCTATACTGAGTCTCATTGACTGATTGTCCATTGAAACCAGGTCCTAAGTTGTTAGGGGGTACCATTGGTGTTTTCACTGAAGCACAATTGATATCACACTTATTCAGCAGATCCTTGACATATTTTTCTTGATTGATGGAGATGCCTTGGTCAGATTGTTTAATCTAAAGACCAAGGAAGTATGTGAGTTCTCCCATCATACTCATCTCAAACTTGCTGGTCATAAGCTTGGCAAATTGTTTGCAAAGTTTCAAGCTTGTTGAACCAAAGATGATGTCATCCACATAAATTTATACCAGAATGGTGTCAGTTTTAGATTTATAGATAAATAAGGTGCTATCTGTTTTTCCTCTAACAAACTTATGTTCAATGAGAAATTTTGAGAGAGTTTCATACCAAGCTCTTGGAGCTTGCTTCAGTCCATACAAAGCTTTGTAAAGCTTGTAAACATGGTTTGGGTATTTACTACTCTCAAAGCTAGGAGGCTGTGTAACATAAACTTCTTCTTTTAAGTTACCATTTAGGAATGCACTTTTGACATCCATTTGGTAGATGATGAAGTTCATGTAAGTGGCATAAGAAAGAAAGATTCGTATGGCTTCCATACGTGCAACTGGAGCAAAGGTTTGATCAAAATCAACACGAGGCTCTTGATTGAATCCTTGGGCCACCAACCTAGCTTTGTTTTTGGTCACCAAATTGGTTTCATCTCTTTTGAGCTTGTAAACCCATTTGGTGCAAGTGGTTGATTTACCATGTGGAAGAGGAACCAATTTCCAGACTTTGTTTCTTTCAAATTGAGTTAGTTCCTCTTGCATGGCATCCACTCATCCAGGGTATGTGAGTGCTTCAGAAACATTTGTAGGTTCAATTTATGAAAGAAAGTTTGCATAGAGGCATTCTCCAGATGAAGCAACACTCAGTTTCTTTGTCGTAGATCTAGTGACTCTACCTTCACCAGGATTGCCTATTATGTTCACCAGCTGTATGTGACTATTATTAGTCCAAGATTTTTGTGGAGCTGGGGAATAGGCACTGGTATCATGATTAAAGATAGAACTTGGAAGTCCATGACATGAACTTGGACTTGGATTATCTCTAGTGTCTGCTGAAGGATATTCAATAGATAAAGGTTCAATCAATGGAGGGCTTCCTTCTTGGTCAGAAGCAACACATCCAAGACCTAATTCCCTAGAGATAGTAGGAGAGCTTTGAGCAGAGGGCTCAGTTTGTTCATCAACAGCTTCATTAGATTGATCATTTTGATCATGTGTGTCAGCATGCTGATTGTTTTGAAACTAACCATTTTTGTCATTTGTGTTGCTTTGCTGATCATTTTAATCATTTTGAGACTGATCATTATTTAACTGACATACATCAGTATTTGATACTGAAGGATTTCCTTTTGTAGGACTTGTCATATCTTCAAATGGATCAATATGAGGAACTGAATTGCTTGTTTGATATCTTTGAGAAGGCTCATAATGTTGAAAATCATCAGATGGATAATTGTAAGATTTATGAATATGAAGTTCATCATCTGATGAATTTGTAAATTTGAGAGCTTCAGAACTTTCATTGAAAGTGATGTGATATGCTTCTTCAATACATTGTCTTCTTGTGTTGAAGACTCTATATGCTTTAGATACTAGAGAGTATCCAAGGAAGTAACCATCATTAGAGTTTTCATCAAACTTACCAAGGTGATCCTTGTGATTGTGAATGAATATTGGACACCCAAACACATGTAAAAATGAAATGTTTGGAATTCTCCCCCTGAAGACTTCATAGGGAGTCTTCATGTGTCTCTTCACAATGATGGATCTATTTTGAGTGTAGCAATCAGTGTCTACAGCATCAGTCCAAAAATGCTTAGAGAGAGCAGATCAAGCAAGCATTGTCCTTGCAGCTTCAATCAAGGTTCTGTTCCTTCTTTCAGCCACACCATTTTGTTCAGGTGTGTAAGGAGATGATAAAATTTGGGAAATTCCTTTGTCATCACAAAATTTGATTAGTGTGTGATTTCTGAATTCAGTGCCATTGTCAGTTCTGAGTTGCTTGACATGAGTGTCATTTTGATTTTCAACTCTTTTGATGAAAGTCATAATGGCATCTGGTGCATGGCTTTTCTTTGTCAGAAAATATACCTAGGTGTACCTAGAGTACTCATCAACAATGACAAGTGTATATTTTTCATGACAAATGGCCCTAGGTGATACTGGGCCAAATAAGTCTATGTGAAGCAAGTGAAGACTTTCTTTGATTGAGAAAGTTTGCTTTGTTTTGAAACTGGCCCTATGGTGCTTCCCTTTTTCACATGCTGAGCATGGTTTGTCCTTAGAGTAGACAAGTGAAGGAAGACCAATAACAAGATTTTGTTTTACCAGCAGAGTTATTGTTTTGAAATTTAGATGGGAGAGCCTCTTATGCCAAAGTCAGTTAGTAATGTTGGATGCTCTAGCAAAGAAACATGTCTCTTGAGTAGAGTTCATGTTCATAACATAAACATCTTTGACTCTGGGAGTAATCATCACAATTTCATGATTGGAGTTGAAGATTGTACCTTTTTTGTCATCAAACAGCACTAGATACTTTGCATCACAAAGTGGACTGATGCTGATGAGGTTATGCTTCAATCCATTTACATAGGTCACCCTTGTAAAAACTATACCATTGCATAACACTGAACCAAATGCTTCAGTAGTAGCTGGTGAGTTATCACCAAACACAACTTTGGGACCTTGTTCCTCCTTATACTTGTGCAGATGACTTTTAGTGCCAGTCATATGCCTTGAGCAACCACTATCCAGGTACCAAATAGGCTTCCTAAGATCACACTGCACAAGTTAAAAATATGGTCAGTTTTGTTTTGAAACCCACCTTTGATGGGTGGGGGTTTTAGATCTGGAAGGTGTTCTAGATCTGGAGAGTCCTCTTGATGATGATGTGTATGATTGCTTAGAAGAAGAGGACGGAATAGCTTTTGCTTTCTTAGCCTGGAGGGATTCACCTCTTCTGAACCACTCTATATGATTGTGATCAGATGTAGTGTGGACATTGCTTCCATAAGTTTCACAACATTTGGTAATGGAGTTTAGGTTTCTTGGTTTAATACCTCTTCTGAGTGAGATAATTCGATTATATCCATGAGTGTCATGGTCATAACTTCCACAAATATCACAAACAAGATAGTAGTGGCAGTCATCTGATTGATGATTGCCCATACTATAATGAATGCATGGTGGGAAAGGCATATTTCGCCTAGAATGAGATGCTTTAGTATTGTGAGCATCAACACTAGTTTTAGCAAGCATATACTGAGTATGTTCACAAGTGCGATGATCAGTCCTCTCACATTTAGTACAATAAATCACTTTTAGGCAAGTTTCAGTGAGATGGTTATTTAGACCACATAAATCACAAGCCCTTTTAAATCGTGTCTTGTACTTGTAATGGGGAGAGTTTGAAGGTTCATCTCTGAATCGAGTTGGCGTTTGCTGCTGCATGAGTTGCAATTTGAGATCATTGATCACTTGTATGACAAGAGACATTCTCTCATCTTCCTCAGATCTAGCATTCTTTACTTTATTTGTTGAAACTGAAGAGCTAGTTCCCATATGTAAACCTTCAGCAGGAGCTAAAGAGTTCTTTGAAGTGTCAATACTGACATGTTTGGGGGGGACCTACCCTTGTGTGTTTTGTGAGACTTGATGATTGACTGGATTGATTTTGGTCCAGTAAAGAGTTCAGCACCAGCCAACTTCTTCAAAGGAGGAAGTGGGGTACTTACTTCATTCTCTAAATCATCATCTGAGTCATCCTCAGTGACTGAGGACTCAACAGGTGTTGAAGAGTCATCATTTGCTTGAAACTCAGGGAGAAGGATACGTCCAGTGTCATGATTGGGTAAATTATCTTCACCTGACCTTACAACGTCATGGATGGAGCTACCATCCTCATTTGAGGCTTTGAAAAAGACAATAGAGTTGGTGCTGGAGGATCCTTCAGCACCAAGCATTTTCCTTTTTTGAGCAAAAATTTGTTCATTGATGTATTGATTTACCCTATCAGAGTTTCTACGCCAAGATTTAACAATATCATTTGCTTCTTTTAGTTCAACTCTTAGGGAATTATTTTCATCAAGAATCTCTTTGTTCAATTGTTAAAAAGTAAGAACATCAAGTTTAGCTTCTTTTAGCTCTATTAGCTTACTTTCAAAATCATCAAGTTTTAGAACAAGTTTATGATATTTTCAAGCAAGTTGTTTCTTTGTTCTTCAAAAATTTTTATAACAATACACAGGTAATCAAAGACAAATTTAATGTCATCTTTATCTTCTAATTCAAGAAGAGTTTGTACCTTTTTTATTGTGATATTGACCCATTCATCATTTCTGGCACTTTCTCTGGCCACAACATTGGAGTTTGACCCTTCATCATCAATAAGTGCCATTATCACTTTCACATTAACTAGTTCATCATCATCTGAAGAGACATATTTTTCATCCCATTCATAGGCTTTAGTAATGAGCCATTTGTTCTTATCTTGCTTGGGAGCCTTGGAGGAAGAACTTTCAGTGCTCATGAGAGCCAATCTAGCCTTGATTTCTCTGTATTTTGCCTTAAAGTCTTTTGTTGGTCGAAGTTCAACCCTGTTTTCCTGAAAAGAAGTTGAAGCAATTTGTTTTGGTTGAAATGATGATTGACCAGATGGTCATGATTGAGCTGGTGAGGAGTAAGACGGGATGAATGTTTTGGAGTAACAATCCCTAGCATAGTGACCAGTCTTCCCACATTTGTAGCATTCAATGTCAACTGAAGCTTTTGTGGAGCCGGAGAACTTGCCTCCTTTCTTAAGAACCTTCTAGACTTAGCCAGAAGTGTTCTTTCATGAAATTCCTCTTTGAGGTTATTCAGATATTCCTCACTAGTTCTGGTGTCTTCTTCATCATCAGGACTATCTTGGTAGTCTTGGATGACAGCCTCACTGAAGAAGGCTGTAGACAAGGGTGTAACAATGGTTAATGCTTTACTCTTGCTTGAGCCTTCATAAATCCTATCAACTAGGTTTTCTTCATATTTGAGTTTCCCAAAAAGAGCGGCCAGATCACAATCTTTAATGTGATTAGCATTTCTCAAGCTTTGGTAGAAACTGAGCCACTTTTTTGTCAATGCATTAACAAAAACTGTGTTGATTTCAAGTTTTGAAAGCTCAACACCATCATTCACAAGTTTATTCATCAGTTCTTTGTATATGGTGAATGTCTGTGTGAGGGCTTCCCCTTCTTTGTGCTTGAAGGTGTTGTATTGAAGCTTTAAATTCATGATTCTAGTTTCTTTCACATCAGAGGGTCCCTCATTATAGAGAATAAGGTCCTCCCATGTAGATTTTGCTGTTTTGCAATTCACAACAGAATTCATTTGGTCATCTAGAAGCACAGACATGATAATACTTTTGAGACGCTGGTCTAGGTTAACAGCTTTTCTCTCATCAGTATTCCATTGTACTTTAGGTTTTCTATTGTCCCCAAGAATGGGAACAAAAGGACCATTTTCAATGATTCCAAGGAATTGAGGTTCAATCCCAACCATGTGGACAAGAAACATCTTCTTCCAATTTGTGAAACTAGCTACCTCTAGTACAGGAGCAGCATTGAGTTGGCCACCCCTATATTCTAGGGTTTGTGATGTAACTTGAGCCATTTTTGGATCTTGATTTGAAACCTTTTAAATGAGCAGTTTAATAAAATAAGAGTTTAGCTAATCAAACTGCTCTAATACCACTTGTTGGTCCCTTGTATATCGTTATTACTTATCAACCTTAAGTAATAACTCTTTACCAAGACTCAAGTGTGTTGTTTAAACAATAGATGAGAACTATGAACAATTAAAACAACAATACCAATAACTTTTCAATGTATAGACTTTAGTAGAATCAAATACAGAATCTATAACCCACTTTGTTTGCGGAATAACAAAGTGGTTGAATGACAATGGGTTGTGATCTCCTCTACTTAAACGTATAACCAAAGTTAATGTTTAAGCTCCAATCTAAATGTTCATATGCTTCTTGGCTATATGGTTTAGTTGGTATCGAGAGAGAAAAGGTTTTCTAGAGTTTCTAATCTTGTATTGGTTAACCCTTTCTCTCTCAATGTACACTCCTTTTATAGGCAGTGTAAAACTAGGGTTTGCATTTGCATGTTTCAATGCATGAGTTTATCCAGTGGGTGGTTGATGCTCATGCTCGATAAGCAATACAAAGTACATAATATAATATCCTAGAAAAGATAAAGGTTGTACTTATAGCTAACTATACAAACCTACTTTGACTTAAAGTTATCTTTTCTCGCCTAATGCAAACCATCAGAATACTGAAGAGTCTTCAATATCCTAGAGGAAATCGACATCATTCAGTTCGGTATTGTCAAACCAAACTGAACTGAAAGCTCTTTTTCAGTACTTGTTCTTCAGCAACTAGACCGCCTAGTATTTGAAGCAAAGACTCATTTGTCTTCTAAGTTAACTGGAAGAGGAATGTTGAACTCTTCAGCTATAAAGTCTTCAGTAGGAACTTTGTTCCTCTGGTCATCCTTCAGCAGACTGGCCTTACTGCTGAGCATGAAACACTTAGGGGGACTTTATATTCAAATCCTAGAGTTGCTTCAGGGTCAGTAAATACTGACCCAACATACCTTTCTTGCATCACGATTATAGTCTGATAGCTTACATAATAAGCTTCTTCGACATACTGGTATTGTGGCTACCAGACCTATTTTTGATGATGCATTGTCTGTGTTTAATACATCTATGGAGACTGACCTTTTGAGTAATCCAAGTGAGATCGTTGTCCCCAAACTCATGAAGAAAATGGCAGATATATATTTCACACGGGTTGCAAATAATGCAGAATCCGCATTTTCATTATCTCGTTGACAGATAGCTTTGTGGAAATCTCTAAGGGAGGATCACACTTCTGACTGGCTTAGGACGGTTCCGATTTTTGGGTTAGGACAAACCATGAACGACAAGACTTACTGTTGTGTTTTGTGTTATCGATTGGGTATCCCTCTATTTAGTGTATTGAAGCCTTGTTCAGCTTGCTCAAGGGTTTTTGCTAGGGATATTTATGGGGACCATGCAGTATCGTGTGCCAGGATTATCCGTATTAAGAATCGTCATAATGTTGTGTGTGATACCCTTGTTGATACATGTTATCGTTCGGGGATTTCAGTTGGAAAGCAAGTGGATATTAGGTTGGATGGGGGTTGTAACAAACCATTACGTCCAGCAGACAAGCTACATTATTCGTGGGATGGATGGCTAGATGTTTGTGTGAATCTGACTGGATCTTCCCCTTTGACGCAAACCGGGATGGCTGATTTTGTTCCCGGTCGTGTGGTGATTGATGTTACACAACATAAACGTGTTAAGTATGAGACTAAGCGTGCAAATATTGGATATGGGTTTCTCTCATTTTCTATCTCTTCTTTGGGGGGAACTAGAGGGGGACGTGGTTACATTACCGAAACGGATCAGAAAGTTCTCCATTATTCAGGATTGGAGCACGTGTTGTTGTTCATATTTTTAATAGGATCAGTTTCGTTATTGCTAAAAGAGTGGGAGCCCAGATAGTATCTCGGCTTCTCACTAATTTCTTGTAAATCCTATTATTATTATTATTATTCATGTTGTGAAGCGTTTACTTGAGAGATATGGTGATGATGTCGGTTTGTCGATGTTACTTGTGGATTTTAAAAATGCTTTCAATTTGGTTGATCGAGAGGTTATGTTGCGAGAGGTTCGTCTTTGTTGTCCCTCCATCTCGTCTTGGGTGGAGTTTTGTTATTCTAGTCCGGCAAGGTTGTATTACGGGGAGCATGTATTAAGGTCATGTCAGGGGGTACAGCAGGGTGACCCTCTTGGTCCATTACTCTTTGCTCTTGTACTTCAACCATTGATATGTAAGATTCGGGACTCCTTCTCTCTTTCTTTACAGGTCTGGTATTTGGATGATGGTACTATTATTGGGGATACTTTGGTTGTGGGGAAAGTTTTAGAGTGCATCATGGAGGATGGCCCCGTGTATGGACTGTATCTGAATATTGATAAGACTGAAGTTTTTTGGCCGACTGAGGATCCTTGCAGCAAGTTTATTGGTGTGTTCCCAGATAATATTGTTTGACCTACACGCGGTGTTAAGTTACTTGGGGGGGCTGCGAGTGTAGATCTTGATTTTTGTAGTCAGATTGTGTTGAAGCGTGTGGTTAAGACTATTGGGCTTATGGATGATGTGGCCAAAATTAATGACCCTCAATGTGAGTTGCTGCTTCTTCGTTCATGTGCCGGTATTTCCAAGTTATATTTTGCTATGCGTACTTGTTCACCCTGTGCTTTTAAGTCTGCCCAAAGTTCTTTTGATTTGGCACTCCGTTCTTCTTTGGAGTGTATCGTTGATACACGGTTTTGCTATGGGTTCTAATTGTCTCTCGATATCCTCTCGAATTGATCTCAGTCTTAAGTGGAATGATTGTTCTTGGTTACTAAATAAAGGGGTTTGGTTTTCTAGTCTAATAAGAAGTGGAAATGAAAATTTAAATCAAAGACAATTACTTTAATTATGATTAACAAAGACTTGTATTAAACTTAAGACTAAAATTAAGATTAAAATTAAAATTGAAATTTAAGCAAACAAACATAAAGAAACAGTAAAGTGGACAAACAGTAACCTAAAGGGGAAACTTGATTCGGAACTTTAAAACCTTGATTCGGAACTTACTCATGCGGAACTTACTGATTCGGAAGTAACTGTGCACTCACTCATTCGGAAGTTGAGCTTGGTTCGGAACTTTTGGATTCATCCGGAACTTGTTGATTCGGAAGTTACTATTCATTCATCCGGAACATTCTCATCCGGAACTTACTCATTCGGAACCTACTAGTTGATTCAGAACTTTCCGAATGAAGGGGCTTGATCCGGAACTTATGCTTGACTCGGAACTTTCCGAATGAAAGGTTGGTTCGGAAGTTTTCTTCTTGATCCGGAACTTAATGCTTGGTTCGGAAGTTTCCGAATGAAGGCTTCATTCGGAACTTTTTGTTTGATTCGGAAGTTTTGGAACCCAGGTACAGTAGCAGGTAGCGAAGAACACGGAACACGAATTTTAATCAAAATCAAACCAAAAACTTAAAAAGGATTTACCAAATTAAACACAAATCATTTAGACACCATAAGCAACGAATCCCACTAATAAAAACACAAATCCAAACAACTTTTGAAGATCAAATCAAGAAAATAAAAAAAACTCAAAAACTTGAAGATAAAGATGATGAAGAACAAGATGAAATGAAAGATTAAACAAGAACTTGTATTGAATGATTGATGTTTTGACAAGATGAAACAAAGATTAAAATTACAAGATTAAAGAACTAAAGATGAAAATCACCAATCACCCTAGTGGTGATGGTGAAGCTACGAACCAGGAAGAAGAAAAGTGGGGAAAAGAAAATAAAAGCTAGTCTAAAATGTGTGAGGGGAAGGCTATTTATAGCCTTGTCCTTTGGTTGGTGAGTGGGCTTTCTCCCGTTCTTCTTGTCTTTTCGTCTTTTCAGAAAAGTTTCCGTTTTCGATTCTGATTCGGGATTTGTCGTCGATTAAATTCAACTCGTCTTTTAATTTCTTCGTTTAATAGACTTGAGTTTCTTCGACTTATATAAATCTTCCATCTTTGGTCCTTTTCTTCGATAAATCTTCGAATAGGCCCAGTGACTTCAAATCTTTTGCATCTCTTGGACAATAGACTTTATCTTGAGTCTTTTTCTTCAGTAAAACCCGTGCAATCCCATGTTTTCTTCAATATTCATCCGGTTGGCTCTGAAAACACAATAAACACAAAAACCACGCATAATTCCAAACAAATGATATTAAATACGTGTTTTGGTCTCGTTTTAGCCCGAATTAAGTGGTAAAAGGATGGGTGTTTACACACCTATCAAATCCCCTACACTTAACCATTGCCATGCCCTCATGCAATGCTTAGTGATAAAGCAAGCTTACACTTTTCTCATAATTAATCAACCTTGGCCTTATTTAAAATCTACTAAACAAAAATTAAAGAAATAAAACTTCAAAGATAACAAAGGGATAGAAAACCATTTTCTCTTGAAAATAGCTACATGGAAATAACTTGCAAAGAAATCGATGACTTACATTAGGGCTTTGGTGCTGCGAAGATTTATCACCCTCAAGTTTCACGTTCCCCAAACTAAGCTTAAAAACGAGATCATTGTCATTATAAGTTAGCAATTCAAACACTTACACACATGGCTTAATTAAATGCTTAAACTCCCTTATTCCTAGGTGTATCTCTTATATTTTATTTTTGTCTTAGAATGATCAAGAAGATGCATTTTTGGACTTATTTCGATAGTTCATTAGGGCTGAAAGCAAAGTAGGACGATTTGATCAATAGTTAGCTAAAGGACAAAATCTCTTAAAACTGCTTCTCGGGATATCAAAAAGTTCATATCTTGGCATAACTTGGTTCACGATTTGAGACCTTTCTCGGGCCGATATTTGGCATGTACTTCATACTTCATATCTTCGAGAGACGTTCTTGAGATAATGGTCTTCTCATCATAATAGAGTTTCTTCACTTGGAGACTTTTGAGGGGTACTCCAACTTTGTTGACCACGACTTCATGATTATTTCTTCAATCTCTAATTGGGATTTTGAGATACAACGATCCGCCTCCTTTTCGGACTTGGATCTATTTATCCTCATACCTTGTTAGGGTCTTTTCGGATAGACTTCTCCATGATCTTTATGGGAGTTGATTGCTTTTCGTCGTGAGTCTTGATCCTTCATATTGACTTTAGGAATAATGCTTTTCACATCACTTTGGATCTTCAGCAATAAAATTGAATCCTCATGCCTTGTTAGGGCCTTTTCGGATTCGCCAATCTTCGCGCCCCGCTTCATAAGTTATGCCTTGGCTATGAACTCTTATCATTACCGAGCAACTTTTAAACGATCTTGGGCTAGAAGCTAAGTAACTTTTCAAATTGTACGACCTTACTTATTGCAGATAAATTATTAGCAAGTGATGGGAGAATAGGCAAATAATTACACCAAGTGGGCTTGCGCAAGAATACCGACTTATAATTGACTCTATCATTTCTCGTCCTCCACAATTTAAAATCTCAAGTAATGAGACTCGTGGACACTTAGCCTAATAAACCAATTAAGGTCTACATGGTTAAGGATACTAGCTAGAATAAACTTGGATAAGTCTATTCGGGTTGAGTCAAAATAAACGCAACGGGCCTAATAGATCAAAGACTTCTAAACTAGCTACACCACTTTATTAAAATTTGACTTTATTGTGGGATATATACATATGAAAGCAATGATAAAAATTTAAAAATTACAACTAAATGGCCAAAGTTAATAAAAAATTTGAAAAATGTTGAAAAATAGGATTTTCCGGTTAATTGAAGGCATTTTCATGGAAAAGTCCACTTAAAACTTCGATAGAAGTCCCCCCTACACTTAAGATAAACATTGTCCTCAATGTTTAAGCATGTGGGAAAAGTTTCCCCTACACTTATGACATTGTGCACGTTGGTTAACTCAAGTTAAGGAAGAGACGACTAAAGTGATCAATTTCAAATGTGAGTATGAAGAAAATTGAATCACGATAGTTGAGAGATAGAACCGGATTTCGGATAAACACGGGAGCACGGTTCTTCAAAGATTCCAAGAGTGCACTTATCCCTGTAATCACACCATACAAAGACAAACACATATAGAAGTCCCCCCTACACTTAGGGGATTAAAATATAAAAGGATAGATACTCGGGCTGCCTCCCGAGGAGCGCTTGTTTTTGATAACCGAGTCACGAGCCTGACTCGACCCAAAATTAGTTCATGGGGAACGTGGTGAGGGATGGAATCACCTCCTTAGAGGTGTCCTCACCAAAGTACAACTTCACTCGTTGGCCATTCACCTTAAAATTAGGTCCATCAGGTTGAGCGAGCTCGAGAGTACCATATGGAAAAATTTGGGCAATGGTGAATGGGCCGGACCAACGAGATTTGAGCTTTCCCGAGAAGATTTTCAACCGAGAGTTAAAAAGTAAGACTTTGTCTCCAACATGGAACTCTCGGTTTTTAATCTTGGAGTCGTGAATGAGCTTAGTTCTTTCCTTATAGATCAAAGAATTTTCATAAGCCTCATTACGGAGTTCATTCAGCTCATTGAGTTGGATCTTGCGTAGGTCACCGGCTTTGTTTATATCAAAATTAGCCCACTTCAAGGCCCAATAAGCCTTGTGCTCCAACTCAATGGGGAGGTGGCATGCTTTCCCGTACACAAGACGATAAGGCGTACAGCCGATTGGGGTCTTGTAAGCAGTACGGAAAGCCCACAAAGCATCATCCAGTTTATCAGCCCATGAGGCACGATGCTCTCCCACGGTCCTTTCAAGAATTCGCTTAATACCTCGGTTGGATATTTCGGCCTGGCCATTAGTTTGTGGGTGGTAGGCTGTGGAAAGACGATGGTTTACACCGTACTTAGCCATGACTCGAGCAAATTGGTCATTGCAGAAATGAGTCCCACGATCACTAATAATGGCACGAGGCACACCGAATCTAGCGAATAGAGCTTTCAAAAAGTTACAAACCACCCTTGCGTCATTAGTAGGCAAAGCTTTGGCTTCAACCCACTTCGAAACGTAGTCAACGGCTACAAGGATGTATTTGTTTCCTTTAGACGAAGGGAATGGCCCCATAAAGTCGATACCCCAAACATCAAAAATTTCACACTCTTGAATAAAATTCTGAGGCATCTCGTCTTTATGTGTGATTTTTCCTTGCTTTTGGCAAACATCACATCGTTTGACCATATCGTGAGCGTCACGGTATATGGAGGGCCAATAAAATCCCGAATCAAACACTTTTTTAGCGGTGTAGTTGGGACCAAAGTGACCACCGGTGGGTCCTTTGTGGCAAGCATCAAGGATGTCCGACGCTGCCGGTCCATCAACACATCGGCGAATTATCAGATCAGCACATTGTTTGAATAGGTAAGGGTCGTCCCAAAAGTAAGTCTTGATGTCGGTAAAGAACTTCTTCTTTTGCTGGGACGTCAACCCTTCCTTGAGAATTCCACCCGCCAAGTAGTTTACAAAGTCCGCAAACCACGGGGTTTCATTCGGCTTCGAGTTTATAGACATTAAGGTCTCCAAGGGAAAAGAATCATTGATTTCTTTGGTCGGATGATCCCCTTGGTAAGGATCCTCAAGTCTACTAAGATGGTCCGCGGCTAGGTTTTCTGCTCCTTTTTTATCGCGGATGTCGATTTTAAATTCCTAGAGCAGCAAAACCCAGCGAAGAAGTCTTGGTTTGGAATCTTGCTTTGTCAACAAGTACTTCAACGCGGAATGATCGGTGTACACAATGGTGGTGGAAAGGACAAGATAGGGGCGGAATTTTTCAAAAGCATAGACAACAGCTAAAAGCTCTTTTTCTGTTGTCGTATAATGCAATTGTGCCCCAGTCATTGTCTTGCTAGCGTAATGGATCGGTTGGAAGTGTTTGTTCACTCTTTGTCCAAGAACCGCTCCAATAGCAAAATCACTAGCATCGCACATCAACTCAAAAGGAAGCTCCCAATTAGGGGTAACCAAGACGGGTGCCTTAGTGAGCTTATCCTTAAGCGAGTTGAAGGCTTCAAGGCACTCTTTGGAGAAGATAAAAGGAGTATCTTTTTCCAAGAGGTGGGTCATCGGGCGAGCGATTTGAGAAAAATCTTTGATGAATCGACGATAGAAGCCCGCATGACCCAAGAAACTTCTCACACCCTTCACGGTTGAAGGTGGAGGCAGCTTAGCGATAACATCGACTTTAGCACGGTCAACTTCAAGACCGGCTTTCGAGATCTTATGTCCAAGCACGACGCCTTCTTTTACCATAAAATGGCATTTTTCCCAATTTAGAACAAGGCGAGTGTCTTCGCACCGCTTTAGCATACGTTCTAAATTGGCAAGGCAAGCAGAGAAGGAATCCCCGAAGACCGAGAAATCATCCATGAAGACTTCCATGGTTTGTTCAACCATGTCATGGAAGATAGCTAACATGCATCTTTGGAAAGTCCCGGGCGCATTACATAAGCCAAAAGGCATTCTTTTGTAAGCGAAGGTGCCATAGGGACAAGTGAATGTAGTCTTCTCTTGATCTTGGGGATCGATGGGTATTTGAAAATAACCCGAGAAACCATCGACAAAGCAGCAATATTCATTACCGGCTAATCGTTCAAGCATTTGGTCCATGAAAGGTAGAGGGAAATGATCCTTTCTCGTGGCATCATTGAGTTTGCGGTAGTCTATACAAACTCTCCACCCAGTAACGAGACGAGTGGGAATCAACTCGTTGTGTTCATTGGGAACAACGGTTATTCCGCCCTTCTTGGGCACACAATGGATTGGACTAACCCACGGTGAATCCGAAATAGGGTAAATCATACCCGCATCAAGAAGTTTGATAACCTCTGTTTTGATGACTTCATGTATTTTTGGATTCACCCTTCGTTGGCTTTGAATAGTGGGCTTATAGTCGTCCTCCATGAGAATATTGTGCGTGCAGAAGTGAGGATCAATTCCACGAATATCCGAGATTTTCCACGCAATAGCTTTCTTGTGAGCTTTCAACACAGCGACGAGGCGAGTCTTCTCTTCATCTTTCAAATTCGTTGCAATAATGACGGGTGACTTCTTGTTGTCGTCAAGGAACACGTACTCGAGATGTGGCGGCAACTCCTTAAGTTCCAAATCCGGAGGATTTTCGACGGGAGGCGTTTTCAAAGTCGTGGCATCGATAGCAATAACCGTGGGAGATGGAGGCGAAGGATTGTCTTCGGTGAGAAGATTGTCAAAGAAACTCATGTCTTCATCCCCCTCGGTGGGAGAATCATTAGTAGCTAAATTCTCATCTCCCATGGCATCTTCAAGATTGTTCCAAAATAAATCACCATCTCCAAATAGAGACAACGATGAATCAATGGAGGACACGGTCTCAACAGTGGGAAGAGAGGTAGGAATACTTTTGCAAGCATCATTAAAGTGTTCTTCACAATCCTCATCAAGAACGTCAATACAATTAACGCTCTCATATGAATAAGGCTGTTTAGACAACTTTCCCATGTTGAAGACTACTTTGTCGTCACCCACTCTCATGATAAGCTCTTCGGCTTCAACATCATAAGAGTGCGACCGGTCCTCAAGAATGGATGACCAACAATAAGTGGCACACGGGGGTCCATCTCGTAGTCGACGACAACAAAATCAGCAGGAAAGGTGAATTTGTCGACTCCTACAATGACATCTTCGGCTATCCCCACTGGATAAGCCACCGTACGGTTGGCCAATTCCAAAGTCATTTTAGTGGGGACTAGCTCTGGGAGAGATAATTGCTTCCAAACACTTAGAGGCATGAGATTAATACTGGCACCTAGATCGGCTAGGGCCATGCAAATCTCTACTCCCGGGAAATTGCAAGGGATAAGAAAACGACCCGGATCACCAAGCTTGGTTGGCAATTTCCTTAAGAGCACTGCAGAGCAGTTCTCATTAAGTTGGGTGTTGGCAATATCGAGGAGCTTTTCCTTGTCGCTCAGAAGGTCTTTAAACATTTTGGCATATTTGGGCATGTGAGCGAGAGCCTCAGCGAAGGAGATATTAAAATTCAGTTGTTTGAACATTTTAAGGAAATTCGAAACCTGAATATCATCCTTGCTCTTTTGCTTCTCTTTCCTCAACCTTGAAGGATAAGGTATATTGGAAGAAGAGGAAGGCTTTAGGGGAATAGGATCACTCACAAGCACGGGTGGAGGAGGGGTAGAAAGAAGAGGTGGAGAAATTTGGGAAGGAGAAGGAGGAGGAATAGGAGCAGGCGACTCGTTCTCCTTAGTCACAACCACCGGTGGAGGTATAGGAAGTTCGGGTTCCTTGGTACCTTTACCACTTCGAGTAGTGATTGCTTTCATCTCCCCTCTTGGGTTCGCAACGGTGTTACTCGGAAGAGTACCCGAAGAAGAGGGTTGACTACTTTGGAAAAAACTAGCCATCATGTTCCTCAGATCATTAGTCTGGCTATCCAACGTGTTTCTCATGTCAGCTCTCAAATCATTTCCTTGCTTGACCAAGTCTGCCTTCAAATTGCGCACTTCCTCTTGGAGATTTCCCACTATCACATCATTGGTCCTCATATAGGTGGCAACCTCTTGGTGTAATGCAGTGGTGGCTTGGTTGGGAGGAGCATTGTATGCAGGTGGTTGGTAAGCTGGTTGTTGGTATACTTGATTGTTACGTTGAGGTGGTTGTTGTTGCTTGTGAGGTGGGATGTATGGTTGACGAGGTTGTTGTTGTTGTGGAGGAGGGCGGTTAAGGTTTTGTTGTTGGTTTGGGTTGGTAGGAGGAAAGCCAGGTGGTGAAAGATAGTTGTTTGATCGATAGCTAAGCAAGTTACGGTCACCTTGAGGTCTAGCTTGATAAGCAGGTTGTTGGTAGGTGCCATATGCCGCATTCACATTCTCAGCAGGGTAATCTTGGGTGGCAGTACAAGTTGTGTAAGAGTGGGGACCACCGCATATCTCACAAGGTTGGCTGACAGCGTTCACTTGTGCGTTTTTGGTGTTGTTGCTGTTGTTGTTGCTGACGGTGTGGGTGACAAGCGATTCAAGAAGCGTAGTAATTTTGTCTAATCGCTTGTCGCTGTCATTAGTGCTAGCACTAGCGACATTGGTCCTAACACTCTTGGTTTGCACACGAGATTTGTTCTCAATGATGTCCCAAGCAGCATTGGAAGTCTTAGCCAATAAATTACCCCCCGAGGCACTATTCAGTGAATCTTGGTCACTCATGCTTAAACCATTGTAAAAAGTATTGATTTGATGTACTTTGGTAAAACCATGTTGTGGGTATTTTCTTAAAAGATCTTTAAAACGATCCCAAGATTCACTGAATGACTCATCGTACTTTTGTTCAAAGTTTATAATCTCATTCCGCAAAGCGGTAGTACGAGAGGGTGGAAAAAAGTAGTTGATAAACTTTGTTTCCAAATCCGTCCACGAGAGAATACTCTGTGGCGGTTCCTTAGCAAGCCAATGCCGGGCTTGTCCCTCTAAAGAAAAGGGAAAAAGTTGTAACCTTATAACCTCCTGTGGAACACCATTGAACTTGACCGTGTTGGTGAGTTGTAGAAATCTCTTGATATGGTCGTGTGGGTCATCAATGGTTCGTCCCAAGAACGGTTGAGCTGAGACCATCTGGATAAAGCCTGACTTTAGCTCGAAATTGTTGGCGGCAATTGGTGGAATAACAATTGGATCCGTATTGCCATCGACATGAGCTTGTAGCAATTCAATCATTGGGCGATTATCCGGAAGGTGCTCATTGTTGTTGTTATTGTTTATGTTGTTGAAAGGCGGATTGTTGTTGTTATTATTGTTGTTCGGAGGTGGTATGTTATTGTTGTTTTGTACACCAGCCATGTCTAAGTTATCGAGAGGCTCGGGCTCTTGATAAGACGTGGATCGAGTGTGCATACACCTGCAAAAGAACGAACAAAGAAAAACAAAGCAAAAATATTTTTGGTTTTTATAGTTTTTTTTTAATTTTTAGGATTTTTGAAAATTTTATATTTTTTAGTTGTTTTTGAAGATTTTCTTGAAAAAAGTAACGTTCACGGGGAACGGATCCCAAAATCCAAGTGCTCACAAAAAACTTTTGATCTTAACGAGAAGAGCCGGCAGCGGCGCCATTTGATACACGGTTTTGCTATGGGTTCTAATTCTCTCTCGATATCCTCTCGAATTGATCTCAGTCTTAAGTGGAATGATTGTTCTTGGTTACTAAATAAAGGGGTTTGGTTTTCTAGTCTAATAAGAAGTGGAAATGAAAATTTAAATCAAAGACAATTACTTTAATTATGATTAACAAAGACTTGTATTAAACTTAAGACTAAAAATAAGATTAAAATTAAAATTGAAATTTAAGCAAACAAACATAAAGAAACAGTAAAGTGGACAAACAGTAACCTAAAGGGGAAACTTGATTCGGAACTTTAAAACCTTGATTCGGAACTTACTCATGCGGAACTTACTGATTCGGAAGTAACTGTGCACTCACTCATTCGGAAGTTGAGCTTGGTTCGGAACTTTTGGATTCATCCGGAACTTGTTGATTCGGAAGTTACTATTCATTCATCCGGAACATTCTCATCCAGAACTTACTCATTCGGAACCTACTAGTCGATTCAGAACTTTCCGAATGAAGGGGCTTGATCCGGAACTTATGCTTGACTCGGAACTTTCCGAATGAAAGGTTGGTTCGGAAGTTTTCTTCTTGATCCGGAACTTAATGCTTGGTTCGGAAGTTTCCGAATGAAGGCTTCATTCGGAACTTTTTGTTTGATTCGGAAGTTTTGGAACCCAGGTACAGTAGCAGGTAGCGAAGAACACGGAACACGAATTTTAATCAAAATCAAACCAAAAACTTAAAAAGGATTTACCAAATTAAACACAAATCATTTAGACACCATAAGCAACGAATCCCACTAATAAAAACACAAATCCAAACAACTTTTAAAGATCAAATCAAGAAAATAAAAAAAAAACTCAAAAACTTGAAGATAAAGATGATGAAGAACAAGATGAAATGAAAGATTAAACAAGAACTTGTATTGAATGATTGATGTTTTGACAAGATGAAACAAAGATTAAAATTACAAGATTAAAGAACTAAAGATGAAAATCACCAATCACCCTAGTGGTGATGGTGAAGCTACGAACCAGGAAGAAGAAAAGTGGGGAAAAGAAAATAAAAGCTAGTCTAAAATGTGTGAGGGGAAGGCTATTTATAGCCTTGTCCTTTGGTTGGTGAGTGGGCTTTCTCCCGTTCTTCTTGTCTTTTCGTCTTTTCAGAAAAGTTTCCGTTTTCGATTCTGATTCGGGATTTGTCGTCGATTAAATTCAACTCGTCTTTTAATTTCTTCGTTTAATAGACTTGAGTTTCTTCGACTTATATAAATCTTCCATCTTTGGTCCTTTTCTTCGATAAATCTTCGAATAGGCCCAGTGACTTCAAATCTTTTGCATCTCTTGGACAATAGACTTTATCTTGAGTCTTTTTCTTCAGTAAAACCCGTGCAATCCCATGTTTTCTTCAATATTCATCCGGTTGGCTCTGAAAACACAATAAACACAAAAACCACGCATAATTCCAAACAAATGATATTAAATACGTGTTTTGGTCTCGTTTTAGCCCGAATTAAGTGGTAAAAGGATGGGTGTTTACACACCTATCAATCGTTGTTGCTTCTGGACCGGGATTTGGTGATTGGCAGTGGAGACTTGCTACGTTGCCCTTTTCTTTTGGAGGGTTGGGTGTTTATTCTGCGGGTGATGTATTGCATTATGCTTTTCTTGCTTCTCGGTTACAGTCAGCTGATTTACAGTCTAAGTTACTTCAACACACTGATATTAGATCTTATGGACTCCAGTTTGATGATGCCTTACGTGTGTTTAACTCGATTATGGAGATTGATTTTCTGAGTAATCCGAGTGAGGTCGCTGCCCCCAAACTCATGAAGAAAATGGCAGATATATATTTTGCTCGGGTTATTAAGAATGCAGAATCCACTTTCTCTTTATCTGCTCGTCAGTTGGCTTTATGGGCATATCAGAGGGAGGATCATACCTCTGACTGGCTTAGGACGGTTCCTATCCCCGGATTAGGTCAGACTATGAATGGGAGGTCTTATCGATGTGTTTTGTGTTATCGCTTAGGTATTCCCTTGTTCTCTGTTTCGAAGCCCTGTTCAGCTTGTTCGAGGGTATTTGATGGGGATATATTTGGGGATCATGCGGTATCGTGTGCTGGGATCGTTGGGATTAAGCATCATCACAATTTGGTACGTGATACTCTTGCTGATATATGTACCGTTCAGGGATATCTGTCGGAAAGGGAGTTAATATTGGATTAGATGGAGGACCTGATTGTGCCTTACGTCCGGCAGATATTTTGTTTTATTCTTGGGAGGGAGGTAAAGATGTGTGCGTTGATCTGACTGGTTCTTCTCCTTTGACTCGTACGGGGATGAATGACTTTGTTCCTGGCCGAGCTGTGATTGATGCTGCACAACGTAAACGATGCAAGTATTTGGCTAAGTGTGCAACTCTCGGATATGGGTTTCTTCCTTTCTTTTTTTCTTCTCTAGGTGAGTTAAAGGAAGATGCAGTTGCGCTGCTGAAGCGTATCCAAATATTTTCTAAGCCTCATGATATTGGAGCGCGTGCTGATGTTCATATTTCCATAGAATAGGGTTTGCTATTGCTAAAGGGGTGGGAGCGCAGATAGTATCTCGACTCCCATCCAATTTGTTATAAATCCATTTTTGTTTCTAATAAAGTGATGGTTTATAAAAAAAATAAAAAAATAATTAAAAAAATAAAAAATAAAATAAAAAAATAAAATAATAATAATAATAATAGGATTGGTTTTGCTATAGATAAAGGAGTTGGAGCTCACATAATATTGCGGCTTCCCACTAACTTTTTGTAAAAATTCAATTATTCTAATAAAGTGATGTTTCAATAAAATATAAAATAAAATAAAATAACAATAATAATCATCACTTTATTAAAATAATAGGATTTACAAAAAGTTAGTGGGAAGCCGATATACTATCTGAGCTCCCACTCCTTTAGCAATAGCGAAACTAATCATATTAAATATATGAACAGAAACACGCGCACCGATGTCCCGAGCCACAGAGAACTTTTGGATCCTCTTCAACAATGTAACCGCATCCGCCTCTAAATCCCCAAAGGAAGAGAAAGAAAAGGGAGAAATCCATATCCAATTGCTGCACATTTATCCATATACTTAACACGTTTACGTTGTGCATCATCACCCACCGCACGACCGAGCACGAAATCAGCATCCCGGTTTGCGTCAAAGGTGAAGATCCTGTCAGATCCACACATACATCAAGGCCTCAATCCCACGAGTAAAGTAATATATCTGCTGGACGTAATCGTTTGTCACCTCCCCAATCCAACCCGATATCAACTTCCTTACCAACTAAAATCCCTGAACGATAACAGATGTCGATAAGGGTGTCGCGTACAACATTATGGCGATGTTTAATACCAATAATACCAACACAAGATACCGTTGTTCATAATAATAATAATAATAATAAACTGTGGTTTTACTTAAACGGGTCCGGAAGTTCTCCGTAACTCAAGACATCGGAGCACGTGCCGCTGTTAATATTTTTAATAGGATTAGTTTTGCTATAGCTAAAGGAGTGAGGGCCCAGATAGTATCTCGACTTCCCACTAACTTCTTGTAATTCCTATTATTCTAATAAAGTGATGGTTATAATAAAATAATAATAATAATAATAATAATAATAATAATAATAATAATAATAATAATAATAATAAGTTACTTGGGGGGGCTGCGAGTGTAGATCTTGATTTTTGTAGTCAGCTTGTGTTGAAGTGTGCAGTTAAGACTATTGAGCTTATGGATGTTGTGGCCAAAATTAATGACCCCCAATGTGAGTTGCTGCTTCTTCGTTCATGTGCCGGTATTTCCAAGTTATATTTTGCTATGCGTACTTGTTCACCTTGTGCTTTCAAGTCTGCCTAAAGTTCTTTTGATTTGGCACTCCGTTCTTCTTTGGAGCGTATCGTTGTTGCTTCTGGACCGGGATTTGGTGATTGGCAGTGGAGACTTGCTACGTTGCCCTTTTCCTTTAGAGGGTTGGGTGTTTATTCTGCGGGTGACGTATTGCATTATGCTTTTCTTGCTTCTCGGTTACAGTCAGCTGATTTACAGTCTAAGTTACTTCAACACACTGATATTAGATCTTATGGACTCTAGTTTGACGATGCCTTACGTGTGTTTAACTCGGTTATGAAGATTGATTTTCTAAGTAATCCGAGTGAGGTCACTGCCCCCAAACTCATGAAGAAAATGGCAGATATATATTTTGCTCGGGTTATTAAGAATGCTGAATCCACTTTCGCTTTATCTGCTCGTCAGTTGGCTTTATGGGCATCTCAGAGGGAGGATCATACGTCTGACTGGCTTAGGACGGTTCCTATCCCCGGATTAGGTCAGACTATGAATGGGAGGTCTTATCGATGTGTTTTGTGCTATCGCTTAGGTATTCCCTTGTTCTCTGTTTCGAAGCCTTGTTCAGCTTGTTCAAGGGTTTTTGATGGGGATATATTTGGGGATCATGCCGTATCGTGTGCTGGCATCGTTGGGATTAAGCATCGTCAGAATTTGGTTCGTGATACTCTTGCTGATATATGTTACCGTTCAAGGATATCTGTCGGAAAGGAAGTTAATATTGGATTAGATGGTGGACCTGATAGTGTCTTACGTCCGGCAGATATTTTGTTTTATTCTTGGGAGGGAGGTAAAGATGTGTGCGTTGATCTGACTGGTTCTTCTCCTTTGACTCGTACGAGGATGAATGACTTTGTTCCTGTCCGAGCTGTGATTGATGCTGCACAACGTAAACGATGCAAGTATTTGGCTAAGTGTGCAGCTCTCGGATATGGGTTTCTTCCTTTCTCCTTTTCTTCTTTAGGGGAGTTACAGGAAGATGCAGTTTCGTTGGTGAAGCGGATCCAAAGATTTTCTAAGGTTCAAGACATTGGAGCGCGCGTTGCTGTACATATTTTTCATAGAATAGGTTTTACCATTGCTAAAGGGGTGGGAGCGCAGATAGTATCTCGAATCCCATCCAATTTGTTGTAAATCCCTTTTTGTTTCTAATAAAAGTGATGGTTTTATAATAATAATAATAATAGGTTTTGCTATTGCTAAAGGGGTGGGAGCGCAAATAGTATCTCGACTCCCATCCAGTTTGTTGTAAATCCCTTTTTGTTTCTAATAAAGTGATGGTTGAATAATAATAATAATAATAATAATAATAATAATAATAATAATAATAATTGGTCGCAAGGTAAAGACGCTTGCTTGGATGTCACGGGCGTTTCACCGTTTGCTGGTGCGGGTTTGGATTCGTGGGTCCCGGGATTGCTTTGCGGGCTGCTGCTCTGAAGAAAAGGAGGAAGTATTCTTCCATTTGTGCAGAGCACGGTTATTCGTTCATCCCTTTTGCCTTCTCTACTTTTGGGGAGCTTAAAGAGCAAGCCTTGGTTACTCTTTCGCGTCTCAAGCGCTTATCTGTTTGTCATTCCAATGATGCTAGGAGTGGCTTTTTTCTATTTTCTAGACTTGGTTTCTGTATTCAAAAGGGGGTGGGAGCGCAGCTTGTTTCGCGGCTCCCTTCCAATTTTGTGTGATTAATAAATAAAAGTTTTTTATAATAATAATAAAAAAACAAAAAAACAAAAACAAAAAAAAACAAAAAAACAAAAAAAATAATAAATAATAATAATAATAATAATAAACCAGGACGTGTGGTGATTGAGGCTGCAACGTAAACGTGTTAAATATGAGGCTAAGTGTGCAGATATTGGATATGGTTTTCTCCCCTTCTCATTCTCTTCTTTCGGTGAACTTGAGAAGGATGTGGTGAACTTACTAAAGCGGATCCGAAGATACTCTATGACTCAAGATATTGGGACATGTGGTGCGTGTTATATGTTTAATAGGATCGGGTTTGTTATTGCTAGAGGGGTGGGAGCCCAAATTGTTTCTAGGCTTCCCGCTAACTTTTTGTAAATCTTATTAATCTAATAAAGTGATGTTTAAGTTAAAAAAATAAAATAAATAAATAAATAAATAAATAATAATCTCCCTTGACGCAATCTGGGATGGTTGATTTTGTGCCAGGTCGTGCAGTGATTGAGGCAGCAAAGCGTAAACGTGTCAAGTACGAGGCTAAGTGCGGGGATATTAGATACGGTTTTCTCCCTTTCTCTTTCTCTTCTTTTGGGAACTTGAGACGGATGCTGTGAGCTTACTAAAGCGGATCCGAAGTTTCTCCATGACTCAAGATCTTGGAGCACGTGCTGCTATTCACGTTTTTAATAGGATCAGTTTCGCTACTGCTAAAGGAGTGGGGGCTTAGATAGTATCTCGGCTCCCCGCTAACTTTTTGTAAATCCTATTATTCTAATAATGTGATGTTAATAAAAAAAATAATAATAAAATAATAATAATAATAATAATAATAAATCTATTTTTTATTACTAAAGAAGTGGGGGCTCAGATAGTATCTCGGTTTCCCACCAATTTGTTGCAAATCCTTTGAATTTCTAATAAAAGTCTTCTCAATAATAATTGGTCCCAAGGCAAAGACGCTTCGTCCAACGGATTTATTGTTGCATAATTGGTCCCAAGGCAAAGACGCTTGCTTGAATGTCACGGGCGTCTCACCGTTTGCTGGTGCGGGGTTGGATTCGTGGGTCCCCGGGATTGCTTTGCGGACTGCTGGTCTGAAGAAAAGGAGGAAGTATTCTTCTATTTGTGCAGAGCATGGTTACTCGTTCAAACCTTTTGCCTTTTCTACTTTTGGGGAGCTTGATGAGAAAGCTTTGGTTACTCTTTCGCGTCTCAAGCGCTTATCTGTTTGTCATTCTAATGATGCTAGGAGTGGCTTTTTTCTATTTTCTAAACTTGGTTTTTATATCCAAAAGGGGGTGGGAGTGCAGCTTGTTTCGCGTCTCCCTTGCATTTTTGTGTGATTAATAAATAAAAGATTTTCCAAAAATAATAATAATAATAATAATAATAATGATGCATTTATCTTTCATAGAGTGAACTTTTGTATTTAAAAGGGAGTGGGAGCACAACTGGTGTCTAGACTCCCATTCAACTTTATGTAAAAATTTATGATAATAATAAATTTTTATTATTATGCTATAGATAAAGGAGTGGGGGCTTATATAATATCTCGGCTTCCTACTAATCTTTTGTAAATTATTATTATTTTAATAAAGTGATGTTATAATAAAAAATAAATAATAATAATAATAATAATAACTTGTTATAAATTTTTTTGGGGCCCAGATAGTATCTCGGCTTCTCACTAACCTGTTGTAAATCTTTTGGGTTTCTAATAATAATAATAATAATAATAATAATAATAATAATATTAAAGTGATGTTATAAAGTAATGTTATTCATCAGGCGTGTGAGCTCTCCCTTCATGCATGGTACCTTGATGACGGCACTATTATTGGCGATACTCTTATGGTTGCCAAGGCTTTGGATATTATTAGTGTGGAGGGACCGGCTCGTGGGCTTCATCTAAACGTTGATAAATCTGAGCTTTTCTGGCCGGTGGAGGATCCTCGGGGGTTGGTAGATGGCCTCTTCCCTGCTTCTATTTCTCGTCCGAGGTCTGGTGTTAAGCTTCTTGGTGGCTCTATTAGTCGTGATTTAGTTTTTGCTGGTAATTTTGTTGCGCGTCGGGTCTCTAAGGCTATTTCTTTGTTAGAGGCTATTAGGGGGCTTGATGACCCGCAATGTGAACTTCTTCTCCTTCGTTACTGTGCTGGTGTTTCAAAGTTGGTGTATGCTTTGAGGACTTGCCCCCCCTGGGTTTCTTGAGGGTGTTCTGTCACAGTTTGATCAGGCCTTACGCGCGTCTTTGGAGTTGATTGTTACGGGTTCAGGGCCTGGGTTTGGTGATTTGCAGTGGCGTCTTGCTACTCTTCCTATTAGTATTGGTGGCCTTGGGGTCTTATGTGCTGAGGATGTCAGGTGCTTTGCCTTTATTGCTTCTCGTTTACAGTCTGGTGATTTGCAGGATCGGATTTTGGCGAGGTCTGGGATTGTTTCGCCTGGCCCTATTTTTCAGTCTGCTCTTGATGCTTTCTCGACCTGTTGTGGTGTCGACCCTCTCTCTGTCACCACTAGCTCTCATGTCCCCCAGTTTATGAAGTCTTTGGCAAAGAGTTACTTTGGTTTCATTGATGGTTGTTTGACGTCGCGTTTCGGGTTGAGTCGTCGTCAGGAAGCACTTCTCAGCTGTGTGCGTGCTCCTCATGCGCAAGATTACCTCTTCGCTATTCCGATTGATGGGCTGGGACAACGGATGAACCCGAGACAGTTTCGTGCGGTATTGTGTTATCGTTTGTCGATTCCTTTATTTCTTGATGGTTCTTTGTGCTCGGGTTGCCATGTACATCGGATGGATCTGTGGGGTGATCATGCTGTTCATTGCGCTAGTGATTTGGGGGTTAAGTTTCGGCACAATCTTGTTCGTGATGTGTTGTTTGATATTTGTTCTAAGGTTGGTGTGTCGGTGAGGAAAGAAGCTGATATGGGATTTGTTTCTGATGGTGGGCGTGATCTTCGGCCAGCAGATTTATTGCTTCACAATTGGTCCCAGGGCAAAGATGCGTGTTTAGATGTTACAGGGGTTTCTCCGTTTGCAGGGGCGGGGTTGGATTCGTGGGTTCCCGGGAGTGCTTTGCAGTCGGCTGTTCAGAAGAAGAAGAGGAAGTATTCTTCTATTTGTGCTGAGCATGGTTACTCGTTTATTCCATTCGCCTTCTCGACTTTCGGGGAGTTTGAGGTGGAGGCGATGGGTACTCTCTCGCGTCTTAAGCGGTTAGCTAGTTGTCATTCTAATGACGCGAGGAGCGGTGGTTTTTTGATGTCTAGACTTAGTTTTTGTATTCAAAAAGGGGTGGGCGCGCAGCTTGTTTCGCGGCTCCCTTCCAATTTTGTGTGATTAATAAAATTGGAATTTTTGAAAAAAAAAAAAAAAATATAATAATAATAATAATAACAATAATAATAATAATAATAATCTCGACTTCCCACTAATTTCTTATAAAACCTATTAGTCTAATGAAGTTATTTATTATAAAAAATAATAATAAAATAATAATAATAATAATAATATTACAATAGGTTTAGATGTGCAAGTAAGTCAATGACTCTACTCAGTAACTTTCCACCAATGCCAAAATATATTTTGATTTGCACACTTGTGGAGTTTTTGATGATTTTAAACAAATATCAAAACGAATCATGAAGGTATCTAAATTTCATCCAACAAAGTGATGTCATTATCTATATTATCTATATTGATTATTATAAATTATCACTTCGTAGTGATCGTCCTTTAATAACGATTTGTATTCTGATTACATATTTTTTAATATCAAAACTTCATACGGCATGTGCTTCATTACCAAATGTCCAAATCCATCATTTTATTGAATACAAAATTATCCAGTAATTGTTTGGTTGTATGAACAGCATCATGTATATTTGTAGCAATATATTACGTTGATACGTTCATAAGTATTGTTATTACTAATTGGTTCAATTAGGTGAAATTAATTATATTTCTCGTACATGCGTGAGAGTTATACACCAACAAATTTAGGGTGTGTTTGGTGAAACTAGCAGTAACAGTTAGCAGTAATGATTAGCAGTAACTCTAATTTGAATGTCTAAAAAGACATAAATAGATATATATATATATATATATATATATATATATATATATATATAGAGTAGGGATCCAGTAAGAAGAAAAATTAAAATGAGAAGAATAAGAAGAAATCCTGACCACAAATTCCACAAAAGGAAGGAGAATTTTAAGGGGAGATGCATCTGACTTTGTAGGTGCATCTGAAATGTGTGGTTGTGGTTTCTTCTTATTCTTCTCATTTTACTTAATCTTCTTATTTGATCCTAACTCTATATATATATATATATACTAGCGTCGTAACCCGCCCAACGGGCGGGGTCGTTACGTAAATCTTCTTTAAAAGTATGTTTGTGTATTAATTATATATGTTTGTAGTGAGACTCGTTTTGTTTAAGAAAAAAACTTAAACAAAACTAATTTTTGATATTTTTAGGGCTTGACCAACCCAACGGACTTTTGTGTTCGATATCAATATTTCATCATACTAATATCACTAAATAAAACTTGGTATTTTTATTCTTCCAAAAATACATATATATGATATACACTGGTTAACTTTGAGAGATTTATTTTATATAATATTCATTGATAAGATAGAGGATAAACCTTTTTCTGAAACCACGTTGTTGGATTGATGAATGCATATCTGAGAATATAGTTGAGATCAATGTAAACTCTTAGTTTAGCATATATTCTATGAAGCAATCATATTTAATTTCTTTTTCACTAAAAAATAAAAATACATTTTCACCTCTTTTAAAAAATCAAATAACTCAAAAATGGTAAATCGTCAAGTGATAACAAAAAGATACCATTGCGATAAGAATTAAATTATCATTTTATAAAAAGGCACACGTAAAAGTTTTGTGAAATTGTTTTTTTAATCACGTTTAATAAAATTATATATAATTCGTTCTCAAACGTGATTTAAGAAAAAAAATTGGAAAAGGTTCATCAAAAGTATACATGGCCCCTCTATAGAAAGATGATTTAATTTTCTTCACGAAGGTATGTTCCGTTTTGTGCAACGATTAACGGTTTGTGAGATATTTAAATTAAATTCTCTTGACTCACTGATAGCAGGGCTGAAATAAAGCAAAACAAGATGTTGACCCGGTGTTATATCTTGTAACATTCTGTATAAATAAGTTATAATTAAAGAGCACTTACTAAAAGGAATTATAGTTGTGGATACTGACTTGAGTAGTAGTGGTTTACGTCATACTCATCTGAAAGCTGGCCTAAAATAGGCAGCATGACCATCTTGAATATTCCTTCAATCTATAAGAACAAATGAACACATAGCATGAACCGTCAATGAATCCAGTATTAAACTGTACAACCGGATGTACTTAGACTAAAATGTGTGTTCCAAAATTTAAAAACAATTAACTAACTTCTGTCTTTCTGTTTTTATACATATCAAAGTTCAGTTAGCATGCTAGATTCTGCACAATGCTTTCATAAATCTCTCTACTAATTAGTCATAGGCTTTTTGTCTAATATATATCGTTATTTAGTGTAGTAATTAATCTCTATCAATACCTTTGGAACATCATCTTTCTTCTATGCTGGCTTCCACTGATGCGGACGTGGTTGAAGCATGTCTCCAAACTCTGTTAGCTTTCTTAAGGAAATCAATTGGAAAACGCATTATAAGAGATGTATCTCTAAGTTCCAAGCCCAATCGTGCCCATGAACAATTTACAACGGCCAAACCTTTCCTTGTTATCAGATCTGAATCTTCACTTGACAGCACTGAAACACCAAAATTTGATAATTACATATCAATAAAGCAACCAAATAATACACATGATAACTACCTTTAATTAACATTTTCAAAAATCATACAAATGAACCAACAATGAAAAGAAGAGTTACCTTAAAGCTACATACAAGACCTACCCTTAACACAGATCCTCCGTCATTTTGGGGCCTCTTGAACTTCTTCACACGCTTTTTTAGAATCTCCTTATCAAGTTTAGGAACCGCCATTCCACATCTTTCATTTTCTGTATTTCAGTAGACCAGACTATAATCTACCATGAAGAATTGATAATAATGATGTATATCACAATGACTGGAGGTTATAATTCAAAAACAAATAGAAAGTGTAACCTTTGACCATATTATTTTGAACCTGAGCAGGGGTAGGCCCGATGACTGGAACCAATGACCGCGGAAGTGGTTGAGAATCAGTGACAGTCGGAAACAATTCAAGCCAAGAAACATCCACACCCAGTGACTGATGTGCACGGTATATTCAGAGTCCTAATTAAGGTTGCTGCAAAACTGTCTAAATACAATTTGTTATATTGAGAGTTAAGAAATATTCAACAACACGGAAAGAATGAAAGAAACCGACCCTCTATATCCAGCTCTCATGTCAAGCATAAGCTTCTAAGTGCCCCAACGTAAAGCGCGTCAGTAGCTAACTATTATTTCTTTTCAGTATTTAGATTCTGCCTTAAAAAATCCTTTCTGGAAAGTGCTCGTTCACTTTAGGTACTCTCTTTTGACAAGATTGCGATCTGCAAGAGCCTTTGGATCATATTCTGCAATTTTACAGTACACCTGTATTTGTGTTCATTTGTATATGTTTCTTATCCAAGCTTGGTCTGGTAGAACTGATGATCCGGTTGTTTTATTTGACACTGAACCAGAGTTCATCAACTAACTGGTCACCTTATTGAGCTATGAAGGACCTTAAATGCAACAGCTAAACTTTGCCAATTCTGCAATAAGTGAGTTAGGAATAAAGCATTCTTTAGCATGTTATATATATGTAACCTCTCCAAATTCGGGTATATTATCAGTAGAGGAAAGATACTTCCATGGTTTATCTGTGTGGTCGACATCAATCATGTTGTCGCCATCTCCAATTGTTTTAAAAAGCAATCCCAAACACCACGCAACTCACAGTTATGTTTGCCAATAAACATAAAAATTGTCCAACGTGGTCAGTTTCCTGTTATTTGTCAAGCCTCAATCCTTAAAAAAATATAAAATACCAACAATACTATTTTTTACAATAATCAGTTTCCTGTTATATGTTTTTATTTGTTACAATAATCATACTATCTTTATATCAAGTAGTTATACCTCTATTTCAAACTGCTGCATATGATGTATCCATAAATACATTATTACTTAAGGTTTCTATCAACTACATAGACCTCTAATCATCTACTTGTCAGCGAAAAAGTATGAATAGAATTTCTTGGTCAGATTAATTTAGTAAAACGTATGCTATATTGAAAAGATACGATCAAACCATGATAAAAGCAATATTAAAATCCAACCATATAAAAAATAAAAAAAGGGTAAATAGCTATGTACCGGCACATTTTGCTCAGCGATCACCAAATGGGTCAACACCATTATTCGAAGCATCCTTGATATAGGGGTTTCTCATTCAAGGTGGAGGCATTACTCAAATACATAAGGCCACAGCAGACGGAGGAACATACCCCTGCTTATGTCAGAGATTCTGTTACGGCTTCAAAATCCGATTTAGTTTCTTCCACCAAAACTACCTTGTCGTGACCTAAAGCTTCTGGAATAATATAATCCGGAATACTGCAAATTTTCGACGCACAAGGCATTCAGGTTTGAGTCATAATTCTGAAAAGAGGAAAAGGAATACATTATGTATAAGTAGGTGTTCGATCCAATAAAAAGGTACAAAAATATTAATCAAAACAAACCTTATTCATCTTCATATCATAAAATTTGAATGGTTCAAATATGATATAGGGAACGAATAGTATTTCATCACATACTATTTCAAACCGCGTCTCTTAGGAATCTTGGTTTCGCTCTTAACCCTTTACCATGTTCTCCTTTTATACACACGGAAAGTTATTAGAACTATCTTATTAATTGGGGGTGTTAGGATAAGCTGACGTAGGCAGTTGGATATGTTAACAAACACAATAAGAAGTGATTTAGGGGATCCAAACAGCCTATGTGTATTACCTTATGTTTAATCAGCTAAAGTGTCGTCTCATGGCATTGTGTTCTGAATTTTGATAAATACTCCGTAACAGAGATGGATAAGTGGGTGTTTGGGAAAGCTTATTACCTAAAATGGATTGAATCATGTTACGTTTGTCTTAAGCAAAATATACCTCAAAACATATGTCATTGTGTTCTGAATTTTGATAAATACTTCGTAACAAAGGTGGATAAGTGGGTGTTTTCTAAGAATCTGGATTTATGAAAGTCTGTAGTTGGACATCACATAAAACAACAATTACTTCTGAATATAAAGTTTAAAAAACAATTTGATAGTGACTGTATAAAAATTTGAAATCTATGGTTTTAGAAGACAAAATGATACACATGAAAAAAAGAACACTCGCTGACAGAATGACTACCATTCCTTGAATCAGGCGGACAGATGGAACCGGATGACGATTGAAGCAGTCCAGTAACTTTTGCGGTAAGACTGAAAATTCAGTAAGCACTACAACATATGTATTCATTATAGAAATATAAGCAGCGTGTAAAAGTAGAATCATCACAATATATGCACATGAAGATTCATAACAAACATCAGTTAACTTGCCTTCTATGCTTGTGTATATGATCAATGGTAGCATGCACCTGACTTACATGAAATCTAATGTGGGATCGATCTTGAGACTTATAACACTGATGAATTAAAGGACATATGATACACCAAGACACAATTAATCAAGAAGTTTATGTAATAAATGAATGAAAAATACTGATGTCACCATTGCATGGCAAGTTACCTATATAAAACATTAAAGTCAGGTGAAAAGTTAGTCCTCTGCTATTGCTCATCACCACCATCACTTACAACTTTGTATGTGCTTTATAACAACAGAACACGAACTGAATAGATCACTGGTGGCATAACTGAATAAACAAACAGAAGAAATAGTATTCAGACCGTTTTTCACATGCAGCTTTCCGATCATATGCTTTCTATGTTTTTCTGAGAGGGATACGATTCATTAGGGTTTCTTAGGGAGACGTATTATGTACAGATATGTCATATATATCTTTGATATATTTTTAAAATTTTAAAATATATTTGTATGATATATTATATGGATAATTATTTGGATAAATATAACATATTAGTAATTAAATAACCGGACAATAAATATATGGGTTTAACACACTAAACAAAAACAATATAATAGCTCAATTGGGAAACACCAAAACCAATAACCCGAAGGTCATGAGGTCGAATCTTACAAACCCCTTTCAAAAAAATATTTTTAAACCCTATGATTCAAAAACTCGGTTACCAAACAGAAATTTCAAAGCTGCGTTTTCAAAACGTGATTTTCAAACAAAGTGCGTTTTCAAATCACGTCAAAAACTGTGGCCCGCCCAAAATGAGTTAAAAAAGGAAAAAAGTGAGATTTTCTAGCAAATACTCAAATCCTATTGGTTAAAAGATGTGACTGGGATATGACTGGGATCAAAACTGTGGTTTCAAGTCATAATTATACCTATATATAATATAGATATATATATATATATATATATATATATATATATATAGAAAACTCTTTTTAAATTTAATGTGTTATATTAATAAGGCTATTTATGTAATTTACTATGTTTATGCTTTTTAACTAATTATGCTCTTCTAAAAATGCTCATTGAAAGAGCATATGAGCATATGAGAAATTAACGTTTTTATGATAAAGGCTAATGTTAATGGTTTTAACCAAACAAGATTTTTTTTATCAATATGATAAATGTTAATGCTAATTGTCAAAAATACTCTTAGAAAAGCTGTTACCAAACACAGCTATGATAAACGAGCTTTATAACAAAGGGATAAAATTGTATAACAAATTAGTAATTTGTCATTAATTCATTTATACATTTAAAAATAATTTGTCTCAACATATATATTTTTGAGTTTTGCTACATCCACAAACATCTTACAAACAAATATCCACAAAAAGGACGTGGCATGTATTTATTGGTGAATTTTTGTATCATTTCTCTCTTTCTTATTTGATTAACCCAATTAAAACATGACACCTCTTCTTTGTGAAATGTTGTTTGTGGTTTGTTTGTGGATATAGCATTACTCTATATTTTTTAGCAGTGATCTATTGACAAGATAAAGAAAATGAGAAGAAAATGAAAAATTATTGATAAATTTTTTTGAATAAGATAGAATTTTAAGTTACTCACAACAACGATCTTCATTTTTTCTGTCACGACATTTTTCTCTCTCTGACGATTTACAACGACTTATCTATCACAACAAGGCGATCTAGTTCAATTTTTTATTCAATAAATAAAAACATTACATTTAATAAAAAAACATTATATTAAATAAAAAAGGTTACAATTAATTGCGGTTACCCCAAATGTGTTCTATTAGATCGGCTTTTAGGTGTAGGTGAGCTTGTTGGTCAATTATCTGCTGAGTAGTTACCATCGATTCTTCATGTGTATTTACTAGATCGTTATCACCATGTTGTTTTTCGGGATGAAATGTAGGTGATCTCGTCGTCTCGTTACGTTGAATTATCAAATTGTGTAATATGATGCATGTGTACATTACATCCGATAGTCTACGTTTTGACATTCCCCGGGTTGGGTTTTTAATCGGCTTTCATTTAATTTTCAATACACCGAATGCTCGTTCCACATCTTTTCTTGCTGCTTCGAGCTTCGTTTAAACATTATCTGTTTATGATCATTCGTCCCCGCATCTTTTATAGACATCATAAGAACCGACCATTTCGGATATATCCCGTCAGTAAGATAATATCCCCTCGGATAATACACGTTGTTAGCCACGAATCCCATATCTGGTGCTTTCCCTGATTTAAGATCATTGAAAAGAGGGGATTGACGAAAAACATTAAGTCGTTATTCGTCCCGGCTACACAAAAGAACCCATGCCAAATCCATAAGTCTTGAGAGGCGACCGGTTCCAATAAAATGAAAGGATTTGACCCATGATCACGTCTATAAAATTGAGCATGCAACGAGACAATTCTCCCACGATCAATCTGTACAATCTATACTTCCTATCATCCCAGGAAACCCATGATTTTCCTCGTGACGAGCATAGAGTTTTTATATGTCGGTGTACGTCGGCTTTCGCAAGTACTCTTTACCATATAATTCAATGATGGCCTTACAAAATTTTGGAAGACAATCACGGGCTGTTGACGCGCCCATTTGCAAATATTAGTCAAGTGCATCAAGAACAGCACTGCACGCCATTTGAAGAATAGCGGAAGTGCATTTCAACAATGTCGTAAGACACTCTCGACCTGTACAATGAATCGAGTTTCAAAATAAGGATATTTATCGGTGACGTCGCGAACAATTCGTAAAAATAGTTCTCGCTCCATTCGGAACTACGTACGGAATGTCTTCGCATCATACTGCAACCAATCAGTAAAATAAGCCGCCACTAGACGACTATGCGCACCCTCGTAATCTCTATTTATGTAGGCTCGTTTTGGAGGCTTTGATGCTTCGTAATCCGTTTGACAAGCTTGCGTAAATACCGCAAACTCACTCGTAACTTCATACTCATCGTCGGAAGATTCGGTAAAAAATAATTCGTAAGAAATTGTAATTTGAAAATTTTTAAGTTTACTGTGTGTTAAAATGATTGTATAAATGGGTTTTTTTATAAGGATAAAAGGGTTAAATTTAAAAAAAAATTAAAAAGATTTTTTTACACAAAGCAACGGCTATTTTTTTTTTCATGTTTTAGACAAGGTCGTTGGTGGGATCGAATATCGTCAATTGACCGAGGTGACTCGGTCGTCGCTGACCTCGACCGAATGCGACTAGGTCGACCGATACTGCGTTGCAGGTAGCCTTAAGGATAGATGCGTCAATATTTGTAAGTGCATCAAAATGTGTGATTTTGATATCTTATTATCATTTTATTTTAATTTTTCTTCTTATTTGATTCTAATTTTATGTTGTATATCATTTTTCTACTTATACTCGCATAACATATAATATAGATATCAAAACATAATATTTTAAATATACAAATTAATTACAATAATATGCAAATCATATATTTATAAATAATAATATATTAAATTATATTACTCTCCAACTTAACTATTAGAGTTTTTATTTACTTTAGAGTAAAATCTTTTTTTTAAACAAAACTTAAAGTTCGATTTTTTAAAAGCCAAACAAATAGCTTCCGCTCCAAGAACATAGGATTGTGTTAAAGAATGTTTTCTTAATAGAAAATATTTTTTTATTTATTCTTTTAAATTTTTATGTTTTTTCTAAAAACTTCTTTATATTATAAAAGTTTTTTTTTAAATTGGCGGTGAAAAAAAGACATAAAATTATATATGTCAAATTTTAAAAAAATAAATCTTTTTAGAAAAAATGATAAAAAATAAAACTTTAGTGGTTAAATTTCAAATAAATTAGCTTGTGTTAAGTAAAAATTATAAATTTTCATATTTTTAATAATTTTAAAAATTTTAACAACTACCGCTTACACTTAATAACCTAATGATATTACAATTACAAAATACTAAACACATTTTTTATATCATCATTTTAAACTAAAATGTTAAATTTAATTTAATTTATTTATAATCTCGTGCATGCATGAGAATTATAACTAGTTATGAGTATTACATTGTCTAATTATTTTTCTATTCTATTTTAAAACTGTAAACTATGATAAGTTTAATTCATTAATCACTATTTATCTCTCATAACCCTTTTATTGATTTTTACGCTTATCATGATTATAAAGTTAGAGAATTTAGCATTTTGCTAAAAATCGTATTTTTCATTTAAAGGTGAGGAAAATAGTTTTCACTGCCACCAAACTCTCTCAAACCTTCCTTGATCATATCCAATTTTGTTGCTTCTTCGGCGGTCGGTCGTTTGGATCTCCTTCTTTCATCCTTCTTTGTATATATACTTCTTTCTTTGTAAAGGTAGGTTTCTCTATTAACTCCTACAATAATACCCTTTTGCTTTCAAATCTGTCACTTATTAGTGAAGCCGTCTCTATTCCGGCTATCGCTTCATACCGCCGAAGGCTTGCCGTTGTATTGGGTTTTGGATTTAGATTTATTTGGCTTAGGTTTGGCTCTTTTAGAGATGTTAGCTTTTATCTTCTTAGTATGTTTTGTGTACCTTGTGTACTTTTGCCTAAACTACACCTTCATATAGGTATGTTCACGAAAAGCTCACATTGGTGATTCCTCCTCACCCTTGTATTGTGTTGTTGTCCCCGCGTCACAACCTTTATGGTGTATGTTTTGGCTTAACTTAACTTGTTACCTTGTGTATTTTGTTTGGTAAATCAGATTTGATTTTGCTCTTTATGTTCGATGTAACTTGTTATGTTCAACTTTCCTCCGTTTGTAAGATGTGATAATGAAACTAATGTTAAAAAAAATAGGTGTGAGGATATTGAACTGTTAATCGGACTAGATTAGAAAATCGGATCGAACTAGACCAACATATTTCGATCCGGTCTTTCATTCATGTTTTTTGTTAAATTTGGTCTTCGGATCGCTCTTAAAAAATCAAACTATTATGCCTGTGGGACCAGATCATACCAAAGGCCGAGCAGGACCGGACCGGCTCGAAGCGAACAATTTCGATATGATCCTCGATCCGATCCTCAATCCGCCTTCTTGAACAATTTCGAGTGTTAGTCTTAACCGGTTTGATTCATTTTTCAGACAATAAGCACCCTAATTTCGTCTCATATTAGGTGTAAGCTTTTTTGGAGTATATTTTAATACTAATAAATTTCGGTCCTTGGTTTCATCTTACGTAGAACCACACAGTACGATTTGTTGAATTGGATTGACTGACTAACCGGACAGAATTGACCCCCACATGAACCATATATCTCATTTAGATTTTAAACCGTGCCTACCTCTATCATTAACATAAAACACAGAATTAGAAAAATACATTTACTACTGTTTTCTTTCACTTACTTTTTGCAGTATACTAGTTTTATTTTTAACGAATTAACTAAACTTTCTTCAAAATATGTAATAATAATTTCAAGAGTAATATAATAAACGTGATCAAACCTTCTTATTTATTTTTAATAGTGCACATTTAAAATTGGGATATCTAAAAAAATCGTTAAAAATAATATTAGGACGAAGAGAGTATCTATTATACTATAATTTTAGGCCATCTAATTGAATGCAGAGGGCTCTAAATGCGTGTGGAAGATGTTTGATTTGCCAGGGAAAAAAACATCCATTGCCAAGTTATTGAAGGGTTGCTGCAATTGTATCTCCACTTAATGAGATGGTCCATTAATTAGCTCCAGGTATTTTAATAGCCTCCTGATCTGGTATCTCAGTCATTATGCAGTTACAATCTCTGTCTCACTATAAAGAGGCTGTGCAATGGTCCAGTATCTTTAGTATTGTAACTGCACAGCAAAGTAAATACCAAATGTCAAGTATTTTTGTACACAAAGATTTGGCTATGATGTGTGAGCCTAATTCTGTACAAACTATGGTGAACAGCAAGGCTGTTGGGAGCTCAAGCAAAGGTGTGAGTGCCTCCAAAAGTGGTGGGGTTGCAAAGCCTGCCTCTAAACGTCCAACCAGCAAGAGGACTAAAAAGGTTTCTGACAATACCCTAGCAATCACAAAAAAAGATGTTGGTAAGGAGGTTCCCACTAATGAAACACTTGTAGACGAGCCTTTGTATTTAGATCAATTGGAGATGAATACTACTGCCTCTATTATTGTTATGGTTGATAGAGTTTGTGATGTTAATGCTATAAAAGGGACTTATTTGAGTACTGATTTTGTAGTCTCTGATGCAAAGGTATATTTGCATAATAGATTAGATATTGTTTTATACAATATGGTTTCCTATGATTATTCTAACTTTTATATTGTTTTAGGGTAATACCATTCATTGCACTACAAAAGGGAGTATGGCTCACAATTTTATGCGTGTAAGAGAGGGTGATATATACTTAATCAAGAATTTTATTGTGCACCAGAATAAGGTAGAGTATCGAGTGAAGAAAGATGATACCTTCATGTTGGATTTTAATGGAGCGACAACAATCAGAAAGGTTACTGTCAGTCCTGATGGCTTCATTAGATATCCTTTCAGCTTTATTCCTTGGGACCAAATTGTAGCTACAGATGGCAAATATTTAATTGGTAAGATATGTGTAATTATCTAATAGCTTAAAATAATTTAAATTAGTGCATAATAAATAACTGTTAACATCCATATAAAAAATCTGTAGATGCTACCGGGTATGTGACAAATGTTGGTAGGACAGGGTCCAAGAAGTTAGATTTCTATCTTGCAAATGATAGGTATGTACTTATTTACAATTGTTTTGTTTTCGGTTCTATATCCTAAGTTGTTCTTTTTATTGAATCAGTGAGCAGTCAATGCGGGTCATCCTATGGGGAGCCCTTGGCGACGTTCTCATAGAGAAAAAAAACTAAACAAGTTGGTTTATGCCCCATTGTTTTGTCATGCGTGTGTCCCAAGATTTATAACAGTAAGTGCAAATAATTTTTATATGTATTCAAATAATGTATGTAAATATGTTAAATGAAGTAGTGTTATTACCTTTTAGGTAAGCTATATTTGTCCAGCACAACCTCAACCAAAATTTATGTTGATTTGTAAATACCAATTATCCATGACCTGAAAAAGGCAAACAGGTTAGAAAGTATATGTGTATTTCTATTGGGTTTGAAAAGTTGGTTGTATTCTTACATATACCTTGCCGAATGTTAGGTGTGGTGTTCAATCAGGAAAAAGAATTGGTCCAGTCGATCCAACTGAAGCAAGAGAAGGGACGATGAAAAATCTCCTTATGTGGGCCCGGAATAGAACAAATGATGTATGTTCTTTTCCTTTTGATTACTCCTTCTTCTAATATCAGCTTGCTGTAATTTAATCTACATTATTGTGTTTGTAGTCTGCGACCTTCCATTGTAGGCTGAACATCGACAACATAAGGACAAGACGAGGCTGGAATTATCCATCGTGTAGGTCTGCTATGTAGAAATGTAAATCTTGCTTATGTTTTTAGAGAGAGAAAGAGATGGTGGATTTCACACTTTTAGAGAGAGAAAGTTAAGAGAACTATGTGTAAATTATGAAACCACACACCCTCTCCATCAAAGGAGAGGGTTTATATACCCAAGCCCATGAAATGGGCTTGGGTTTACATTAGGCCGCCGACCCATACATTTCATGGGCTCGGTTTTGGGCTTTGTTTAATAAATGTAAATAACTAAACTACGAGCTATAACATGGACTATTGTTGGAGTGACCGATCCTTTCTAATACATAAAACGTATTTCCAACAATCTCCCCCTAAGGGAGGTCACTCCAAACAAGGGCGATACCCGAGTTACAATAATGAAATAAACCTAGCATACTATGCTTGTCTTGAGCTCGTAGTCTTCGTCTTTCTTTTCTTTTTCTTTTTTGGTGAACATGCTGATGTGATCTTTGATATCAATCTTTAGCATCAATCTCTTGCCTTGATCTCATGCATCCATCACTTGTGATCTTCGCCTCTTCGTGACACCATGTCCCACATACTTATACCTTCGTAATTCTTGAAAGCTTCAGAGTTCGATACAGCGGAAGACTTAACTTTTAGGCTTTCTTGAATTTGATGAGGTATTAAGTGCATAAAGTATAAGCATGCGGGGACGACTTCTTCTTGGATCCCGCAACGCCACCGTCTTCAAATGCCGCAACATAAGTAGACACGAACGAAATGGCTTTGAACATTTCATTCTAATTCGGTAGCATTTTACCTCCGGTCGGTGAAGATCGTTGGACGATATTAGATATTGTACCCGTGACGGATAGTTTCAATTAAGTAACTTCCTGACAGGATTTCGCGGGTAAACCCTTTCTCTTTATTCGACCGTCCAAAGCTGACTGCGAACATAAAGAGTGAATCATTTGGATAATAATATCCGCATGATTTGAAGCCGTCAATTCATGTTCCTGGAACAAGTGAAATTCAATTAAGAACCGCACCATCGTTGCTTTCCAGTTGTCACGAGCTTGATTCGTATAGAATCTTGCAAGTTACCTACCAAGTGTTGTTTGAGGTTAACACTAGAAGGATTTCCACTCATCACTGTGAACTCTAAGGTATCACTCTGAGTGTTCTGGCAAGATCACTAAGATATTGCGTAGAGGCCTGGAACGTGTTTAGATTCAGTTAAGAATTAAACAGCTGTTGCTTTCCAGTTATCACAAGTTTGATTCATAAAGAATCGCACAAGTCACCTACCATGAGCTTTTTGATATTCGCTCAAGAAGGATTTCCGTCTTCATTGTAAATACTTTCGTATTACTCGGATGTTCAGGCAAGATCACGAAGATTTTGCGTAGGACTCTTAAGATCTTTCTTACTTTTCACAGTATGTGAAGAAGCAAGGAAATGTGAAAGTGTGTCCTAATGAGATATTTGATGATCTCAAATGGCTCTAGACTCGATCGTGCATTTTGGATTTTAGTGATAAGAGGGTGGAGAGGAGTGCCACCATTTCAATACCAATTTATTTGGAGTGAATAAATCAATAGATAACGTGTTGTCTTCGTGTGATTAAAACAAATATCTTTTAAGAGATATCTGAGTTAGATGGGATGGGTTGTACATTGCATCACTTGGTCCATGATGTCTTATCTTCAATATCAAGCATCATTAAAAATGATCTCAATAGCATATGTGTTGACCCGGTTTCTGCCTAAAGTTGTAAGGAGGGCTTCTTTCTTTACACCCTTTATCTTTACAATTCTTTTTCATTCTTCAACCCCTTCAATGCTTACCAATACTTCATAACTAGCACCTTGTTGTGATTGTTCCAGTGCTAACTTAAGTACTTGGTCGGCATTCAGCTACGTTCACAATCTTTCTCCAACATTCCTAAGGACTACTATTTCTAGCTATGGAATGTCCTTGGGAAGATTCCTCCGGTTCTGGAAGAATCATAGGACTTAACCTATCCTACCATCCTTATGTCACCACAGTCTTCATCGTCGTGAAATAAATGGGTTTTGGGTAAGTATATGTCACCATTAAAATCTATTTTGATATGCAAATCCGTTTTGCTCCCCCTTAACATATGCCACGATATTCGAAAACATTTCGCACATGTCGGGATGAGCCAGCACATTCAGTCAAGCCATTTGTGATAATATCCCATATTAAATCACATTTTCTCCCCCATATTAAAAATATTAACCCAATCGATGTTTTTAATATCAATTGATGTAATGAAGTTTTAATAAAGGTTTTGGGAAGAAAAATGCAAGTCCATTTAATCTTCATGGTATCAAATGTATGAGATATGATACCGATTTGTAACATGACCACATATTCACCATATTAGGAAAAATTGACAAGGTTGGACCTGATTGATGAGAACATCATATGATAAGATCAAATGGTTCTTGTCAGCATATGTTGGTCGCCTCGTCACGTCTGAAGTCGTCTCTTGTCACCACGTGTACGATTGGTATTGTTGTCTTGACACCAACTTGTGAACTTGGCACGTTCGGCATCGAAGATTCTGAATGCTTGACAATTGCTCCCCCTCAATTGTTGACCCGTGTTCTATTGAAAGAGCTGTAGTCGTCGGTTGAGTAGTCGCATCGTCGAGGATGTAGATACCAATTGTAGATTGCTATGGTTGTAGAGATGATAGCTTCATGAAAACAAGACTTCTCTTGTTTTAACAAATAAATGCACTGAAACGTACATAGATTTGTGTTAGACCAAGTTATAAAGTAAACTTGATCCCTTACAAGGTTTTAAAGTAAACCTTGCCTGAGAAAATTAATTCCCGTTGTGAGCCAAAGCTTTCATAAGAGATACTTGACTTTAATATGAAAACCGGGTTGCAGTCTGAAATAACTACAAGCCATTTTGGCATGTTTTATGAAATATTTATAACTTTTGTACGAACTCTATTTATGGCGCCGTGTCGATATTAATCAACATTTCTAAGGCCGTAAATATTATCGTACCAAAAGACATGCCTTTGAAAAATAAAGTAAAAATATTTTTGGATTTTTATGAATTTTTCAATTTTTATGGTTTTTATATGGTTTTATATTTTTGTATTTTGCTTTTGTGGATAAAAATATAAACAATATATACAAATGATCACCAAGGATACGGAGAATAGTTTTACCACCACTATTCTTTCGCTTCATCTGCCAGTTCCTTTAGAGTCTCAGGCGAGAAAGTTCTCATTCCTAGCTTGTCGGCCAAAAATTCAATTCGAGCGCGATCTAAAGCCTTCGTGAAAATATCCGCCAATTGATACTCAGATCGGACAAAGTAAAGCTCTATTACTCCATTTTCCACTTGCTCCTTGATGAAATGGTAGCGAATGTCAATATGCTTCGACCGGGAGAATTGAACATTGTTGCAGCATAAGGCAATTGCACTCTTGTTGTCGCAGTACATCGGAATTTTGTTGAAACCTAGACCATAGTCGGTTAATTGCGATCTCATCCAAAGAATTTAAGCACAGCAACCGGACATAGCTATGTATTCTGCTTCCGTACTTGAAATTGCAGCGCTTTTCTACCTTTCCGATGCCCAACTGATTAGTCGATCTCCTAGTAGTTGCAAAGTTCCACTCGTGCTACGCCTTGTATCTTGACAACCCGCGTGATCCGCATTTGCATATGCCATTAGTGCAATAGAAGAGTCCTTCGAATACCAAAGTCCCCGATTAATGGTTCCTTTAAGATATCGAAAGATCCTTTTAACAGTAGCTAAGTGTAACTCAGTAGGCCTAGTTTGACACTTGGCACACATACATATAGCAAACTGAAGATCAGGTCGACTGGCTGTGATATACAGAAGAGTACCGATCATTCCACGATAAAGCGTCGGATCAATGGCAACTCCATGTGGATCTGCATCAAGCTTAGTTCGTTCCACCATTGGAGTATCCACGGGGTCGCAAGATTCCATCTTATACTTCTTTAGCGATTCAAGGGCATACTTGGATTGATTGATAAAGATGCCTCTGGGACTCTGAGATATCTGAAGACCTAAGAAGAATGATACCTTTCCCATCATTGACATCTTAAACTTGGAAGACATGAGTGTCCCAAACTCATCCGATAAGGTTTAGGTCGAGGCTGCAAATATAATATCATCAACATATATTTGTACCATAATCATATCTTTACCTCGTTTCTGAATGAACAGCGTGGGATCCACCTTGCCTTTAGCGAAGCCTTGAGTAATGAGGAATTGTGACAATAGATCATACCATGCGCGTGGAGCTTGCTTCAACCCATAGAGAGCCTTCTTAAGCTTTTACACATGATTAGGATAATTAGGATTCACAAAACCATCCGGCTGTTGAACATAGACTTCTTCCTTGATTTCACCATTAAGAAATGCCGTCTTCACATCCATCTGATAGACAATCATATTCATATGGGCTGCATAAGCGAGGAATAGTCTAATAGCTTCCAAACGGGCAACATGTGCAAAGGATTCCATAAAGTCGATGCCTAATAATTGCTTGTATCCACGAGCTACTAGTCGAGCTTTGTTCTTCAATATTCCGCCTAACTCATCGAGTTTCACCTTGTAAACCCATTTCAAAGTGAGTAACTGCACTTGATCCGGGCATGGGACAAGTTCCCATACTTCAAGACGTATAAACTCATTAAGTTCTTCTTGCATAGCTTCTATCCAACAGGATTGAGTAAAAGCTTCTTGCCATGTCTTAGGTTCAACTTCAGTGAGAAAAGCATCAAAGTGACAAAACATTGCACTTTCTTGTAACTGACTTCGTGTGGATACCGGACGATTAGGGTCACCAATAATAGAATCTATAGGATGATCCTTTGTCCACTTGCTGTCATGTTCACGAATCCGTGGATTGGAGTAAACCGTATTAGGAGCTTCCTCTGAGGTGGACGACCCGGCTTGATTAGGGTCGGGAATTGGTACACCAAAGAATGGAAGTTCACACATTTGAGCGAATTCCAAATCGTGATCATCATCATCCTCTTCATCATCAATAGGCATGACATGGGTAGTTGAAACATGTGTTGGTTGAGAATTACTTGTTGAAGGTATATCTTTACCAATTGTAGGTGCAGATGTATCTGATTTTGCAACGGTTGCTGGAGCGACAACTTCGGTTACCGGAGCTATTACCTCAGGTTCTGGAGCAACAATACTTGGAGGAGTAAAGAATTCATCAAAGAACGGTTGAAACAACGTATCCCATTCCTTCCTAGTAGGTGGTGTAAATGATGATGAAGTAGGGTTGTTTGGGACAAGACCAGAACTAATATTACTGGGTCTCATTTCATGAAGTGCGGGTTTAGAGCTGCTTTGCTCAGAAGCCATTGCTGTCAGCTCATCAAGATCAACATTCATAGTTTCAAGGATCTTGCGAGAGTTACGGTTGTAGATTCGGTATGCCTTCTTTGCGGGTGCATAACCAATGAAAATACCAATATCAGCCTTTGGTTGAAGTTTTCCCAAATTTTCACCATCATTATTTGGATAGCAAAGAGAACCAAATACATGAAGATATGATAAATCTGGTACTTTTCCATGGAGAAGCTCATAAGGTGTTTTACCATGGCGTTTACGAATTAGTGACCAGTTTTGGGTGTACACTGCTGTAGATACTGCTTCTGCCCATAAAAACAATGGAGCCTTTGCGTAAATTAACATCGTTCGAGCAGCTTCCATAAGTGTGCGATTTCGCCTTTCAACGACACCATTTTGTAGTGGAGTGCGTGCAACTGATGTTTCATGAGATATGCCAACTTCTTCATAATAATCACGCAAGATTTGATTCACAAATTTGGTTCCATTATCTGTACGAATGCGTCGGACAGTAGTGTTGAGTCGCACTTGAATCATCTTGAGAAATCCGATGATGAATTTAGGTGCTTCATTTTTTGCTTTAATAAATTTCACCCATGTAAACCGAGAGTAATCATCGACAATGACGAGGGTGTACTTTTTGCCACTAAGACTTTCAACACGCATTGGTCCACAAAGATCCATATGCAACAGATAAAGTTTCTCTTGGTTGGTGTCTTCCGTCTTGGGTTTATATGATTTCTTAGTGCTTTTTCCCATTTTACACGCGGAACACAAATGATCCTTGTGAAATGATAGTTTAGGAAGACCACGAACAAGTTCGTTTTTCGCCAAGTGATTAATAGCGTCAAAGTTAAGATGAGATAACCGTCGATGCCATAACCATGACTTAGTCTTCGATGCTTTGGAGAGAAGACATACGGGAGAAGCGGCCATCATGTCTTGTAGAGACAAAGTATACAAATTATTCCCTCGAGTACCTTTCAATAAATCAACCCCTTCCAAATTACGAATGAAGCAGGTATGCTCTCGAAAAGCAACTTCTAGGTTTGCATCACAAAATTGTCCAACAGAAAATAAGTTGTGACCGAGACCTTCCACATAGTACACTCTTGAGATAATAACATTCCCAATATGATATTCACCATAACCAATTATCTTTGCAATATGATCATTTCCAAATTGAACCGTACCAAGAAACTTGCTGACGAAATTTCTGAGCTGAGAGCGATCTCCGGTCATATGCTTGGAGCAACCAGAGTCCAAATACCAGAGAACAATTTGGACCACCTGTTTTCAATAACAACAGTAGACAATGCATTGGAAACTATTGGTTCCGGAGTGTTAGCAGATACAGATATAGAATTATCAGAATTGCTAACATTTTTGAGACCCTTAGATTTCTTGCGTTTTCTAATGTGAGTTTTAGCACTAACATGTTTTACTGTTCCAACTTTCTTAGGTTTTGGATTATTTGTGGGCACTACAGTGGGAGTAGACCTACTTAAAGGGCACTTAGTTCCTACAGTAGTGTCAGTGTTCCTAGTTAAAGGACACGCTTGTATTTTGGTAGCCTTGGTACTCCTAGTTAAAGGGCACGCTTTCTTCGCTTTAGTGGGAGTGATCCTAGTTAAAGGGCACATATTTCCTACTATAGTGAAAGTTCTACCAGTGGGACGCCACATCCAACCAACTTGGGTTAACACTTTCCCAGTCGGTTTCCATTCTAATCCATTTTTCCGGGCATACATCTCATTCACATGGTCAATAAGGCAAGAATCATGACGACTAGAAAACATACATTCATTGCAATTCCAACATTTCAAATTAGAATTCACACTAGGCTTAGAACGCTGCACAACCGCAGAGCCTTTAGGTTTAGCTACATGATTCTTTTTATTCAAAACAGAAATAACATTCCTAGGATGGGCTTCTACTTTCTTCTTCACTTGACTACTAGATGGGGGCAAGATCCTATCATTCTTCTTGTTTCGCTTAAGCTTAGATCTTTGAGCCTTAGTAGTGGTGCTTACTCCTGTAGAAGGCAACACGGGAATATTAGAAGCTTGTTTTGATTCTGCCTTATCTTTAGTGACCAAAGTTTGAGATGGTTTAGTCCTAGGGCCCTTGTTAAGTGGTGTGACGGCTATAAGGTTCCTTTTGATTGCACTAGAGGACGATGCTAAGACAGTGGCTGCGTTATCCACAACATTCTTACCTTTTAGAGTACGAAGTGTTTCCTTTAACTCAGCCAAGACCAGATTCTTATCACAAATTTGTTCCCTCAAATCAGATATTTCCATCGACTTTCGATTCAATTGTTCAATCAATGATTGATTCTGTGCAGTGGTATCAACACATGCGGGCTTTACTGAATCGAAGAGTCGTGTATTTTTCTGTTTTAAGTTATCAACTTTGGACAAAATCTTGGAAACTCGATTATCTAGATCAAGTTTAAAATTCTCAGCGGCCTCAAGTACGTTCACACAGTTAAGCTCCTTAGATTTCTCTATTTGTATCGGCAAAGATTTAGCAACTTTGTCACTTGGCTGACGCTGTTTTGATTGTAAATTCAATCGAAAATTCTTTTCAAAGTTTGCATCATCGATATTAACACCTTCGAATGACGTTTCAAAGATTTCTTGAATAAATTGTTGCTTGCATTCAAGCAAAATACAATGTGTTTGAATCTCATCAAAACGTTTTGAAAGCAAAGAATATGAATCTTGAAGCTTTAAAAATTCAGCGTCAGATTCGTGACAAGTACTATCTACCACAGTATCCACATATTCAACATTATGCACAATAGAATCATCATCAACACTTTTATTCACACAGACGGAAACTATATCATGAGACATCACTTGCTTCAGAAGTTGATCATTTTGGCGTGAAACCCGTTCTATTTCAATTAAACTGTTTTCAAAAGCATCTTCCATTTCATTGAAAACACGTCTAGCTTCTTCTATTTCCAAAAACAAATCTTGATCAAGATTACTAAGACAAGCCTTAACATTGTCTACAAACGGAACAATTTCATTTCGGAACGCAGCTCTAGTGTGCTCAAAGTTCCATTCACCTTCCGTTATGGCCGAAGCCATTGTACGTTCCAAAATGACCTTGTCAAAATCGGCTAAGTGTTGGTGTATCGCATTTAAATTAACGGACGCCTTACTTACTGGTGGAATTAAATCCGTTTTAACAAGTGTAGGAGACGTACTAGGAAGGTTTTCATTTGACAAACTTTGGGGCACAAGAACTGTTAATTCTGCTAATTCCTTTTGTAAGCGAATGCGTGTCTTTTTCGAAAATTGATCTTTGTTATGTTGATCATAATCAATTGTATGGAATTTTGAAAGCATTTTAGAATGAGTTTCATCCGCAAGTGATTGTGTCTCCTCAGTACTACGAACAAAAGGTGCTTCTTTCGATTTGCCAATTATGGTCATATCATAAAGACCGGGAATATATTCCTGAGCTTGTTTTGCATAACCGGGATTAGGTGGTAAATCTTGAAGACGCTTAAGTTCGAGTTCTTTAAACAATTTAGTTAAAAGATGAACCTTTTCTGTGGAAGCGTATTGTTTTAAAAGCTATTGTTCTTTGAATTTAAGAAGTTTGATAGCATTAATTTCCGATTCAAACTTTTTAGACTCGAGAGTTTCGAAATCTGTTTTAAGTTTCTGAAAATCATTGACAACTGACTCTTTTGCTTTTAATTCATTGGAAAGATTAGCTTTTAATGATTCTATTTCTTTCAAGTGTTCAATCTTTTCAAAACGAAATTGGTCAAATTCAGAATAAGTTATTTTTCAGCTTGAGGGACCATTTCAAAAGCTTTGACCTTTTCTTTATGCAACGCAAGCTCAGCAGTTAGGGTGGAATTTGTATTTACGGATTGTCTAAGAGCCATATGAATTTGATCAATAATATGTTTAGGCACCATGACAAAATCATGTTGAGCATAAGATTCCATACCCGTCGTAGCATTTGGTTGAGGTTCACTCAAATGTGTAGGATTGGATACTACATCATTTGAGTTACTAGTTCTCGAATGCTGTTCGAGGTTGTCATTTTCATGCCCAACTTGATGTTGGTTAGCATCAATATTATTAGATGTGGTTGGTACCTCACTGACGACATCAGAACCGTAGTGAGAGAGATTAGCAACAAGAGCAGCTTGGGCAGAGTGAATGTCATCACAATCCGAATCATATGCGTCAAGATCATCAGCTTGATAAGCTGCATTAGAAGTGGAAACGACTGCAATGCCTTCAGTATCTGCTGCCCTTGGGTCTGCAAAAAATGCTAACTCCTCTGAATCCAAGATCTTCCCCTTAGACTGAGCATCAACCAAATACATCTTCTCACGAAACCATGCATCATCCCTTCTCCTCCTCGGTTGAGTGCATTCCCTAGCCATATGACCTTGTCCTCGGCAATTGTAGCAAGTCACAACCTTTCTTGGACCTATAGGACTTCCATTTCCACTAGCTTGAGAAGTCACAGCTTGATTGTTCCCAGTCCTTGTAGGAGGTCCATATGAATTTTGCCTTCCCTGAATAGGTTGCACCGTCACTTGAACATCTTGAACAGCGGCTTGTTGTCGAGGATTTGAAGAGGTGCGGAGCTGATTGTTTGTTGGTGGAAATCCTCTAGTTGCAACAAGTTTTGACAAGTAAGCAGTGAGATGGTTTAGTACATCAGCTGGCGTATCATTTGGAGTAAAGACCGGTGCTTGGATTGGTGGAAGTTCATTAGAGTAGAAATCTTGTGCTAGTTGTGCTTCAATAGGAAAGTATCCTTGCTGAGGGGTATAGCCCATTGGAGAAGTGTTGGCTTGTGATGGTGATGTCTGATATGGTGGTTGCTGTGGAAAAGATGGTTGATGAACACTTTGTTGATATGCTTGTTGTGGCATCATTGGTGGTTGATAAGATAGTTGTTGTGGTTGCTGATAGTTGTGTGGTGGTGGCTGCTGCAAGTATGATGGTTGCTGATAAGTATAAGCCATGTTTTGTTGAGAAGCATACATTGCAAGTGGATCATGAACTTGAGGTGTAGACAATCGAGCCTCAATCACATGGAATTTGTGTTGTTGAAGAAAGGCTTGAAGTTGATCCACATTGGTGTTATGCAAGTCCTTAGCCAATTTAACATCCGTCACGTATTTTTTCCATTCTGGAGGAAGAGTGTTCAAATACTTGGTGTTCAATTGAAAGGTAGGAATTGCCATGCCATAGATATTAAGCTCATTCAACAATAGGGTAAATCTCAGATAGTAATCATTGAGAGTCTCCCCTGGCACATAGGCAAACTTATCAAACGTATCATAAAGCTTACACTCTCGTTCTTGTTTAGTTAACGAGGTGCCTTGCATGAGAACACGAATTCTATCCCATAACTCTTTGGCAACTTTATGTTTGCTGACGAGTTTTTAGACATCTGGAGGAAGGGCTTGGAGAATGATGTTTGTAGCATACTTATCACATTTATCTTGAATCTTCATATATCCAGTCAATTCACCTGTTGTGCGAGGACGAGTAGTTGTACCTTCCGTCACAGTACCATAATCTAATGGTCCATTGAGCACCGATGCCCAAATGAGATGTCCATTCTCTTTGTTCAACATGTAAAGTTCCATTCGGGAAGTCCAATCCTCGTACATAGACTTCTCCAACATTGGTGGACGATTATCCGTACCCGAGAGGATGGACTTATCAGTAAGAGATGTGTACTCCATTTCGATAAGTTAAGATTTACAAACTTGATCGATCAATGAAAGAAAGTAAATGTGTTTGTTGTAGTGTGTTAAAACTGAGAAATAATGTTAAAATCCCCTAAATTATGTCCTCGAAATCCAAGTCAAAATTACACACAAAATTTTCAAAAAACACGTTGTTTTTTTTTTTTGAAAAATGTCGGATCGTACTCAGATCGCAGTCGTGATCGTACTCAGATCGTAGTTGTGATCGCACTCCCTATGATCGTACTCAGATCGTAGTTGAGATCGCACTCCCTATGATTGTACTCAGATCGTAGTAGAGATCGCACTCCCTATGATCGCACTCAGATCGGACTCCCAGATCGTATTGCGATCGTACTCCCCTATCCTAGTCAGTGATCGTATTCTGATCGTAGTTGAGATCGCACTCCCTATGATCGCACTCAGATCGGACTCCCAGATCGTACCCAACGATCGTACCCTGATCGCACTCCCTTATCGCAGGCAGTGATCGTACTATGGATCGTACTAGGCAATCAGATTAATGGATCGTACTAGGGATCGTAGTTAGATCGTAACAACAGATCGTGACTATGGATCGCAAGTAGAAACCCCCAGGGTTTATGCAAACACAAAGTCAGATCGAACTGAATACCCACTTACCTTATTTCTCGGACAGTACAATAACACAATCAAATCAAGATTCAAAGCCAAAATATGAATCAAACAACCAAAAATTTTGTGTTTTTTAACCCAAATAACAATACCAAATCACTATAACAAGTAACAAGATGAAGTATATCAAGATTAACCCATAAAAACACAAAAAAAATTTGGTTCGTGTGAAGATGGATAAAAAATGGCGAGAATCAAGAACACAAACACAAGAACTAAACAATCATCCCATGGCTCTTGATACCATTTGAAGAAATGTAAATCTTGCTTATGTTTTTAGAGAGAGAAAGAGATAGAGAGATGGTGGATTTCATACTTTTTAGAGAGAGAAAGTTAAGAGAACTATGTGTAAATTATGAAACCACACACCCTCTCCATCAAAGGAGAGGGTTTATATACCCAAGCCCATGAGATGGGCTTGGGTTTACATTAGGCCGCCGGCCCATACATTTCATGGGCTCGGTTTTGGGCTTTGTTTAATAAATGTAAATAACTAAACTACGAGCTATAACATGGACTATTGTTGGAGTGACTGATCCTTTCTAATACGTAAAACGTATTTCCAACATGCTACATGCAAGAAAAGTGTAACAAGGAAGGATGGATACTTCTATTGCGAAGGCTGTAATAAGACTGTTGAATACCCAATATTAAGGTCTATTGGTTCTTCTTAATTTAAATGATTGAAATTAAAAAAACAAACGACTTATTTCCTCATTATTACCTTGCAGATATAGGCTTGAATTGGGCGTGGCGGATGAAACTGGGTATGTTGTGGTTGTTGTATTTGATGAAGTAGCGACTGAAATAGTTGGGTGTGCAGCTGATACCATTGCTGATGTTGATAATTTTGGGAATATTGATTTGCCACCAGCTCTAATGAATCTTATTGGAAATACTTATTTTTTTGAAATCAAGACCCACACTTATTATGAATATGGGTCTTTTGAAAGTTTTACATGTTGGAGGCTCATTTATAATGGGGCATCTGTGGAAAGCGTTGGATCAGGCACGAAAGATGAATATACTAATGAGAGTGTTGAAGTATTGTCCCAAAACAAATCTTGATTCAGCATAAAATGTAGCTCCTGAAATGCCAGTGGATATTACATCCCCTCAAAAGATCGTTGAATATGAATCTCCTTTGAAGATTGCACCTTGCTTGAAGCGGCTTTCCAAAGAGCCATATGTCTCAACTCCTTTGAAGCCTGTTGAAAATAATAAAAAAATAAGGTTTACATCTCATTTGAACACAATACTCTTTCTGCGCACCCTATAAATATAAATACTAAATTGTTGTTTACATTGACATTGTTTAAGAGTGGAGCTTGAGGACTAAGATGCAGAGAATGTTGGCAATTCAGCTGAAGACGCAAACTATGATGACCATGACGGTTCTACAGCTAAGAAGAAAATAAGAAGAAGGTCTGGATAAATTTACTTAGCACCTTTCTGTTGGCCAGCGTAATAACAAAGCATAATCTTACAGTTTAATTGTATTTTTTAGGCTTATTTAGTCAAGCACCGATGAATCAATCTCAGGAGAAGATTAGAAGAACCAATCATGATGCAATTAGTTTTTAAGATGAACTTCTTTTGGAAAAAAATTCTAAATATTGTCCTAAATATTTGGAGGACATTTTTATGCATTTTGTGATAGACTCTGTATGTTTGATAATGTTCATGGCAATCATGTTATGAGGTATTTTGAAAATAACCTATCCATGTTCAATTAACTTTGTTGTCTTAGTTGCAGAATACATTGGCAGCTCAACCAAAGGTCCATATCATCGTTACGATCACCATGTTCCAGAGCAAATCCAATAATTAGATTTGGTTTGTTGACTCAGGGATTTAACCAGGGTAGATGGACAAAAAGTGAAAGCTTCAAGTATACTACAATGAATTTTTAAGATAACTTTTTATACAGATACTAATAGATGTAGTCCTAGCCCTTTAAGGGACTGTGTAGTTTATTGAACAATGTAATATAAATCCCCTGTTATGTTTAACAATGTTGGTTATCATGGATGTTAATAGAAGTTTTTGAAATAATCCTATTGATGTTCAGTTAGCTTTATTGTTGACCGCTCTTAGCCTATTTAGAAAAAACAACCGCCAATGAATCAACAAAAAAAATCCAGATATGGGGGCTAAAATTAGATCAAATAATAATATAACATGGTTTAGCTTAGAAGAAAAAAGTTTACATAATGAAAAGGAACAGCTAAAATTGACTGTCTATTATATAAGAGCTAAAACAATGCTACAACAACGTTTTGCCTAAAAAGTCTTATATGTGAAGGAACTTCTATACAGTATAAATCGTTGATTCAGATGTGAAGGAACTTCTATATATTAAAAACTCACCTTTATACGTTGACGCCGTTGCATATTTATTAAATAATGTTGCGAAGCAATATTGCTTATAAAGTAACTTCTTAGTATTTTATTCTATCTTAAACGGTTCTTTGCAAATTATTAGATCTTCCTAATTCAAATTATAAGAAAACTATGTTAATTCAGATAGAAAAAATTATGTACACGTTAATGAATCATATTCCAACCTACTAATGTCTTCCACTTATTAGCAAACTTATTAAATACATTATATCAAGTGATTCTAAAAGTTTTTTTCTGTTAAAAAACAGATATTATCTGATCAAATTCTACAAATGTCTCTATAATTTTAAAGAATCAAACAACTTCTCACTTGCAACAACTATGGATAAATGTACACATTTTTTCATACCTTCTATGAATCCTATGATTTCATAACTACTTTTATTTATGTCCTATTATTGCCAGATTCTCCACCGCCCAACACTTCTTTTGGCAACATATTCAATAACTATGTTACCATTCAAGCAAGGACAACTATTAGACAAGATGGTAAGGTGCAAAGCTGTTGTAGACTAAAACTAAAAGAGGTGTGTTTTGCAGATTCATGTAAATGAATAAATCTATTTGTTTGTTTAAAAATATTTTATGAAACTATTTATATATTGAAAAGCCCATATGTACCAGGTGTTGCATCCCCACACAGCATACATGGGATAGATCTAGGACACAAAAATGTTGGTGAATGTTCAAAATCTTCACATAAACGTAAAAGCAGACAATCCGCATGCATTCTGTTGAATAATCAGTGTGAAAATAGTTTATTCGTAAAAGCATTTTATTATAACATTGATATTTAAACCAAATATTAACAATCACATGCCCCACCTATCTTTGTCGTTCTAAAAATAACATAAAAAATGTTGCACTTACATCTGTAGGTAATGTAATTTTGAACTTTCGATATAGTCACTAATAACTGATTCCTTTATTAATATGAAGACATTTTATGCAAGGTATTCCTATTTTTTATAATAATATTGGATCTCCATCATATGAATGCCATAACTGTCATGCATAAATGTGGTATGGAGAAAGAAGTGGGAAATCAAAAAAGTCTGCAAATCCTACCTTCTCATTGTGCTGCCAAGATGGAAAAGTGTTGCTGCCCAAATTTAACGAAACACCCCAGCCTTTAATTAATCTCCTTGATTATAACACACCTGGAACATCAAATTTTAAAGATCAGATTCGTGTATACAACAATATGTTTTGCTTTACATCTTTTAGAGCAAAAATAGATCACTCAATTAACACAGGAAGGGGTCCATATACCTTTAGATAAATGGTCAAAATTATCATCGAATGGGTTCTTTACTACCTCAACAAGGAATTCAACCAAGATATGCACAACTTTACTTCTTTGATACAGATCACGAAGTTAGAAACCGTATGCGTGCTTTTATGAATAACGAATCAGAACAAGGAATTGACAGAAACATAGTTGAAACTTTGATGGAAATGCTAGACCACTACAACTCAATAGTAAAGGAATTTTGTATGGAAAGGGATTGGTGCCAGTCACACAATTCAGTTAGCTTTGAATTACGCTTGCTTAGTACCCGAAATACATCAAGGCAGTACAATGTGCCTACTGTATCAGAAGTAGATGCGCTCATTACTAATAATTTTGGTGACACTAATTCTACAAGAGACATCATTGTGACTGATAAAGAAGGTAAACCAAAACGAATCTCCGAGTTACATACATAGTACATGGCATTACAGTATCCTTTGTTATTCCCGAACGAAGAAGATGGTTTCCATGATAAAATTGCTTATCATAGGAACACTAGCATTCGGAAAACAAAGAGGGCATTTGTAACAATGAAAGAGTATTACTCTTATATAATTCAACAAAGAAATGACCAGGGCACTACTTTGTTAAGAGGTGTTCGTCTCTATCAGCAGTATTTGATGAATGCATACGCTTCTATTGAAGTACAAAGGCTTCAATAGACACGAAATAATCAGGACACGCTCCGTGTAGACCTCTATCATAATCTTTGTGACGCAGTTACTAGGGTGACACAAATGCGACAGGTCTTGGGAAAAAGAATTATTCTGCCACGTACATTTATTGGTAGTCCTATGTATATGATGCAGAACTACCAAGATGCAATGGCTCTATGTCGGGCATATGGCAATCCAGACATGTTTATCACTTTCACTTCCAACCCAAAGTGGCCAGAAATAGATGAAATGTTGGGTTATATGCCAGGTCAAAAATCACATGATCGTCCAGAAATTGGCACGCGGGTTTTTAAAATGAAACTAACCTATTTTATGATGATCTAACTAAATATGAAAATTTTGGCCGATCTTGCGCAGGTATTACAATTTACTCATACTTAAATTTATTTAATCCTTATAATGCATACCATTCCTATGACTAAATACTTATGTTTATTTCTATATCAGTGGTATATGTGATTGAGTTTCAAAAACGTGGAATCCCCCACGCTCATATTCTCTTATGGCTGGAAGAAGAAGCTAAATGCAAGACTGCCAGTCAAGTAGATGATATAATCTCAGCAGAACTTCCATCCCCAATTGATGATCCAGAGGGATATAAAGCAGTTTCTGACTTTATGCTTCATGGACCTTGCGGGAAAGAGAACAAAAACGCAGCATGTACAAATGATGGGAAATGCTCAAGACATTACCCAAAGCCGTTCTTACCATAAACAACGATAGATGAAGATGGTTACCCTAATTATCGTCGTAGGGACAATAAAGTGAATGCTGTGAAAGGTAAATTCACCTACGATAATAAGAACGTTGTTCCTCACAATCGCCATCTTCTCTTGAAATATGAGGCACATATTAACGTTGAGTGGTGTAAAAGATCAAAAGCAATAAAGTACTTACTTAAGTACTTAAATAAAGGGCCCGATCGAGCAACCATCATGATAGAAGAAAATGTAAAAAATGCACCAAATGAGCGCTCTGAACAGGTATTCCAAGTGGATGAAATAAAAAATTTCTTGAATTACCGGTTTTTAGCACCATGTGAAGCAGTGTGGCGGCTCTTTTCATATGATATACATTACTGCTATCCAAGAGTGATGCAGTTGAATTTCACTTACCAAATCAAAATGCGATCACACTGAGAGATTCAGACCAACTACCCGCTCTACTTCAAAGAGAAGGCATTGATGTCACAATGTATACTGATTGGTTTGAGTTGAACAAGAGGGAAACGGATGCTAACACATATACTTATGCCTAAATACCTAAACATTATGTATGGAATGACAAACGAAAAAGTTGGCAGAAGAGGAAACTACAAAAATGCATAGGCAGGATTGTTTACTCAACTCCGGCTTCTAGAGAGTGATATTATCTTAGAATGCTTTTGAATGTTGTGAGAGGCCCCGAAGGTTTTGAACAACTGATGACAGTCAATAAACAGTTATGTGCAATGTTCAAAGAAGCATGCTTCTTTATATGGTCTCCTTAGCGATGACAGGGAATGGTCACATGCTATAAAAGTAGCAAGTCAATGGCAATTTGGGCCACAACTCTGTGGCATTTTCATTACAATGCTTTTGTTTTGTAATGTCAGTAGGACTTTACGGCTATTGGAAGAAACGTAGGTATACTTATCAGAGGATATCCTATTCAGAAAACGCAAACTTTTCAAATATCCATCATTACAATTGACTAACGAACGGATTCAGAATTATTGCCTTTTAGAAATTGATGATTTGCTAAACAAAAGTGGCAGATGTTTAGTAGAATTCCAAGATCTCCCGCGCCCTAATCCAAAGTTATTAGCAAACTTGGATAATCGTTTGGTTAGAGAAGCATTAGATTTTGACATGAAAGTAACTACGCGTGGACATGAACAGCTGCATTCCAAGTTGAACCCAGAGCAACATTTAATATATGAGCATGTTATTAATTCGGTCTATAATAAAAAAGGACAATTCTACTTTGTTTATGGACCAGGCGGGACTGGAAAAACATTCTTATATAAGACTATCATTTCAAGGTTTAGATCAGAATGAATGACCGTACTTGCAGTTGCATCATCATGTATTATGCCTATGTATATATATTAATAAATTTCATAGTTTTTTTTATAAAAGTAATTAAAACCACTAAGTACAAAAATCAATTTATTGCAGGAATTGCTTCATTGCTCCTACCATCAGGGGGAACCTCTCATAGTAAGTTTGTGATCCCACTAAAACTAATGGAGAATAGCACGTGTGGGATAAAACAAAACACACAATTAACAGAGTTAATGCTTGAGGTTCAGCTCATTATTTGGGATGAAGCGCCAATGACTCAAAAGTATGCTTTTGAAGCATTAGACACAACATTAAGAGACATATTGGGCTACAAACATCCTGAAAGAAAGAACACGATTTTTGGAGGCATGACTGTGTTACTAGGGGTGACTTTAGACAGGTCCTGCCTGTCATACCCAAGGCAAAAAGATAGGAAGTCGTTGATGCCTGCATAAATAGATCAGTGCTTTGGAAAAATTGCACCGTCTTCACCCTGACACGTAGCATGCGAGTGAATGAAAAAAGAGAAAATGGGGAGGAGAGCCACCCACTCTGATACCAATTATGGAAACCATTATTCATGGATCGATTAAGCTTACTAGGAATGCATCTCGTTCATATGTGTTTAGCATAGCGGAATTGAACAAGACACATAAACAAGGTGTTTAAACAACAAACGAATTTTCTTTCCGGTGTTTACTTCTCATTAAACGTTAACACAAACAACCTAGGCGTCTTTACAAAGACTAGACGCCTAGACACACGAAGACACTTTTAGGTTACATTGTATGAAAACTGATAATAATAACCTACGGTCCTGTATTCTTTATATAATAGAATACAAGACTTTTCTTACAAGAAATCTAATTACATATGAAGTCCTTCCATCTTTTGCACTTTAGTCCTCTTCCTTGTGTAGAAGGTCTCCATATTCTTGTAGTCTTTCATATTTGCATTTATGTCCTTCTTGTTTTATTATTTCATGTTTTGTCTCATCAAATCTAATTCCCGACAATTGATAATGAGAAACAAAATTTCAATTGATGGGTATTAACTGTAGGGGATGGGAAATTGCCAACGAAAAGCGAAGAAGAAGAAGACGAGCCTACATGGATTGAAATTCCCGAAAGGTTTCTTATTAAATCTTGGGATGATCCTATTGGTCGTATTGTTGAAGAAACGTATCCTGATTTTATCATAAGGAAAAAAGATGATGATTATCTAAGAGAAAGAGAAATTTTGACTCCAAGGAACGATGATGCTGATGCAATCAATGAATACATGTTTAAAAAGTTAGGGGGCATCTATAACTTATAAAAGTGCAGATGAAATATGTATGGCATCTACGGATACTCTGGATCAAAAAAATCTATAACCTCTTGAGTTCTTGAATACCTTAAATTCCCCGGGCATCCCACCTCATGAATTAAGCTTGAAAACAGAACTAATTATTATGCTACTTCGTAATGTTAATCCAGGCTTAGGACTCTGCAATGGTACTAGGCTTATTGATGTATCGAGAAAGTGTCAGTGTATTTTAATTAAATACGTTATAGAGCAAATTTAGGAAATTACCCTTACGAAAATGTAATGATCCATAAATAAGCTAAAGACAAATCAATTAAACGCGAGAGTGATCCCGGTTCGTTGTACACAAGGAACTTATAAATTTGAGACGTTCGTTTTGAATTGAACAATTGTTTTGAATTCGGTTTCGGTTTTTATCTAAATTAATTCTACCAATTTTTAATCCTAAAGTGCATGAATCGTAACCCGACTTAAAATCTAAAAGACAATTATTTAAACTATGCAAAATTTAAAAACTTAACTTTAACTATTTTTTTTATGAAACAATTTATCTAAACAAATTTATATTTAAACTAATTCTATTTAAAAAAAATTATTTAAAACTAATTTAATTAAAAAACAATTTTAAAACTATTTAAAATTATAAACTAAATTAATCTATTTAAAATTTTACTTTTACTTTTTAATTAAACAAAATTATTTAAATCAAATTTATTTAAAACAAAATTAATTAAAACTAAATTATTTAAAAACAAATTTTAAATCAATTTAAATATCTAAAGTAATAAAATATTTTTATTTATTAAAATTTTAAACTAATTTCTCTCAAATTAAAAACAACTAATTTTAAAAATCAACTAATAATTTTTATTTAATTTTAAAACTAATAAATTGGTTAAGAATATTTAAAACAATTCTGGCTGTAAACAAAAGAGTACATTAATTATTTAGAACGGAATTTAACAAGAACTAAAGCTTAGCTCAGATGGTTGAATCGTTTGGCTATTGTCCGTGAGGTCACGGGTTCGAGTCCCACAGGGTACTATTTTTTTGTGAATTATTTATTTTTGGAATTTGAAATATTTAGACAGATAATAAGTCAGTACCCAAACAACATGTTTGGATTACTGATAAGCAACAGATCCGAAATACTACTGAATCAAAGGCTATCACCCAAACAACATGTTTGGATTACTGATAAGCAACAAATCAGAAATACTACTGAATCAAAGGCTATCACCCAAATAATCAGTAAAACAATAAGTAAAAACACAAAATAACTACTCAGATAATTCTGATTCAAACAAATCCTCACATGCATTCAACTTACATTAATACAAAGTTGATTTAACAACTATATAGCAGTTAAATGATTAAGCAAGCAATATTAAGTCCAAATTATATCAGCAGATTTCATGATCTCAAAACTAGAAAGTATCTTAAATACATTCATGCTACAAATGAAATGTCTAATCAAGCTAATCAAAGTAGATTCATACACAAACTTTCTTCAATAAAGATCAGATATAATATCAGTCTTTTATAACAACAGCCCTTCAATATCAGTTCGAGAACTAAACATATCTATATTGAAAACAACTAAAACAGATTCTTATATCCAAACTCCCAACTCAAAAATTCAGAAAAGCAGAAAAGAGTAACAATCAACAATAGTAAATTAATACCAAACAGATTTATTTAAAATCACTAAAGCAGATTACACATACAATTAACAATCCTCAAACAAAATCAGCCTAATAAATCTATATCATTTTTAGCTAATCAGCATATAAAACAAATTAAGCAGTAACATTCAACATTTAACTACTTAACAATTTATTCTAAAAAAATCATAAAAAAAATAAAATGAGAATAACCTTTTTGATGATAACCTTTGATAATGAAGCTTCAGCGCTGAGCTGGCGTTAGAACCGAAACAAAACCATCATTTCTCGAACCATTTACACCCTCACGTCACCACCATTCGATCATCTCGAACCAACATCCAAAATAATTCGATCCACAATAATAATAATCTAAACATTAGGTTTAGAATTTATCCCATTTTCACTTTAAATCATCTAATTACGCTATTAAATAAGCTTAATCAAATAATTTTTCAATATATAATATCAAAGTAGACAGTAAAAATAATTGTATAAAATTTTAACAGTAAAAATACTCGAAATTAAAAGATTATGCTCAATAAAACTTTTATTAATCCAGAAAAATATTACAATACTATAAAAATAAAAGTACAATTAATCCTATATCTATTTTGACATCATAACAGTAAAATAAAAATAGGATGATGATTACACATTTTTGGAGGGTTTTTATAGGCAAACCCCAAGCCTTCTTGAGGTAGTTTGTTGATGCAGAAAATCAATCTTGGCCGTAGATTCTTCTATTCTTCTTCTCTTTCTTGATCAATGGCTGAAAAGAGGCCTCTCGCACACAGATTGCTAAGCTGGTACAAATCTGTGCTAGTTTGGTGCTTATGTGGCTTGTTTTCATTGGACAATTGATTAGTGGTGATGAAATCCACCAATCACATGAGAGATGTGACAAGATGGGATGCCATGTATGATTGACTGGTACCACCTTCTTCCTCCCGAAATAATGGAGAGTTATTTAGAGCGCGTGGAGTCTCACTTTCCAAAAATAAGAAAGCCTCAATTTTTTTTATCTAGGGTTTGCTTGGTGGCTGTGATGTTGTTTTTGATCTCTGCGTTTCTATTTTTCTCTCTTTTTTCTTGGGTTATTACGAAAGTGAAAAGTTGACCAATGTAAGTGAAAAGATATATACTTTATATACTTCTTTCACCGTTTATTATTTACCCTAATGGGCTTATGGACCCATAACTAAATAAATACTCCACACCGTCTCTTGTAAATTGTTTTGGGCTTGAGCCCATAATTATACTCCCACCGTCTCATATCTTTTGTGGATTGGGCCATATTTTGGGCTTTAAAATGAATACTTCTTTTCCAACATTTGTCTTTTAGGCCCAATACACAAATGTGGGTCCCACAAATCCCAATTAACTTTGATAAAGTTAAATCCTCAAAAACAAACTTGATGTTTGGCTTCTCGACCTTTTCTTCAAACTTGTGTCGTTTTTGCCTGTTTTTGTGAAGTTGGGTACCTACACACATGAAACAAGAAATACACACATACAATACAATTTTCATAGATTATAAGCAATTTATTTTCATTTATTGATATAAATGATATGAGTAAATTCACTCATATCAAACTCCCTCTTGCTAAGCAATTGCCGTGTCCTCACGCAATGATAAAATAAAGCGCTAACTACACTTTTATTTGAATATTGACACTTTATTACGCAAAGACATAATGTAATGCTTTTATTATTTGAAAAATAACTTTTAGGATCATAAAACTCAAATAGATTAATCGTCCTCGACTTTTCACTCTTCCAAGTCAAGTTTAAATACAAGATCATTGTCAATCATAAGCCCCAATGTTAAGACCACTTATACAAGTAATTTGTGTTAAACTCAATCTCCTATTATTCCTAATTGTATCTCTAGATTTTAAATTTTTTCATTCACCCTAAGGCTCATTTGACTTATTTGATATTTATTAATTAAAAAATGAAGGCAAAAACGGTGTAAACCCAACACTCAAAACCTAACCTCGACTTCAAAAACCATTGTCACTAAAGAAAGCCCACATCAAGGATAACTTAACACGATTTGAGGGATAAAACCCCAGATCCGATATTTGGCTAATAGGACTATTTAAAGCAACAATAAATCCTCCAAAGTCAATTTTGACCTTATTAATGGAGTTAGCAACGATTACATCATACACCTTGAGGCTCTTTAAGATGTAAAAGTGCTCCTTATATATAATCCACACCCGAAGCTCCTTGGACATAAACAAGGGAATTGACATTCACCATCCCACCTTAAGGCTCATGATGATGAAGCAATTTTTATTAAACACGTCACCATGCCATACACCCTAAGGCTCTAATGACAAGTTTAGTGCTACATGACTCCCACCCGAAGGCTCATAGAGAACATGTTTTTATTTATTCTTCTTATTTTTATGATATATATAGTAAGCCAAATTTCCGCAATCCCATGATCAAAAATTCCATGACGCTGACACCCTTAATGTGTTCTCACTTTAATTACAAGGGAAGAAAAGGAAGGAGTTACGAGTTAAGATATTAAGCCTAAACCGCTAAAAACTTCATTTATTAAGCAATTATTTATTCAAGTGTGGAAAATAAATACGAGGAGATAGAATCAAGCACAAAAATACTTACACAAGGAAGAATTAACCCCAAAACTTATGATTAAACTTTTATCATTTCTTTTTCTCCATATTGTAAAACCTCAAAAATGTGAGACTAATGAACACTTAGCCAATTAAATCAAAGTTTTGGATTTTCAAGTCATCTATAGGATCTTGCATCTTCTTAGACTTTATCAAGTTAGAATTTGCGTTTTAAAGTTCCCTTGATAAACGACTTTCTAGGATCAATTATAGGAACTTACGAAAAGTTCTCGTTCTTCAACCCGTATGAGTTAAGACTTTCGCATTTTAAAGTCCCCTATATAAAAGTCTAGCAAAACTTGATTTAAACACGTTAAGGAAAAAGCTAAGGTACAAACTGAGTCGAGTCAAAAACTATTTTTATTTTCACCAACGGAAAGTCTACATTTGTGTAAAAAAACACTTATTTTCTTTATTATTAAACACAAAATAACACTAAAAATTTAATTTTTTTTATGAAAAACGAGAAAAACGATTACGTTTAGACACGACAAAAGCAATTGCAAGCGATTATATCGATTGACTCCCCCATGCTAAAACCAAACATTGTCCTCAATGTTTTCTAGCTCAAGAGTAACACCCCCTTGCTAAAACACGAAGAGTCGAATGCAAAATTCCTAACATGGTAAGAGTACGCAAATCTATAAGCCGTTTATTAATTATGAGTCAAGATAAAACGTTAGATAGTGAGTACCCCTTTTTGACAATCAAAGTATAGAAGCTCGAGTGGACCGACAAAAACCGAACATGAGAGTCTTCAATGATTAGGGTCATACCTAAGATTCACAACACAACAAAACACGAGCACGAGCTTGAAAATATCAAGCCTTATTAGTGTTAGAAAATAGATAGAAGATAGAATGTATGGGACTCCCCCACAAGGCACCTCGTTTTTGTTAATCGAGTCATGAGCTCGACTCGATCTCCACATTCATTGGTCCTTAGGGAAAGTTTGAAAATCCGGAACAACCTCCGTAGGTATGTCCCCTCCAAAGTAGTGTTTCACACGATGACCATTCACCTTAAAGTTAGGCCCGTCTTTTTGAGCAAGCTCAACGGTGCCATAAGGGAAAAATTGTGAAACTGTGAATGGTCTGGACCAACAGGATTTAAGCTTGCCCGAGAAAATCTTAAGTCTAGAGTTGAATAAGAGGACTAGATCACCAACTTTAAAAATGCGGTTTTTGATCTTAGAGTCATGAATCCTCTTAGTCTACTCTTTATAGATCAAAGAATTTTCATAAGCTTGATCCCTTAATTCACTTAGTTCATTCAATTGAACCTTGCGATGATCACCCGCGGTCCTCAAATCAATGTTACAATGCTTAAGAGCCCAATACGCCTTAAGTTCGAGTTCAATTGGCAAGTGGCATGCCTTTCCGTAGACCAACCTAAATGGTGTACAACCAATTGGCGTCTTGTAAGCCGTACGGAAAGCCCACAATGCATCGTCCAATTTATCCGACCATGAAGTGCGATTTTCTCCAATAGAACGCTCAAAAATCCTCTTAAGAGCTTGGTTTGAAACCTCCACTTAACCACTCGTTTGAGGGTGATAAGCCGTCGAAAGTTGATGAGTGACACCATATTTCTTTAGAACTTTTTCAAATGGTTCATTACAAAAATGAGTCCCAGGATCACTTATTATAGCCCGTGGAGTTCCAAACCTAGCGAAGAGTTGTTTCAAAAATTTCATCACAACTCGAGCATCATTCGTAGGCAAAGCCTTAGCTTCAACCCATTTAGACAAATAGTCCACGGCTACGATGATATACTTATTTCCTTTCGACGATGGAAATGGCACCATAAAATCGATCCCCCATACGTCAAAGATTTCACAAACTTGGATAATGTTTTGGGTCATTTCATCCCTTTGTGAATTCTTCCTTGACTTTGACAAGCATCACAAGTCTTGAGAAAGTCTTGGGCATCACGATATATGGAAGGCCAAAAGAAACCGGCATCAAAGACTTTTTTTGCGGTGGCATTGGCACCATGATGTCCCTCGGTGGGTCCTTCATGACAAGATTTAAGAATATCTTGAGCTTCCTTGCCAAACACGCACCTACGAATCACTTGATCCGCGCACACTCGAAACAAATAGGGGTCGTCCCAAAAACAATAGGATATATCCTTGAAAAACTTTCGTTTTTGTTGGGACGACATACCCTTAATCACAAATTTCCCCGCATGGTAATTTGCAATGTCCGCAAACCATGGGGTGCTATCATCACCACGAAAAGCAATCATACCAAGCGTCTCGAGAGGAAATGTTTCATCAATTTCCTTGTTCTCTTGATCGCTTTGGTGAGGATTCTCAAGTCGAGATAGATGATCAGCCGCGAGATTCTCGGCTCTTTTTTTGTCTAGAATTTTGACATTAAATTCTTGAAGGAGGAGAATCCACCGGAGCAACCTCGGCTTAGCATCTTGTTTATTAAGAAGATATTTGATAGCCGAGTGGTACGTATACACTATGGTTTTAGACAAGACGAGGTATGGTCTAAAACTTTTCAAAAGCATACACAACGGCATGTAACTCCTTTTCCGTTGTAGTGTACTTAGTTTGAGCATCCATCATAGTCTTACTTGCATAGTGTATAGGCAACAAATGTTTTGTCTTACGTTGCCCCAAAACTGCACCTACCGTGTAATCACTAGCATCACACATTATTTCAAAAGGTAGGTCCTAATCTGGAGCAACTAAAATCGGTGATTCGGTTAATTTCCTTTTAATCATCTCAAAGGCTTTAATGCACTCATCCGAAAAGAGGAATGGAGTCTCTTTTTCCAAAAGATGGGTCATAGGCCGAGCTATCTTAGAGAAGTCTTGGATAAAATGTCTATAGAAGCCGGCATGGCCAAGAAAACTCCTAACTCCCTTAACGGTGGTGGGTGGAGGTAATTTGGCAATCACTTCGATTTTAGCCCTATCAACCTCAATACCGACCTTAGAGATCTTATGTCCTAACACAATTCCTTCTTTGCACATGAAGTGACATTTTTCATAGTTAAGTACGAGATTTGTTTCCTCACAATGTTGCAAAATTCTTTCCAAGTTAGAGAGACATTAAGTGAAAGACTCCCCAAAAACTGAGAAATCATCCATAAAGACTTCCATGGTTTTTTCGATCATATCATGAAAAATGGCCATCATACACCTTTGGAACGTTCCCGGAGCATTGCATAACCCAAAAGGCATCCTTCGATAAGAAAATGTTCCATAAGGACAAGTGAATGTGGTCTTTTCTTGATCCCGAGGGTCTATAGGAATTTGGAAATAGCCGGAAAATCCATCCAAAAAGCAATAGAATTCATTTCACGCTAGTCTCTCTAACATTTGATCCATAAAAGGTAATGGAAAATGATCCTTCCTAGTGGCATCATTAAGCTTCCTATAGTCGATACAAACACGCCAACCGGTCACAAGTCTAGTAGGAATCAATTCATTATCCTCATTAGTAACAACCGTCATTCCTCCTTTCTTTGAAACACAATGCACGGGGCTAACCCATGGACTATCGGAGATAGGGTAGATCATTCCGGCGTTTAGAAGTTTCATAACTTCCTTTTTGATCACCTCATGAATCTTTGGATTAACCCTTCTTTGATTTTGGATAGCGGGTTTATAATCTTCCTCCATCAAAATTTTATGGGTACAAAATTTTGGATCAATACCCTTAATGTCGGAGATTTTCCATGCAATGGCCCTTTTATGTTTCTTAAGCACCTTAATAAGTTCATCCTTTTCATTATCCTTTAATCCCTTAGTAATAATCACCGGTAACTTATCCGTTACTTCAATAAAAGTATACTCCAAATGAGTGGGAAGATCCTTAAGTTCTAATTCGGGTGCTTCTTCAAGAGATGTTTTCACTTTTGTTTCATTCTCGTTCACAACTTTAATTTCCATAGGAGGTGATTCAAAAGGATCCATATTTAACAACTTTTCAATTAAAGCAATATCTCCCTCGGGATCAATATTCTCACTATCAAACTCACTAGGATCGAATGGTGTGCTAAGGTAATCATCAATTTCCTTATCGATTTTTGAACGACCATTATCCTCGAGCTCTTATAGAACGAAGTCCCCTCCCTCAAATAGATTGAGTGGAGGTTTAGCCAAAGAGATAATCGGATTCGATGAAGTAGGATTGTCACTTTTGGAAATATCCGAAAAACCAAGCATATCTTGCAAAACTTCTTCACTAGCAACATCAATCACATCGATTTGATCGATTGATTCCTCGTAGTACTTGGAAGAATATCTCGAGATATTACCAACATCAAGCGTGGTATTTTCATTATCAACACGTAAAGTCAATTTCCCCGCTTTCATGTCAACTAAAGAACTAGCCGTCATTAAAAACGGTCTTCCCAAAATAAGAGGTACACGAGAATCTTCCGGATAATCACAAACTACAAAATCCGTTGGAAAGATGAGTTTCCCTACTTTGACAAACACATCCTCGGCTATACCTTTTGGAAAGGCGGTCGATCAATCCGCAAGCTCGATAGTCATCTTAGTAGGTGTAAGCTCGGGAAGTGATAACCTTTTCCACACGGAAAGAGGCATCAAATTAATACTAACACCAAGATCGGCTAATGCTAAGCATTCTTTCATATTAGGGAAATCACATGGTATAAGAAACTTGCCCGGGTCTCCAAGCTTTTTGGGAAGCTTTTGTGTAAGAACTGCGAAACAATTAGCATCTAAAGATGTAGACACTTCAACCAATTTCCCTTTATCGTTCATCAATTTCTTAATTGTTGAAGCAAACTTAGGCAGGTAAAGCAATGCATCCGCGAAACTAACATTAATATAAAGATTCTTAAACATCTCTAGAAACGTAGTCATTTGAGCATTGGATTTTTCGTGGAGCTACTCTTGGTTAAGTCTCGAAGGGTAGGGTAGTGTGGGTTTAGTCTTCGGAAGCTCGGGTTCCGGAATAGGCAATTGGTCTACCTTTGGTGGATTAGGAATTTATTTTTCTCTAATCACCTCGGGTTCTTGCTCCATTTCCCTCACCGGAGAGGTACTCACATGTGGAAGCAAAGGTCCGTCTAAAGCCTTCCCACTACGTGTGGTTATAGCTTTCATCTCACCCTTCGGGTTTGGAATGGTGTTGCTAGGTAAGCCACCCGAAGACGAGGAAGGTTTGTTCATTATTGCCTCAAACATCGAAAGTATTGTGTTCTCAAACTTAGCTTGATTTCCCTCAATACGGTTTTGGTTTTGCTCTAACCTTTGTTGGTTAAGTTCAATCTTGTTATTTTTCCCTTTGATTGAATTTTGAAAATCGAGTTTCAAAGTATTCATTTGTCCTTGAATGTTGTTTTGAAAACCTTTCAAATTTGCCTCATTTGTTTTGATATAGCTTGAAAAATAATTTTGATTATTGTTATGAAAACCTTGATTGTTTTGATTGCCATGAAATCCATTTCCTTGATTAAAATTCCCTTGGTTACCACGGTTAAATTTATTTCCATTGTTTCCATTGTTGTATCTATTTTGAACCGGTGGAGCAACATGGTTTTGACGAGGAGCTTGACCGTTAGGGCCATAAGTTCCCGTCGCGGCAAAAGCACTAACTTGATCAAACCCCGTGGTTGAACAAGCATAATTCGGATGTGCTCCACCACATGATACACAAAAATTATCAACCATATTAATCGTTCCATGAGGATTCTTCCTAATCTCATTCAAAATCGTGTCAATCTTAGAGTCCAATCTAGCAATCTCGGTATTAGAAGAATTCACATTGGAAACAACTGGTGTGTTTCGTGAATATTGCACTCTAGACTTATTCTCAATTATACCCCACGCGTCTCTCGGAGTTTTTCTTAAAAGATTACCACCCGCGACGGCATTTAAAGAATCTTGTTCAACCACATTAAGTCCATTATAAAAAGTATTGATTCGATGTAACTCCGTGAAACCGTGGCGTGGACATTGTCTTAACAAATCTTTAAACCTTTCCCAAGTATCTCCAAACGATTCATGCACTTTTTATTCAAATCTAGTGATCTCATTTTTAAAGTGAGTTGTTTTATATGGTGGAAAGAAGTAATTCATAAACTTAGACACTAAATCATCCCATGTCAAAATCGAACCCGGTGGTTCTTTTTCATACCAACGTTTAGCATTCCCCTCGAGCGAGTACGAAAAAAGCATGAGCTTAATCGCGTCATTTGGCACATCTCTAAACTTGAGAATCGAGGTGATACAAAGAAAACTCCGAATGTGAGAGTGCGGGTTATCGGTCTCATTGCCACGAAATTGGCCGGCACGAATGAGTGATAAAAGACCCGTCTTATTCTCATAATGATCCGCCAAAATAGCCGGCACAACGATTGCTTCCCCGTATCCTTCGGTGGGTGCACGGAGCAATTTCTCCATTGTTCGGTTATCGGCCATCTCTACAACAATAGGTGGAAGCTCGGGTTCCACTATTCGTTGTTGACGATTTCTATTTTTACGAGGAATGTTTTCAAGCCTATCCTGATTAATAAAAAGTCGATTATATCGTAATTGCATAAACCAAAGTGACGTAAATTTAGAGGGTTGAAGAAAAGAAATTACATAAGAAGAAGATTATTTTTGGTATTTTATTTGGTATTGCTCAATCAAAAAGATTGATAAAAAAAGTAATCTACCCTCGGTCGACTTTGAAACGTAGGTGAAAACCTAAACGTCTCGAGGTTCAATAAGTAAACAACAAAAATAAGATTTTAATACTACTTGATTCGGCAAACCAATAATCGGTCGTCCCTCTCAATATACGCACAAGCAGGCGGGGAAACGAGGTGGCACAAAGCACTTAAAAACCTTTTTCCTTAGACGGCCTTTTATAGCTCGTCGCCTTATACCCACCTTATAGTTTGTATAAATCGAGTTCAAACTTTTTATTAGTATTTATCTATTTTGCCTTTATTTTTGTTTTAGATTCGAATACAATAGCTAGGTGAAGAAATCCCAACTAAGGTATTATTTGGAAGTAGGTAAATTTATTGTTCTATGTAATACAATATAGTAATAACAAAAAACACGAAAAACGATATATACTATATAATAGAAAAATAACAAAACTTTCCGAGGATGGAAAGGGTCTTCAAATCAACGATCAACAAATCTCCACGAACGAATCGTACACAAGATCCCCGGCAGCGGCGCTAAAATTTTTGATGTATCGAGAAAGTGTCGGTGTATTTTAATTAAATACGTTATAGAGCAAATTTAAGAAATTACCCTTAGGAAAAGGTAATAATCCATTAATAAGCTAAAGATGAATAAATTAAACACGAGAGTGATCCCGGTTCGTTGTACACAAGGAACTTATGAATTTGAGACGTTCGTTTTGAATTGGACAATTGCTTTGAATTCGGTTTCGGTTTTTATCTAAATTAATTCTACCAATTTTTAATCCAAAAGTGCATGAATCGTAACCCGACTTAAAATCTAAAAGACAGTTATTTAAACTATGCAAAATTTAAAAACTTTACTTTAACTACTTTTTTTATGAAACAATTTATCTAAACAGATTTATATTTAAACTAATTCTATTTAAAACAAAATTTATTTAAAACTAATTTAATTAAAAACAATTTTAAAACTATTTAAAAATATAAACTAAATTAAGCTATTTAAAATTTTACTTTTACTTTTTAATTAAACAAAATTATTTAAATCTAAATTTATTTAAAACAAAATTAATTAAAACTAAATTGTTTAAAAGCAAATTTTAAATCAATTTAAATTTCTAAAGTAATAAAATATTTTTATTTATTAAAATTTTAAACTAATTATTTCTCCCAAATTAAAATCAACTAATTTTAAAAATCAACTAATAATTTTTGTTTAATTTTAAAACTAATAAATTGGTTAAGAATATTTAAAACAAATCTGGCAATAAACAAAAGAGTACATTAATTATTTAGAACGGAATTTAACAAGAACGAAAGCTTAACTCAGATGGTTGACTCGTTTGGCTATTATCCGTGAGGTAACGGGTTCGAGTCCCACAGGGGACTATTTTTTTGTGAATTATTTATTTTTGGAATTTGAAATAGTTAGACAGATAATAAGTCAGTACCCAAACAACACGTTTGGATTACTAATAAGTAACAGATCAGAATATTACTGAATCAAAGGCTATCACCCAAATAATGAGTAAAACAATAAGTAAAAACACAAAATAACTACTCAGATAATTCAGATTCAAACAAATCCTCACAGGCATTCAACTTACAGTAATACAAAGTTGATTAAACAGCTATAGCAGCTAAATGATTAAGCAAGCAATATTAAGTCCAAATTATATCAGCAGATTTCATGATCTCAAAACTAGAAAGTATCTTAAACAGATTCATGCTAAAAATGAAATGTCTAATCAAGCTAATCAAAGTAGATTCATACCCAAACTTTCTTCAATAAAGATCAAATATAATATCAGTCTTTTATAACAACAACCCTTCAATCTCAGTTCGAGAACTAAACATATCTATATTGAAAACAACTAAAACAGATTCTTATATCCAAACTCCCAACTCAAAAATTTAGAAAAGCAGAAAAGAGTAACAATCAACAATAGTAAATTAATACAAGAGATTTATTTAAAATCACTAAAGCAGATTACAGATATCTATTAACAATCCTCAAACAAAATTAGCCTAATAAATCTATATCATTTTTAACTAATTAGCATATAAAACAAATTAAGCAGTAACATTCAACATTTAACTACCTAACAATTTATTCTAAAAAATCATTAAAAAAATTTAAATGAGAATAACCTTTTTGATGATGAAGCTTCAGCGCTGAGTTGGCTTTAGAACCGAAACAAAACCACCATTTCTCAAACCATTTACACCCTCACGTCACCACCATTCGATCATCTCGAACCAACATCCAAAATAATTCGATCCACAATAATATTAATCTAAACAGTAGGTTTAGAATTTATCCCATTCTCACTTTAAATCATTTAATTAAGCTATTAAATAAGCTTAATCAAATAATTATTCAATATATAATATCAAAGTAGATAGTAAAAATAATTGTATAAAATTTTAACGGTAAAAATACTCGAAATTAAAAGATTATGCTCAATAAAACTTTTATTAATCCAGAAAAATATTACAATACTATAAAAATAAAAGTACAATTAATCCTATATCTAATTTGACATCATAACAGTAAAATAAAAATGGGATGATGATTACACCTTTTTTGGGGGGTTTTATAGGCAAATCCCAAGCCTTCTTGAGGTAGTTTGTTGATGCAGAAAATCAATATTGGCCGTAGATTCTTCTATTCTTCTTCTCTTTCTTGATCAACGGCTGAAAAGAGACCTCTCGCACACAGATTGCCAAGATGGCACAAATCTATGCTAGTTGTGCTTATGTGGCTTGTTTTCATTGGACATTTGATTGGTGGTGATGAAATCCACTAATCACATGAGAGATGTGACAAGATGGGATGCCACGTATGATTGAATAGTACAACATTCTTCCTCCCGAAATAATGGGGAGTTATTTAGAGCACGTGGAGTCTCACTTGCCAAAAATAAGAAAGCCCCAAAATTTTTATCTAGGGTTTGCTTGGTGGCTGTGATGTTTTTTTGATCTCTGCGTTTCTATTTTTCTCTCTTTTCTTGGGTTATAACGAAAGTGAAAAGTTGACCAAAGTAAGTGAAAATATATATACTTTATATACTTCTTTCACCGTTTATTATTTACCCTAATGGGCTTAAGGACCCATAACTAAATAAATACTCCACACGTCTCTTGTAAATTGTTTTGGGCTTGAGCTCATAATTATACTCCCACCGTCTCATGTCTTTTGTGGATTGGGCCATATTTTGGGCTTTGAAATGAATACTTGTTTTCCAATATTGGGCTTTTAAGCCCAATACACAAATATGGGTCCCACAAAGCCTAATTAACTTTGATAAAGTTAAATCCTCGAAAACGAACTTGATCTTTGGCTTCTCGACCTTTTCTTCAAACTTGTGTCGTTTTTGTCGGTTTTCGTGAACTTGGGTACCTATACATATGAAACAAGAAATACACACATACAATACCATTTTCATAGATTATAAGCAATTTATGTTCATTTATTGATATAAATGATATGAGTAAATTCACTCATATCACTTATCATCACCGAACTTGGTTAGTTTGTTATTCATGCAAAGATCCTAACCAGCTAAAATATAGGGGATAATGTTGTTATTCACAGAATCATACTCACGTCATCACAAGCAAAATGGTCGTTTGTACTGAAAAAGCGACAGTTTCCTGTGAAGCCATGTTACGCGATGACAATTAATAAAAGCCAGGGACAATCGTTAGATTATGTTGGTATATATCTACCCAGCCTGTGTTCAGCCATGGTCAGCTGTATGTAGCACTATCTAGGGTGACTACGCCGGAGGGACTAAAAATACTTATGGTTGAAGATAATGATAAGGAGCTAAAAAATTGCACCAGAAATATTATTTTTAGAGAGGTTTTCAATAATGTATGCTAAAATTTCACTATGGCATTTTGTAATTATATTTCATCAAGTAGTTATTTAATTAATAATAACATTATCAATTGCAATAGAACCTAATTTCAATACATGCTATAATAAATTAAACATACCTATGAAACTGCTTTCCATAAATTGTCCAAACCAGCCATCAATTTGGTTAACTGTGATTAAATTAGATCTATCATATGATCATTTGTGGATAATAAGCAAAAAAGTGAACAAGTGATTAATCAAATAATAACCAATAAGGAATGGAAGAACAAAATGTGGAAAATGATATTGAAACTGCTAAGTAATTAGTCAAACCTTATCTTGACTGTGTATTAGCCTAAACACCATAATCTAAACAACCCTTTCACTTGCAAAATTGCAAAAAAAAACCCAAACTCTTATGAAATGAAAAACACCAGAGATGTAGCATGAGTAAAACCATATGTGTTATCTTCTTCAGCATAATTGCATAAGAATAAAAGCCTATTTAGCCCTAATTATATAAACATACTTATTGAATAATTAAAGTAAATGAAGACACATGATTCAGTTACACACGAAATAAACCATAAACCCATCATTACTCATGATCAACGATCATGTAAAAAGCAGTTTCATTACATTCATTCAGCTTGAAAATACCACAATCATAAACATCATTCATCAATTGAAAATATCCAAAATACATACATGAAAAGCAAACACAAAAGACATAGAACTGATTATTTAAAAGCTTCTCAATCACCATCTAATCATCATGGGCACACAAGAGCTCTGAAGTCTGTGCTTTTTGCATCATCCCACTTCTAGCATTGGCCAATAAAGCATTCAACGAAGCCGGCGTCTTGGTATCTATATTGCGAAGAAACCTCAACTCCTCCAATGACTCATCAACAACCTCGATATCATCCTGTCGCTCAAGCTCCCCAATCAGCAAGCCAAGATTTGCAAGTGAATACTTAAGCTTATCCGCTTCAGCACGAACAACACCAGTAAACCTTTCCTCCTCCCCCATCATTTGATCAAAGTAAAAAGCTACACTCTTACCTATGCTGCTATCACCTACTATCTCTTTGAGTTCATTCAAAATTACATTTGAAGTTTTAGATTGTGCCATTGTTGATTAAGATTAGATGAAGATTAGGGTTTTGCTATGAAGATTAGGGATAAATGAAAAAAATGATTGCACAGGTTATACTTATAAATGAAGGAAAGATTAAGAGTTGTGTGGATATAATTAATCCACCGAGTAAATTTAATTACATCGTTTATAATTCTTATTAAGCAAAAAACATACCCGTTACAATTGTTAATGTATATGCATGAATTTGATTAAACTTTTCTAAAAAATACACTATATATCCTTTCAAATATTATTTGTCCAAAATATACCAAAATTACCAAAAAAATGCAATTAGTCTTCTAAAATTAAATTTCGTGTGTGCGCGTCGTCCCGAATTGCTCTATAACTCCATATACAAGTGTACGCACATCTCTCTCTTTAGGTTAGTGATAGGTGTGAAAACACCCATCTTTTCTACCACTTAATTACATGAAAACGGGACCTAAACGTATATTTTATGTCGTAAATGGCGGAATTATGCGTGGTTTGTGTTTTTATTGTGTTTCAGGGTCGAGAAGGTGAAAAGTGGAGAAAACACGGCTTTCACGGGCTTTTATTGAAGGAAAAGACAAAATACGAAGTCGAAAGATCAAAATTAGAAAAAGAACGGAAGTCCAAGACCAATTCTGAAGATTTATCAAAGAAAAAGTCAAAAGACGGAAGTTTAATAAAAGCCGAAGAAATCAAGTCTAAATTATGAAGAAATTACAAGACGAGTTCAAATAAATCCCGAGACGAAGTCTGAAAAGTCGAAGAATTTAAGAAGACTGAAAGACTGGAAGACTGAGGACCAAGAAAGAATGAAAGAAAGAGGGAGCCACCAACTACTCCCCTCTCCTATAAATACCACCCTCACAACATGTGAGAGGGTTGGTTAGTTTTAGTTTTAGTTTTAGGATTAGATTAGGAGTAGGTAGTTTCTCTCTCTAAACTTATGCTTTCTCTCTCTAGATTAATTTGTGTTTAAGCTTTTGTTATTGAATCCTTACTTTTTAATTAAGCTTTTCATTCATCATCTTCTTCCTTTCTAGTTTGATTTGTTCTTATTCATCATTGTTCATGTTCTTGAGTCTTTATGATTTTGATCAAGTGGGTTTTAATTGATTTGGTTATGTTTGTTAGTTTTGATGATTTGTTTTGATTGATTATTGTTTGTTGATGCTTATTAGTTGTTTATGTTTAATCTTTTGTTTGAATCTGATTAATTTAAGGATCGATTGTGGTTACTGTACACCCCCTGTTCTTCGGGTTTGTGGTTTCTGTATCTTATCATTCCCAAGTAGCTTCATCCGGAAGTTTGAAGTTCCGAATGAAGCAAGCTTCATCCGGAAGTATTGAAGTTCCGAATGAAGCAAGCTTCATCCGGAAGTATTAAAGTTCCGAGTGAGCAACCTTCATCCGGAAGTCAAAAGTTCCGAATGAAGGAAGCTTCATCCGGAAGTCAAAAGTTCCGAATGAAGGAAACTTCATCCGGAAGTCAAAAGTTCCGAATGAAGGAAGCTTCATCCGGAAGTCAAAAGTTCCGAATGAAGGAAGCTTCATCCGGAAGTGTTAAACTTCCGAATGAAGGTTTCTGTCTAATTTTCTTTGTGGTTTTTCTGTTTAAGTATTTTTGTCTTTTATATTCAAGCTTTATTTTTCCCGCCCTTTTTCTTTATTTGAATTTTTATTTTTGCTTTACTTTTAGTTTAAGTTTTAATTTGCGTCATTTACTTTTTGTTAAGTTTTAGTTTTACGTTATTCCATTTCTCGTCATTTACTTTTAAAGTTTTAAATATTGCACCGTTTACATTTTAACTTGTTTTAGTATTAGTTTCTCACCATTTATTATTCAGTCTTGCTCATTTATTTTCCAAAACCAAAAATATTTGTTTCACCAAGAACAACTAATCTCACACAATTAACCGGAAATCAATTCGAAGAGATACCGAGAACGAACTTTCAACTAGTAAAATCTTGTTATTAAAATGGCGCCGCTGCCGGCTCTTTTCGTGAAGATCGAAGGTTTTTTGTGAGTGACGCGTTGGATTTTGGGATCCGTTCACTTGTGAACGTTATTTTTCGTATTCAAAAATTTTCAAAAATACAAAAACATTTGAAAAATCATAAAAAGCATTTCTTTTTCAAAGTTTTGCACCAAAAATATTCTTCTTGCTTATCTATCTTTCTTCATGGATTTTTATGTCCACTGCGTCCGGTGTGGGAAACAATTATCTGGGAACAACTCTTGCCAATGGTGTACATGTGAGCGGTGTGGAAACGATATCGACTACACACAATCCGGATTTTGTCCCTTGTGCAACTCGACTAATTCATTCTTTTTGAACCCACATCCTGTTCCCCCGTGCATCTATTGTGTAAGCGATTCTCATTGGCATGTTTCGTGCCCAGTTCGATACCCGTCTGGTCACGGGCAAGAACCGGGATACAATTATGACAATGATAATAGTTATCCACAAGACGCACTTGATTTTTCTCCATACCCGGTTTGCAACAACTGTGGGGGTCCTCACGATACCTATTATTGTCAATCGATGAACAACTATGAGCCACAACCGTTCTATAATTCCGGTTTTCACAATCTTGAGCCCCCACCACACTCACTCGATCATCAGCCTCGTCACGGGATGAGTTACCAAGAACCAATTGTCGATCTTGCTACAGCTTTTCAAGCGCAATCAAAAGAGCTTTTACACACGCTGCGAACTTGTATGGAGTCATTTTTACAGCAGCAAGATCAGACGAGTACCCATATCCCTGAGCATATTATTGGCCCTATAAATAATGAGGAGAGTGATGACGATATTGAGGTTATTTTCGACGAGGAGGAATTTCTAAAGCAAAATACTTCACTCCTTAGTGATGATGGTTTTCACATTCCTGAGATCGATGAGTTTCTTGATATTGATACACCCATGGTATACATATCCGGGTATGCTGATGTGGAAGGAGATATACTTTTTCTAGAGGATTTATTACACGATGCCACTACACCTTCTATCCCAGAGGTGGAAAGATGTGAATCTACTGAAAAAGGGACGCAGGTGGAAGGTAATTGTTCTCATACTTCTCATATTATATTGCCACCTCATCCTCCCACGTGCACACCCAAGCGGGTGATGTATCACTTTTACTCTACTCGTTTTATACCGGGAAATGAGGATGAGTGCTTTGACCCGGGAGGTGACATTGATTATGCTATGATTGGTAACAATACGGCTTTGCCATTTGCTCAGCATCCATTGTCTTTGGGGGATGACAATGTGCTTACTTTACCCACCCCACCTCCCGTGGATCTTGAATTCACATACTATACGTATGTTGAAAGGACCTTTCTCCCTGTCAAGACTTATCCCCCCGCCTCTCCTTTGTTGATGTCAACCGGGAACGAGGACAAGGTCTTTGATCCCGGTATCACATTCGAGGCTTCCCCATGGACCATTTAATTCGGGGACGAGTCAGGCTCGTGACTCGGTTAATATAAACAAGCGCTTTTTGGGAGGCAACCCAATTATCTATCTATTTTCACCATAAGTGTAGGGGGAGCCCCGTTGGTGTTTCTTGTTCTCTTTCTTATCATGTGCAGGGATTAGAGCTTCAAAGACACACTCTTGATGACTTTTGACGAACCGTGATTCCGTGTTCCCTTCTTCCCGGTTCTATCCTAAACTCTTTTCGATTCACTATTTTATATTTCTCAATATTAAAATAGGAATCTCTTTAGTTGTCTTTTCCTTAGCGAGATTTAAACAACGTGCACAATGTCCTAAGTGTAGGGGAGATTACTCTCACATGCTTAAACATTGAGGACAATGTTTATATTAAGTGTAGGGGGACTTCTATCGAAGTTAAGTGGCCTTTTCCTTGTATTTGTCCTCATTTTAACCGGAAAATCAGTTTTTCGACATTTTCAAAATTTTTAATCTATTTTGGCCTAGTTGTAGTTCCCATTATTTGTGCTATTTTTCTCTTATTTTAATAAAATGGTTTTAGCAAGTTTAGATATCTTAGATATATTAGGCCCGTTGTGAATATTTTGACTCAACCCGAGTTTACTTGTCCAAGTTCACTCTAGCTAGTATCCTTAACCATGTAGACCTTAATTGGTTTATTAGGCTAAGCATCCACGAGTCTCATTCCTTGAGATTTTAAATTGTGAAGAACGAGAAATGATAGAGTTGGCTACAAGTTTGGTATTCTCTCATTAACTTATGTGAGTTAATTATGATCTTTTTCTCCCATCACTTGCTAATAAATTATCTGCAATAAGTAAGGTCGTACGATTTGAAAAGTTACTTAGCTTCTAGCCCAAGATCGTTTAAAATTTGCTCGGTAATGATAAGAGTTCATAGCCAAGGCATAACTTATGAAGCGGGGCGCGAAAATTGGCGAGTCCGAAAAGGCCCTAACAAGGCATAAGGATTTCATTTTATTGCTAAAGTTCCAAAGTGATGTGAAAAGCATTATTCCCAAAGTCAATATGAAGGATCAAGACTCACGACGAAAAGCAATCAACTCCCATAAAGACGATGGAGAAGTCTATCCGAAAAGACCCTAACAAGGTATGAGGATAAATAGATCCAAGTCCGAAAAGGAGGCGAATCGTTGTATCTCAAAATCCCAAATAGAGATTGAAGAAATAATCATGAAGTCGTGGTCAACAAAGTTGGAGTACCTCTCAAAAGTCTACAAGTGAAGAAACTCTATGAACGATGAGAAGACCATTATCTCAAGCACGTCTCTCAAGATATGAAGTATGAAGTACATGCCAAATATCGGCCCGAGAAAGGTCTCAAATCGTGAACCAAGTTATGCCAAGATATGAACTTTTTGATATCCCGAGAAGCAGTTTTAAGAGATTTTATCCTTTAGCTAACTATTGATCAAATCGTCCTACTTTGCTTTCAGCTTAAATAAATTATCGAAATAAGTCAACAATGCATCCTCGTGATCATTCAAGACATCAAAAAAATATAAGAGATACCCATAGGAATAAGGGAATTTAAGTGATTAATTGAACCACATGAGTAAATGTTTGTTATGCTAACTTGTACTAACAATGATCTTGTTTTTAAGCTTGGCATGGGGAACGTGAAACTTGAGGGTGATAAACATTCATGACACACAAGCCCTAATGTAAGTCTTAGATTTCTTTACATGTTTCTTCCTTGTTGCATCTTGTTATTTTCTATCTTTTCGATTTTCCTTAGTTGTTTAATAAAGGCCAAGGTAGGTTGATTATGATGGAAAGTGTAAACATTGCTTTATCACTAAGCATTGCATGAGGGCATTGCAATGGTTAAGTGTAGGGGATTTGATAGGGGTGAAAACACCCATCTTTTATACCACTTAATTACATGAAAATGGGACCTAAACGTATATTTTATGTCGTAAATGGCGGAATTATGCGTGGTTTGTGTTTTTATTGTGTTTCAGGGTCGAGAAGGTGAAAAGTGGAGAAAACACGGCTTTCACGGGCTTTTATTGAAGGAAAAGACAAAAGACGAAGTCGAAAGATCAAAATTGGAAAAAGAACGGAAGTCCAAGACCAATTCTGAAGATTTATCGAAGAAAAAGTCAAAAGACGGAAGTTTACTAAAAGCCGAAGACCTCAAGTCTAAATTATGAAGAAATTACAAGACGAGTTCAAAGAAATCCCGAGACGAAGTCTGAAAAGTCGAAGAATTTAAGAAGACTGAAAGACTGGAAGACTGAGGACCAAGAAAGAATGAAAGAAAGAGGGAGCCACCAACTACTACCCTCTCCTATAAATACCACCCTCACAACATGTGAGAGGGTTGGTTAGTTTTAGTTTTAGTTTTAGGATTAGATTAGGAGTAGGTAGTTTCTCTCTCTAAACTTATGCTTTCTCTCTCTAGATTAATTTGTGTTTAATCTTTTGTTATTGAATCCTTACTTTTTAATTAAGCTTTTCATTCATCATCTTCTTCCTTTCTAGTTTGATTTGTTCTTATTCATCATTGTTCATGTTCTTGAGTTTTTATGATTTTGATCAAGTGGGTTTTGATTGATTAGGTTATGTTTGTTAGTTTTGATGATTTGTTTTGATTGATTATTGTTTGTTGATGCTTATTAGTTGTTTATGTTTAATCTTTTGTTTGAATCTGATTAATTTAAGGATCGATTATGGTTACTGTACACCCCCTGTTCTTCGGGTTTGTGGTTTATGTATCTTATCATTCCCAAGTAGCTTCATCCGGAAGTATTGAAGTTCCGAATGAAGCAAGCTTCATCCGGAAGTATTAAAGTTCTGAGTGAGCAACCTTCATCCGGAAGTCAAAAGTTCCGAATGAAGGAAGCTTCATCCGGAAGTCAAAAGTTCCGAATGAAGGAAGCTTCATCCGGAAGTCAAAAGTTCCGAATGAAGGAAGCTTCATCCAGAAGTCAAAAGTTCCGAATGAAGGAAGCTTCATCCGGAAGTTTTAAACTTCCGAATGAAGGTTTCTGTCTAATTTTCTTTGTGGTTTTTCTGTTTAAGTATTTTTGTCTTTTATATTCAAGCTTTATTTTTCCCGCCCTTTTTCTTTATTTGAATTTTTATTTTTGCTTTACTTTTAGTTTAAGTTTTAATTTGCGTCATTTACTTTTTGTTAAGTTTTAATTTTACGTTATTCCATTTCTCGTCATTTACTTTTAAAGTTTTAAATATTGCACCGTTTACATTTTAACTTGTTTTAGTATTAGTTTCTCATCATTTATTATTCAGTCTTGCTCATTTATTTTCCAAAACCAAAAATATTTGTTTCACCAAGAACAACTAATCTCACACAATTAACCGGAAATCAATTCGAAGAGATACCGAGAACGAACTTTCAACTAGTAAAATCTTGTTATTAGTTAGCAAGGGCGCTAGATGTATTATTATCGGTACCAATCTCGGGTCTCATTACAAAACCAGCTAAATCAAATTGAGCTTGAGGTATATCTTGAAGTTGAGGAGGTATATCTTGAGCTTGAGGCATAAATAAGCGTTATTTCGAGGCAGAGACATATATTAATTGAGAATAAAGGATTACCCCCAAACAAAAAGAGAGGCATTCTTGTACGAGTAGTGAAGAACTAAACGAGAACTTTTGTTGGTTATTGACCAACGGACAGAAATAGAATTTTTTTGACGCTCTTTATTCTCTTTTCTTACGATATTTCGAGTTCCCATTAAAAACAGATTGTATAATCATAAAAAACAAAATACAAATAAATTACCAACTAAATTAAACTAATTACAACAATTTTTAACCTAACTCAATAAACGTAAATTCACAAAAATGTACACAAAGTGAATACAACTAGAAAAAATGTTGTGCATTCATTTAAAATCCCGTCATATATTAGAATCAAACATCATGCATTTCAACAACGGCAAAAGTCCCGTGTGCAACGCACGGGTATGCCTTCCTCGTAAAACATATATCTCTTTTATCATTAATATTAAATAATATACGTTTTCATGCGTATTGTACAAGCTTAATTGCATATAACAACAAAAAAACCCAAAATATATTAAATACATTTTTAATGCAAACAACAAAACATATTGTAGAACTTTTTAATACACACTTAACACTCTTAATAAAACGCAACATTATTTAAAAATACAAATAATCATGTAATATGAATTATTAACCAATGCACAACCTCACCTTATTGATTGGGAAACACATTTAACATTGTTCTTAAAACACCCTTAACCCATTAAACACACTAATTAATAGATTTAAGTTCATTTTGGATACTAAACTTTATTTGGATACCCGAGAACAAATCATCACCTTTCATATCCACTTTAATTAAATGGACGAGATTAAACGCAAAATCTATTTCCACTTTTTTTTTCAAACATTAATATCTCTTAAACCGTTAATCGTTATACGAAAAAAATATACCGTTACGGAGAGCATTTAATTATCTTTTTATAGATATTCTATATGATACACTTTCGACAATTCTTTTTTTGTTTTTTCACTTTTTTTCATTGTTGAAAACTATCATATATGATACTAATATCATATGTGATGTAACACCAGTATCATATATGATATAACTTATCATATATCTGATATAAAACAATATCATAAATAATTTATGATTTAACACTGGTATCATATATGATGAAACACTATTATCATATATGATAAAACTTATCATATATGATATAACTTATCAAATATGATATAAACCAATATCATATATGATTTAACAATATTTTATAAATTAACACTATAATCATATATGATGAAACACTCTTTTTTTTTTTTTTGAACGGCAAATGTTAGTGGTTAGTGGGTCGATTCGTGCAATGACATCCAAGCGGAAGAATGTCTTCTTCGAACCCTCGCTTAGTTATGTTAGACTCCTTATCCGCTTCGCCTGAAAGGCCCTTGGTAGGTCTTGAACCCAAGACCTCCAGGAATCCTCCCCCAATGAAAGCACTTAGTGCAACCTTTGGTGGCCAACTGAGCTAAGCCAGTTGGTTAAAAAACACTATTATCATATATGCTATTTTAGGTAAATCTTAACAACAAAAAAAATGATTTTTTTCCTCCAAAAGTATATAATAGTGCATATTGGTAGAAAAATAATTGAATGTCCGTCGCGATGGTATATTTTTTTATTTAACACTTAACGGTTTAAGAGATATTTAAATTATAAAAATAAGTGAATTAGTTAAATATTTTAAATCTTATCTATTAAATTGGGTAAAGATGTATTGTGGAGATAAGTCTTTGATATCCAAAATAACTCATCTAATTAATATTATTTTTAAAACAAACTTATTATACACACTGTACAAACTAATAAACACACATGAAACTTCATATAACGTATATGCTGAAACATACTCTTTCCATCCCAAAATTATTATCTCCCAAAATTATTATATCTCCAAAAGTATATAATAGTGCATATTGGTAGAAAAATAATTGAATGTCCGTCGCGATGGTATATTTTTTTTATTTAACACTTGACGGTTTAAGAGATATTTAAATTATAAAAAAAAGTGAATTAGTTAAATATTTTAAATCTTATCTATTAAATTGGGTAAAGATATATTGTGGAGATAAGTCTTTGATATTCAAAATAACTCATCTAATTAATATTATTTTTAAAACAAACTTATTATACACACTGTACAAACTAATAAACACACATGAAACTTCATATAACGTATATGCTGAAACATACTCTTTCCATCCCAAAATTATTATCTCTCGACAAAAACCACACAGTTTAAGAAAAGTACATTTATTACGATTTTCTCTTTTTTACTTTTTAACATAATAACATTTTTTCATTTAAATATTTAATTAAAATCTTATTTAAAATTTGTAATAATAATTTCAAGTTAGATATTTAATTAAAATATTAAATTTAAGTTTATTTGGATACCAAAAGTTTATTTAGATACAAAAGGATTAATCTCCACCATCCATGTTCATGCTAAAACAATGGATAATATTAAACAAAAACTCATTTCTCCTTTTTTTTTCTAAACATTAATATCTTTTAAACCGTTAATCGTTATACGAAAAAATATACCGTTACGACGGGCATTTAATTATCTTTCTACAAATATGCTATATGATATACTTTCGAAAAAAAAAATTCTTCGTTTTTTTCACGTTTTCTTTTGTCGAAAATTATCATATATGATACTAAATATCATATATGATAGTAACACTAGTATCATATATGATATAACTTATCATATATGATATAAACCAATATCATATATGATTCAATGATAATTTGTAACCTAAGACTAATATCATACAGTATATGATAAAACACCATTATCATATATGATATTTTACGCAAATTTAAAAAACCAAAAAAATACGATTTTTTTTCTTCAAAAATATATCATAATGCATATCTGTAGAAAACTTATTAAATGCTCGTCGTGATGTATTTTTTTTCGTTTAACGATTTAAGAGATATTTAAATTATAAAATAAGTAAAATAATAAAATATTTTTAATGTTATCAATTAGATGATGGGATGAAGATAGATGGTAGGATGAGTCCATTTCTATCCAAGATTAATACTGTATCCAAAATAACTCCAATTAAAGTCTTATTTAAAATTTGTAATAATAATTTGAAGAAAAATAATATAGTAAACTTGATTAAAAATTTATTTCTATTATTAGAAGCGGATAATTAAATTGAAATATTAATGTATAAACTTTATAAAAGATTTACCAAAAAGTAATTAAAATGGAGCAATTATTAAATTACTTGTGAGAAACGTTTGTTTAGACTTTGACTTTTTTACAGTAGGGATATGTGACAAATAAGCATCACACCATACCTCGCCACATGTATGATCCAAAAATCATCTATCCTAACTAAACCCGTCATTTTAGCATCTTATATAAATACCACCGAACCCTCATCTTAACCCATCCCATTCATTCATCATCATTTCCCCAAAAACACACAAAAAAAAAACACCATTAATTAATTAAAAAAAAAACACTTGATTATGATGACGACGACGTCAGATGAGATCATGTTATTTGGTGTTCGAGTCAAAGTTGATCCGATGAGAAAGAGTGTGAGTATGAATGATTTGTCACAGTATGTTCATTTGCAACAAACTGCAAACCCTGATTTAGCGGCTTCCGTTACGGATGATAACGGTTATGTTTCCAATGATGACGTCATCGTCCGTGATCGGGCTAATGCTTCTGCTGCTGCTGGTAGAGAACGTAAAAGAGGTTAGATTAGATCTCAATTTTTTTTTATTAAAATTTATTATTATTTTTTAGGATTATTATTTAACCTAACCTTAGTCACTTATATATCTGGCTTATTTGGTTTTGGGCCTTATGTTTTATAAGCTTACTTTTGTTGGCTTATTTCGATTTTTTTTGGCTTAATTAAGTTTATGATGACATAATAAATTTATATAAGCCGAAACAAACACCCCTAGGCATTTGTTTTTATTTTGCCTACGAGCTATCCAAAAGTTTAATTGTTTGGGACAAGTCGGCTCGCAATGAGTCGAAACCAGTTAAACAAAAAAAAAGTGTTTATGTCCCAAAATTATTGTCCCTGACAAAAAAACACATAAAAATGTTTTTCATTCTTACTTTTTAACTGAATGACAATTTTAACTAAGATAATTAATTAGTCTTTTTTTAAAAAGTTTTCAAGCAAGGCAATACGGTAAACTTATCGAGTGAACGATAATATTAGGACGGAGGGTCCAATAGTAATAAGATAACTACATAGAACTGGAAAAAATACGAGTTAACTACATTTCTAAATGTTTTTTTGAATGTTTGTTGAAGTGTTGTGAGGTTAATAGTTTGATTATGTTGTGGTTGATAATAAATAGGGGTGCCATGGACGGAGGACGAACACAAGCTGTTTCTGTTAGGTTTGCAGAAGGTAGGAAAAGGGGACTGGAGGGGGATTTCGAGGAACTTTGTTAAGACACGTACGCCTACGCAAGTTGCGAGTCATGCTCAAAAGTATTTTCTCCGTCGTAGTAACCTTAATCGTCGCAGGAGGAGGTCTAGTCTCTTTGATATGACTACTGATTCGGTGAGTTTTTAGAACTTATTCATTACTTATATGTCTTATATGCATCAATTAGAATTCGACGTATCTCCGTTATGACAAGGTAATGAACCTATTAGCGTCCAATACTTGAGTAACCTATTGCATATGGATGTTATCACATAAACTTATATTTAGGACATAAGTGAAGTGCACATTTGTATAAATATTACTACCTTGAAAAAAATTATTATAAACAACTAAAGAAGTTTTGGAATGGTGATTAGGTTGGCGCTATCCCTATGGAAGAACAAGTGAGTGAAGAAAACACGAGTAAGGTGTCATCAGACCAAATTTCCCCTCTAAGTGGATTCCCAATGGCTACCTATCCACACACAGTTGCTCCAGCTCCATCACCTCTACTAGTCGAAAATCAAATGGAAACTATAACTTTTAGCAACTATGATCCAATCAACGCTGCACCAGCACTACCTGTTCGCCCAATAGCCCTACTTCCAACTCCCAATACATCAACAAGGGTAGATCTTAATATGATTCAGAAACACGAAATGGACTCATTGTCGTTATCTCTTAACCTCTCTTTGTCTTATGATCATAACAATCGAATGGACACTTCTGCATACCAAGCGATTCCAGGCTTTAATAGTCGAGATGGTCTAATCAGTGTTGGTTAAAAATCAGAAAAAATGGTGATTATAATAAAAGTCATATTCAGGTAAATTAGTTTTTCAAGTTATCTAAAATCTTTTGTTATGTACAGACCACAATTTCTTTAAATTATCTCATATGTTTGATGATGTTGTTGTATGCATTCCCCACCTTGATATTTATTTTGCACTTAGAAAAAAAAGTAGTCTGCTTGACACCAATAACATCTTGTAATAGTGGGGGATCAGATCAGTGGTGGGGTGTCAATTGTAGTAAACCTTTTTATCATGTTATAAAAGTTTATATAAAATAATTTGGTGATTGTTATTGATGGTGTGTTTGTGTGATGGAAATGAAGATGAGATTTAAGTCCTCATTCAATGGTTGTAAGATAAGAGTGGTAGGACCCTTTAGGTTAGTGGTGATTGTTATCCAAAGATTTTGTCTATGTATTATTGTCTGTGTTGTGGCCATTTTCACATTAATGTGAGTGGTTTGCTGATATTAGCATGATACCCCCTGTTTTGGAAAAAAGAAGACAAAATCACAACTCACATATGATACAAGTGTCCTTGTTTGTTCCATCTGTCTCTTGACAGTAGCTAAACTTCCATTTCTGAAATCACCGGATTTTTTCAGGAGACTGTTGGAAGGGGTAGGAAACTGTCTTGGGATTGATCCGGTGAAACCACGTGCATTTGAGTTAAAAGACTCGTACTCGAGTAACTTAAACAGAGAAAACCATGTTCAACATTGTTCTTGAAATATTGGTAATTGACTGGCTACCAATGTTGAACGTGGTTTTCTCTGTCATAACACTTGTTAGTTGTTACCAGTGTTTTAAAAGTTATGTCATGACTTGTCGAACAAGTCATGACATTGACCATCGTTCCCAACGTGTTAAAGGCTTAACATGTCATGTTTCACGTTATTTATAACCTTGCTCATTACTCATTAAAAAGATAGATTGTATGTTTGTAACCATAAGTGAGCACTCATTAAAAAGATGAGATTGTAAGTTTGTAACCATAAGTTGTGGGTTGAAATTTTACAAAACAAAAACTTGTAATCTTAGTAGTAATAGGAAATACATAACTTCCTACTTTATTTTCAGAAGATGAGATTATTATCCTCTTATCTTTGAAATCAAGACAGCTGTGACACTTGGAAAGTCTTTAATTACGCAATAATCAATGACTTTTCACAAGGAAGATTTCGATAACCACTTTACAGTTTTCATCTCAAATTTATATCATGGCATTTAAGGTATTTGAGTATTTGATTTACAAATCTCATAGGTATAAACTACATAATGTTTCATTTAAAATACATTTATTTGGATGTGCATGTTTGTCTATGTATGAGCTGGGACCAACAATGTTGATCTTAAAAAAGAATGTTGTTATCTTTTGTAATTATTCTCTGAATTATTGAAACCTTGTGACATCAAATACTTGTCCTAGATTGCAACCATGTTATGACCATTTGGCATTTTAGATGGATATACTAGACATACATTAACAAATAACAAATATGCCAAATGATTGAAATCATAATTATAACAACTTTGTTTTAGATAGATAAAACTAACAATGATTTACTTGTTAATTTGGTTCTAATCTTCACAAAATGACAATGAAGTCAAAAGTTGTGAGCTTGATCTTTTCAATGAATTTCTTAAACAATGTTTACCATTTTCACTCTTTCTAGTGTTAGCTTATATTACAAGACATCAAACTAATTTACATGTTATAAAATCTTGAAAGTTGCAAGAAAGAATGGAATCCCTGTATAGATTAATGAAGGTCAGCCCAACTTTTGAGTAGTTTAACCACTTCTAGGCAACTTCACATGTAGAGGGTGTTTGGTTTAGCTTATATAGTGGGCTTATAAGCTTATTAGCTTATATAAGCTTATAAGCCAAAACTAAGTGTTTGGTTAAGCTTATATAAGTGGGCTTATAAGCTTATATGTGAGTGTTTTGGTAAGCCATAAAAGTGAGGCTTTTATAACAAAAGGTGGACTTACATAACAATAACATATAAAAAGACTTTTATACACCACATTTAATAATTACATCATTTAATACTCATGGACTTTTTTGTCATTTAACTTATTAATTTTGATGAGCTAAACCAAACACTAAACTTGGGCTTATAAGCTTATAATATATAAGTCATAAATGGCTTATATAATATAAGCCTAACTCAACTAATAAGCTTAACCAAACACCCTCGTAGTAGTGCCGACATATCCTAATAATAACTTTTTTTTTCATAGAACCAAAATGGCAATGACATTCAATGATTTTAGGTTGCAGCATACTGATGAATTATTGTTTTACAGTGTTAAATTTGTTAAAAAACTTCACTTTTTGTTAGACTTATACTAAATCTGCTAAAAAAACTTAGTTTTATTGTAATCAAACTATTCAGAGTATGCTATGATGATGATGTGCATTTTGTAAAAATCTTAACAAAGTTTATTGGCTATGCGTGAAGGACAATGTATGAAATGTGATGAGCCAAAAGTTATGCACATGTGAAAAATTATGCACATGTGAAAAATCAAACTACTAAGTCAGTTATTCACCCCAACCCATTCTTGCATCCTATAAATACCAAAATTGTATTCATTTTCATTTAGCGATTGATTTGTATTGTTCTTGTAACAAATTCTCTCTCTATAATTCATCAATCCAATAACAAATATTTAACCAATTCGTGTCCTGATTTATGTTTCTTATTTGTATGAAATCTTGGCCCTATTGTGTTGCCTTACTCCTATTCTACTGATTGGGATTTGGGTTTGGATCATATCAAGTGGTATCAGAGTCGTCCTTTCTCGGATTGGGCTCAGTTCGTTTCAGTTCCATCAAGACCTTGTTTTCAAAGTCCATTTCTTTTAGCGCCATTTCACAAATACGTGTTTCTTGATTTGTTGTCATGTTTTCTTGGGGGTATTCTGTTCATTCTTCTTGAACATCTTCTTGGGATTTTGGAAGTTAGTTAGAAACTTGGTAGATTGTTAGAAATTTTTTGGGTAGTTAAGTTTTTGTTAGAATCTTGGAAGGTTGATAGGAAATTGTTCAATTACGTTGAGTTCTTGATCAGTTCTTAGTGAAAAAGTCTATTCAAACAATATATGGTGAAGGCGTTGGCAAGGAGAGTTTAAGGGAAACAATAGTTTTGTTAATGTGGGAGGAATTGGAGAAGTTAAAGGCTGAATTTAGGAAATGTAGCATGGTAACAAAGATAGAGTTTTCAAGGTTTGGGGGAAAAGATGTAAGGGGTTGGTTGTTTAAAAGTGAGGAGTTCTTTGAAGCTAACAACATCCGGGACGAGAGCAAGGTAAATTTCATCCATAAGCACTTATTTGATATAGCTTTATTGTGGCATGAGTTATTTTTAAGTATAAGGGGTGAATATGTGGCTTGGATGAGTTACAAAAAGGCAATTTTACGAAGATTTGATAATTCACTTGATGATTGTATGGAATTTTCCCTTAGTGATACTATTAAGGATTCAAGTTCTAATCTTTTAGATGATTTGGAAGATGTTGTGGTGTTTCATCAAGGATAAGATGAAAAAGATGAATATGCACATGAAATGGTCAATGAAATGATGATAAAGAAAATTCTTAATCAAGAAGTGGTTGAAAAAAAGGATGACAAGATTGATGAAAACAAGTGTACGGTGGTTGATGATCTTGAACTTGATGTATTGTTTTCGTCATCTTCAGAATCCGAAGTTAAGGTGGATGAGCAGATTACAAGTGCGGATGATTGGGATTATGAGTCTAAGATTGGCGGAAGAGGGTGTAAAGATGGTGCAGGTATAAAAGTAAAGTGGCGTGATAAGGTTGGCATTGAGGCTATGAAAAGGAAAAGTAACTTTAATGTAGATGTTATTCATGATTCAAGTTTGGAGCTTGGTTTAGTTAAAGAGAGTACAAGGTGTGAGGTTGGTGATTCAGTCATTCCTACAATGGGTTTGAGTCGTTTAGGTGGTAATGGTGAGATCTTTGAGGCCAAAAACGAGTTGCAGCGGTTGACAGAAAATTCTAGTTTGATGATAATTAATTTTTATGATGGAAATGTTGTTAATAAACGTGATACAGATACAAAATCAAAGTTGTAGTTTGTTGTGAAAGTGTATGTTATGATTGAACAATTGTGGCTAAAACCTAAACTTTCTGGGTTTATGGCCGTTAAGAGTAAAGGTGCGTTCATTTCACATACTAAATTAGTGTTTGATCTAGGGGGTGTAACACTTCTTGGTATATGGGTTGTATATGTGTCTTTAAGAACATGTTAGATTTAGAAGCGGATGATATTGGGAGTTTAGTTACAACCTCTTATGCGCTGACTTTGTGTGAAAAGAAAAAGCAATGGTTTTGTGACAAGAACGAGTTCTGGGGGGGATTCAATCAGTTGGACCTCCAAATTGAGAGTGGATTGTGTTGGTGTGAAGTCTGGTATGACTAATGATATTGAGGTTGATTTTGTTGTTGGTATGGGGGTTGAATTCAATGGCCATGATCAGCCTTTGTGTGAAATAATGATTCAATTTGAAGAGTTTCCTGATGTGTAGGAGAGTGATAGGACATGTCAGTTCATTAGAGAGAGATTTACACAGTGTTTATCTTTATTACATCATAACAAAACAGAAGTGATCACTGCTGGTATACCAGCCATAGTAGACATAGTACTGGACACGGAGTACAAAGTCATCAATGCATTCAACAACTTTTGGCTAGTACAAGGGTCAAATGGAGGAGTTGCGCATGTCTCTCGGAGAAAGACTCAAGAAACTCAAAACAAGCTCATTAACACATTTCACATTCTTGAGGACAAGAATGTTTTCAAGGAGATTGGAGTGATACGAGCAGTTGGTCGAGAAAAGTGTAAGTGTGAGTTTGAATGTGAAGTTAAACGTGGGAAGTGGAAGCGGGACATCTTGAATTGGCTGAAAAGAAAAACGGAACTAATGCTCGGTTGGAATAAAGATGTGTACATCAGGTTGTGTACATGGTTGGAGCAATATATACTAACAAGTGTGAGGCAAAGTCATCAAAACGAGTATTCTGCCAAATCTTGTGGTCCATTCAATTGATTGTTCGCATTCGTAAAATTGCTTATAGTGTGCCCAACCATTGTTGTTGTGATGGTTATTTTTACAGCTGTGATGAAGTTAGGATGTTGGCTGTGGAACCTTACACATTGTTGGATAAGAGATTGTGAAATGGAAGTCAACACAGTTATGGTAAAACGACAGTTGTGTTGCTGTTTATATTTGATGGAGTGGTGGATGGGTTATCTAAATGCGACGAGGGAATGAATTGAAGAATGAGTTCCTCAGTTTTTTTTATTGGATGCTTGAGGACAAGCATCATTTCAAGCGGGATGGATTGATATGAGCCAAAAGTTATGCACATGTGAAAAGTTATGCACAAGTGAAAAATCAAACTAGTAAGTCAATTATTCACCCCAACCCATCCTTGCATCCTATAAATACCTAAATTGTATTCATTTTCATTTAGCTATTGATTTGTATTGTTCTTGTAACAAATTCTCTCTCTATAACTCATCAATCCAATAACAAACATTGAACCAATTCGTGTCCTGATTTTTGTTTCTTATTTGTATGAAATCTTGGCCCTATTGTGTTGCGTTACTATTTGGGTTTGGATCATATCAAAATGCAATGTTCAGACCAACTTAGCGATCCGCTTAAGAGAGTGTTTGTGCACTTTGGTTGTGTAATTAATTTCTTTACGAAGTCCTCTTTCGAAACTAGCTATGCACCTAAACACTAACCCCCAAAATTGGCGCCAGCGGGTTTATACATGAGTCTCGCTTTGAAGATCATTTAAACGTTAAAGATAATCTAGAATTAATCATTCTAGAATTAATTATTCTTTGGAACAACAGGTATGGTCGCTTGAGCCGTTTTGGCACATCGGTGTCATCTCAGCATCCCTTTTCAGACCACACGTCAATATACATTTCACATTATCATTCTTCATTTTACGCAACACCAAGAAAAATTGGCTTGCTGATGGTAGGATTCGAACCCAACGGGAGAGTAACTCAACAGATCTCGGGTGTGGGTGTGATGTGATGATGCCAGAACGGCGGTGTGGCTTCTACATGAGAATCACATTGGTGAGACGCCACCATACCATTATACCATTGCTCTTAGTGCCCTTTGAGAATTTCAATTGAAAAAGTTGCTACATGTATATCATAAGAAAGCCATTTCAGTGCTTAAAAGTTGAAAGTGAACCTTTGCTTTATAGCAGCCGGATTAATAGTTTGCTTCTTTTTATTAAGTGGAGTCCCACGTCAATCTACATCTGCAAATCACACTTTTCAGTTAATAACTAATACTATCTGATTAGGGAAAAGTTAAAGTTAAAGATAGAGTGGAATTCCTTAGCACTAAGAGTATCGGGTATGTGGCGTGCATCCATTCGCCATATCCGACGGGGTGTTTTGTTGTGGCGATATGACGTGACACTCTTTCTGGGTTTTGACTTGAGCCATCATACCCGATGCTTTAAAGTAGCCCAAGACACATATGCACATAATTAATACTGTAATTTGGCGATACAAATGAAACATACCTGTGAAAAGTTATGACTTGGCTTGCAAAAACATATTGTAGACAATTGATTCCTCGGCAAGTCAGTTTGGGGGTGCGGAGACACTTCTACGAATTCAGGTAACAGCTACTGTATCATGAGATACTAAAATGAGTAAAATCAACAATACATTCTGCCGGTGCTGGAAGAGGTAGAATGCACACATATCAGACACTACTAAAATCATAAAACATTTGTGCATGTAATATTAGATGCAACTAAAGAAGCAACATCTGTAGAAGTAAAACATTCTTTATGTATATTAGTTTAATGAACTTATAAACCCAATTGGGTTCCCTACAAAGATATTACAATAAACAGAAAGCTGAACGATCTACACCGAAAACGCTGATATCCATTTTGCATCCACATCAACATAGAGGTCAAATTTGTTGCAAGTTTTACTTTGAGAAACAAATAGTGTCTAAAATCCCAATCAAGGAGGTTAATCGACAAATTTGGAGGAGATTCACATCTTCACGGGGGATCTATTCAGGAGATGAAAGCCAAGGGTTAGGTGCGACATAAGTGTAACCATGAAAATGTTCTCCGCCTGTAGGTGTAGGAGCTGGTGAATCATCTAACGGCATTGCAGTCCAGCACTTGTCAAAATTTTCAGTACACTCTTCACCACTTATATCGGGCTTAAACTTTGGCTGCAACTCTCTTGACTCCAATTTCTTCCAGTTTATCGTTTTGAACCATTTATGACCTTTAATATCATCACCGCCCCGGGGCCCACTTCCTAACCTTAGTGACGGGTCCTTTTGCAACAGCTGAAATTAGACAAAAGAAAATGTATAATTGAACAAGTTTTAGTGATCAAGGTGAACGGCAAAAGCATAATCACAATTAGCTGAACTTACCCCTTTAAGCAAAGAGTGAGCTTCACCGCTTAAGCGTGGTAACAACTTCACTTTTTCATTGATTATCTTTTCCTGAAGTTTCTTTCTGTTGGAGTGAGTGTATGGTGGCTGAAGAATAGATGATTAAAGTACACTCGATCAGAATCAAAGTGAGATTGCAATATACAAGATCCAACTATAGATATGCCAAAACGGGTGGGAAACAATTCACTGGGTAGTCAATAGGTGGAAACAGGTCAGGTTGGATTTACCCGAAATACTTTTTGTCCAGTTTTTTTAAGATTTTATAAACAGTTAGAATAACAAAAATCATACTGTTGCAATAAATATCATACTTCTAATAAAACGATTTTGAAAATTTTATGCATTTTTGGTGTGACCATTTAGAGATACAGAGTGAAACATGACCCAAATCGACCCATTCATAAGTAAATGGGTCAAATTACACCTTTAAATGCAACCATGGAATGCTATAAAAATAAGCAAAACTTTTAAGAACACACTGTTAACAGTATTCACATATATATTTTACCTTCCCTGTAAGCATTTCATACAAGAGTATGCCAACACTCCACCAATCTGCATTTTTATTGTGGCCTTTCGCCAGTAATATTTCTGGGGCCATGTATTCAGTGGTTCCACACATTGAATTTGATCGGCTTGATTCATCGATTTCCTTTGCCAGACCAAAATCGGTTAACATAACCTGGACAAGAACAGAATACTAAGTTTAACGAACATGAAAGAAAAAATACAAACTCTATTTTCACGCAATTCAAGCATGTTAGCTAAAAGAGTAGAGTCTAATGAACATTAAAAGATACAAACTTTACATGCCCATCCGCATCCATGAGTATGTTTTCGGGTTTAAGATCTCTATGCACGATTCCTCTCTGGTGAAGATGTGAAACAGCAGACACAATCTCAGCAGTATAAACCCTTGCCTGATCCTCACTACCCAATACATACCCAAGAACAAGAATAAGAAAACATAACCATACATCATTACTATATAAAACAACAGACAGGCTAATGAACATGTACCTGAAGATCCCTTGTCGGTATAGGTGAAAGAAAAGATGTCCTCCATTAATGAAATCCAAGATCAAATACAACTTTGTTTTTGTCTGCAGGAACACCGAACCATTATTAAAAAAGAAAAGCTAAACTGAAATCAAAGCTACAGTTAGAGAAATGATTTCATGGTTGCATAGACCCTTTATAGATCAAATAGCAAACCAACATATAAAGGTATGAAGTAGTGCTACAAGGCTACAAGCTACCATAATCCATTAGAAGCACGAATAAACTATTATACTTCAGTCGATCTCTATATAACCTTGACTTAACATTAAATCATGAACATGATTTACTTGATTATAAGAAGTCTCAAAGGTTGGACTCCATCTGTCTTAACAAGGGCAGCATTTGACTATTCACAAGCATCCAAACTACATACTATAACAACCAATAGGTCCTAACCTAAAAGAACCAAACATCATTACGTAGAGTAGGCACTTAACTTACCGCGACATCAAACTACAGCAATGGACCATCGACAATTTTCGTTAATAGTTCAGTTGTCTACGAAGTTTACCTAAAAGGGAAACTCCTAAATTTGGCAATTCCAAACTAAAACATATCAAATCTATTAAAAGCAAGGTTTAAAATTGATTATTTACTGTTAGCATACATATTCCAATAGCATAATTATTTAAGCCAAATCGAGTACCTGAAACGAGTAGCGCAGCTGCACAACAAACGGATGCACAACTTTAGTAAGTATATCCCTCTCGGCCTTCATATAATCCACATGATTATTCTTAATAATCGTATCCTTCCTCATAACTTTCATAGCATAAATCCCATCACCAATAACCCCGTCACCCCCATCCCCATTTACGACACTCCTATCCCTCCTCCTAACTTGAAACACCTTCCCAAACGACCCTTTCCCAATCACCCTCATTATCTCAAAATCCCCTGGCCCAATCCTATACCCAACAATCCCCACCTTCCCCACTCCCTCCACATTTTCTTCACCTTTTTCGACCTCCTCGTTTTCTTCTTCTTCTTCTTCTTCCCCCGAGCTTTCGGCGTCGAAATCGTGCGAAAAAGGGAGCGATTTGGAAAGGGTGTAACGAGGAGATGGGCCGATGAATGAGTGGGACCTGTTGTGGATAATTTGTGGGTCACCTAGAAAGATATTATTACTATTAGGGTTAGGGTTAGGGTTTGAAGATGAAGTGGGCCCAAAAACATCATTAAAATCAAACTCATGATCAGGTGATGATGATAATGATGTTGTTGGGATAGTAAGGTTGTTGAGTTTGGTTGCTAAGATTGAGTGAAGTGTTTTTTTATTACTAGTACTACTATGATTCTGTTGTGTTGATGACGTCATCATGTGTTTTTGTGTTCCTAAGACTATGTTTTTTAGTGATTCCTAAGCTGAGAAATGAATCTGGGCTAGGCTGGGGAAATTGGGGAGAATCAAAAGGGTTACATTTTAATAAAAAAAAAATTAAAAATAAAGCTAAAAAAATTATAGATTTAAATTTCGATATAAATGATGAAGAACAAGTTTTATAAGGTTAAAATGAGCAAAGAAATATAAAACAGAAGAGTGTTTGGTTATGTTTTGGTTGGTGTTTAGCTGTGAGAGATTATGGTGATTTTGAGTTTTATGGAAGGAAGGATGAATGAATGAAAGTTGTGTTCAAATTCAATGGATGTTTATCTTAAGGAATTTAATGGAAAGAATATGTTTTTTTATTCCTTCCTGGTTGTCTACAGTGTGTAGTTGTGTACTGTTGACTAACAGTACTACCCAACAACATAAAAGAGTTTCACTGGTTTAAATTACCAAGACACAGTCACACAACTCAGGGCTTACCCTACCCACAAAGCTAAATAGTTCGCGACCTAATCTTTTCAGCTTTCTTTTTCTTACGATCTAATGCGACTTATTTGCTACAACCCGACGACCTAGTGCGACTTAGTTGAATTTATTTTTTTTTAAATCGTTATTTTCTCTTTATAAATACCACATTTTCACACACAACTCAATATTTTCCCACACAACTCTGTTTTTTCACAGACACATTCAGAAATAAAAAATGACATGCTCATTCCCACATACTGTAGCCGAGATTAAGGCTATGATTCAGAAACAAATAATTCAACAACAACGTCGTTACGATGAGCTTATGTAAGTTAGCTAATGATTTCGATGATGCGTCCGAAGAAAATACGAAATTGCGCACGACATGTGAGAAATGCCGTGATCTCTCCCCACAGAAGCGTCATTTAATCGACACGTATCTTAGTAATCAATCTGATATCGATTTCAACGTCCAGAGATCTTTGTTTAGAAAGTCGATAAAATTGGAGGCTAGAATTGAAAAAAATACTGAATGTTGGAATAACTTGGGTTATCCATCCCAAACTCATATCGGTTCTTCATCCCGGTCTCAAACAACTCATATCGGTTCTTCGTCGCAACAACACCGACGCCAAAATGTGTCGCCCGATCTACCCTTTCCAATTAAAAACGACTCAGATGGTAGAATGACTGACAATGAGGTGTATCAACTATACCTAAATAAAAAAACGTTGAGATAAAGTTTGGAAGAAGAAGAAATGGCACGAAGGGACTGGGAGGCACAAATTATGGTCGAAGAAGATGAAGAAGAAACAATGCGTTGGGAGTTACCTGGTCAGTTTTCGAATTTAGATTCAGGAACTGATTAATCGTATTATGTAATTTTATTTTATCTATTTAGTAGTGTATTTCATTTCCTATAGCATTTCAATTTCAGTATTTTCATATTTAAGTACGGAATAAATTTTTTAATTTTCGAATAAAAATTGTTTACGTTTCCATTTACGGTATATGGATTAAATTTTAAATTTAAAAAAAAAATTATACACAAACACATAACACATAACACAAACACAAAACACAGCCCCAACATAAACACAAACTCAAACAGGTCGTTGGTAGGATCGATTTAAGTGTGACCGAATCTCCGCAACGCAGCAAATTAGTCACGACCCACCGACGACCGAAAAAATCCGATTGCGTTGTATGTAGCCTTACAACTATTAACAAACAGTATAAGGCTAAAGAGTAGTAGGTCGTCATCTTTCGAGCACATCGTACGGTGGCGTCGTAGCTTGCTCCAGGCCTACGGCGCCTCAATACACACGACGCACTACACCGGTCCTAAAGTCTCGCGCCGTCATTACTAGCAAATGTTTTAAAACCCGGGTCAACCGGTTGAGCCGGTTCCGATAAAAAAAGGGTCATACTGACCCGAGTTTCACATTTTCGAAACCCGATTTGACCCGCCGGGTTTGAGGTGACCCGGGTCAACCCGGTTCTCGAGACCCATCCGGGTTTCGATTTTTTTGGGTTTTTCTGGAAAAAAATATGTAAATTTTACATATTTATGATAGAATTTTATTTTTACATATTATATTGGTTGGTAAACAATTTATATCTTCAATATACGGGAATTTTTATGATTTTTATATATAATTCTTTTTAACTATTAAAAATATTTTAAAAAATTTAGAAAACCAGGTTAACCCGGGTTGACCCAAACCCGATGAATCAACCGGGTCGATTTAAAACCCGAGTTTCAAAACATTGCTACTAGCCCAACAAATCTTGTGATTTTGTTTTTTATAAAAAAACCTATTTGTTTATAACTGCTGAGCTTTTAAAAACATCTTATTTTTTTATAAAATTTAACCCTTTAAAACTTTATAAAAATCTCTTTATCATACCACTTTTATATATCATTTCCACTTTACATTCTATTTCACATATATATCAATTCAACTTTACAAAATATACTTAGCTTTGTGTAATGAATAAGTTGGGGGTCCGGAATCGGGTACGAAGTTCTCGCGTTGATACATACCTTGTGAAAAAGAAGAGGGTCGACAACGTTTACTCGAAAACTATTTTGGTGACGCAGAGATACCTCCTAAGTACTCGAAAGAGAAGTTCTGACGAAGGTATCGTATGAGTTCTAAACTTTTTAAAAGAATTCTTAATGATATTTTAAGTTATAAAGCAGAACCGCTTCCGGAATTCTTTGCATTTTTTAGACCAAGTGTTGATGCTACCGGTCGTGAATGGTAACTTCTGCAATACGTCAATTGGCATGCGGGTCATCACCTGATGCATTTGACGAGTACTTGCAAATGACGAAATGAATTAGTCGCGACTGTTTAATTAAATTTAGTAAGTAGTATATATATGTTATACGTGGAAGAATATTTAAGAAAACCCATAGCATAAGATATTATGAACATATATGCATTGCACGAAGAGAAACATAGACTCTCGGATATGCTCAGGAGTATTGACTGTAAACAAACATTCATAAACACCCAACCCAACTATTATGTCCAAAAAGTGTGCATGCTCAATTCAGAAGTAGAGATCATAAACACCCAACTATTATGTTAGAAGTTGTTGCAGATCAACAGTTAAGATTTGGCATGCATATTTGGGGTTCCAAGGGCATATAAAGATCTTAATGTATTATATGGTTCCTCGTTATTTGATGTTGCAGATACCGCTCTAGAATGTCCGTTTCAGGTAAGCGGTCGCATATACCGAAAAGGTTATTATTTAGCCGACGATATATATCCTGAATGGGCTACGTTTGTCAAAATCTTTTCGATTGCCAGAGATGAAGAAACCTTGAGGTTTAAGAGAGTTCAAAAGGCGGCTCGAAAAGATATTGAACGAGTCTTCGGTGTGTTACAAGGTCGTTGGGGCATCATTAGACAACCTGCACGTGCTTATGAAATAAACTAGTTGAGAATGATCATGTGTTGTTGTATAATAAATATTACATAACATGATATTGGTAGATGAAAAATCCTCACTGAATTTGAAGGATATATTCGTTAATCTAGAACCCGACATGGTTCAAACTTGGATTGAACGATGTGAAGTATATGCGAGGAAATCCAAAGAACTTCGAAACCAAAGTATGCACCACGACCTTCGACAAGACCTTGTGGAGCATTTAAAGAACCTATATGATGAATGATTTGTAACATTTTAATTTAAATACGTTGTTTGTTTTTTTATTTTGTATTTCGTATAATATCTTTTTTTCATGAATAAAGTATTTTTTCATAAATTATAAAGTTTAATTATATATATTCAAATTATATAATAATATTATAAAATGGCTATATCATCACTTTTCCGTGCATTACCACACCCCACAAAAACACCACACATGTGGTGTCATAGTCATTACCAACAAACCTGTTTTTTTTAACAAAATCAACTGAAAACTAAATTAAATTTTTATTTATAATTAAAAAATCACCTAAAAAATTTGAAATATCACATAAAAAAAACTTAAATTAAAATCAATGAGAGATGTGTTTGACTAATCTGCTAGAAGGTTTTGACTAAAATCAGTCTCAGGTGATCGAAAATCCAACAAACTTAGCAGAAGTAGCTTATTTTGTATTTAAGGATACAGTGATTAACGATTACGAATGGCGTAGTATAGAATTTATTCTAAACATTGCATTTCTTTCATTCATCCGATACTTGATACCCTCCAAAGAGTAAAATGAATCATCAGAAGTCCCTTTATAGCCGGAGATCACCCTGTGCAAATGGGGCTATTGCACAAGGGCTCCAATAAAAAAGGCTCCAAATTGATGTCTAAAACAATTTTTAAGATCAAACTGTCATGGTAAGAAAGAAAAACAAATAAAAAAGACACATCCATTAGAATCTTACGATCAAACTTATTGCAGAACAGTTCTTCGTAATCTAGGGAGACTCATTTCTAGTTTTGCACTGGACCTCCCAAATCAATGAGCCGACCCTGAGTCCCTATAAAAGACTAAAAGTAGCATAGTCGACATTAACAACCTTTTTTGACGAGTCTTTTGATTGGTCTTAAATCTACTTTTTACATAGTCATCGACAATCTCGGATGACACTCTTATGACCTGTCATCTTTTCTCTACTGGCTGTATTTAAGCTGATCCATTAAGGATGATGCTAACTAAATTATACAAAAGACACTTACAAATAAGGGAACTAGGGGTGTCATTCGGTTCGGTTATCGGGTTGTTCGGTTTATTCGGTTCGGGTTATTCGGTTAATTTTTTTTTCTGAGTCAACCCGAAAACCGAACCGAACCGAAATAGATTTCAACCGAACCGAACCGAAAACCGAATTTGAATTCGGTTCGGTTTTCGGGTTGACCCGAATAACCCGAATTTTCTAAATTTTTCAAAAAAAATATATAATTATATTAATATTTAGAAAAAAAAGGTTATTTCAAGTATAAAATGATATTTTTATATTAAAATTATGTTTTAATAACTAGTTTGCATATATTAGGATTATATTAAATTTTAATAACTATTATATATATATATAAATTTATTAAAAAAATATATATATTTATAAAATTTCGGTTTTCGGTTCGGTTCTCGGGTCCGACGGCCAAACCCATACCCAACCCGAAAACCGTATTTGTAGTTCGGTTCGGTTCGGTTATGACCCAAAACCCGAATTCTATTTTCAGTTCGGTTCTAGTTCGGGTTCGGTTCGGTTCGGTTTTCGGTTTTTGTGGGTCAAACCCGAATTATGGACACCCCTAAAGGGAACAATAACAAACCACTTGCAAACATTATATAGAAATAAGTTCAACCAGTTTGTAAATAAATACTACAGTAATAAATGAGACGGTTATCAAAATTTCACGATAATCTCAAAAGGTATACGCGTTCACTTTCATAAAATCTCAACAGGGATGGCTTACATGAGAAAAGTAAGTTATAAAGCCTCAAACCAAAATTTTAGGGAAGACAATTCCAGCAACTTTTTTTCCTGCAAATCTTAACCACAAATTACAACAATTGTACACCACGCCACCCACCGACCAAATCCCTATAATCCCTTAAAAATTGGAGTAATGAACAAAGATTAGGCGCAAAAAATGACCTTTCTCTCTCCATGGTATACCTACTATGATACATACGCCAGATTTAACTCAAGTGGCCTCAATGCTTCTTGAACAATCTCTTGGACCGTTCGATTGCGTCTGCAAACCTCTGAAAGTTCTTCTATCGGAATTGTCAACCGTTTAATATCTACACCTGATGCTGCATCTGATAACACCTGTAAAAATCTTGATTTTTCCATGTCTGTGGCTGCAGTAGCTGGAATCAATGATACACTCTCCTTAGCCCACTCTAGAGCTTTTGCCCCGTATGCACGTGATAGCGCTAGCAGAGCATATGCCACCTGTTACAAAGCAACGGTTCTGTAAAAAAAAATGCAAACTTGAAAGCGAAAATATAAATAAATAAAAGAAGTCTTACTGATTCTAGTCTTGAACTTGGGAGAGCCCCGGTTGAAGCAGCAACCAAGATTCTGGTGATGCTGGAACCTCGGGGCACAATAACACTATCCCTGACAGAAAGAAATTGCTGTCCCTGACTAGTTTTTCCCAGATCAAATATGTCGGATAAGAAGCTTAGTATAGAATTCGACGCCTCCCTACATTCGCCAAATTATATTGAATTAATTTAACAATAGATTTGGATAAAATAAAAAATAAAAAAATTACATAGCATGCTTGGTTTATAACTCTTAGTTGCACAAAAATTAGGCCAAAACACGTCTTTATTGAAATTAAGTGAAGTAAGAATAACCTGTGCTGCACTGTAATTCCAATCATGGAGCAATCAACCAATGATGGGAATACAGCAGATGGAAAAAGCAGATGTGGGCAATATCGAATGCATCTTGACGCCAGCAAAAAACAATCATCTGCTATATCTGGTCTGGAAGTAAAGTCCTAAAGATGGAACACTTATTATTAAACTAAAATAATAAATAAATCAAGTTGTTTTTTGTTTTTTGTTTTTTGTTTTTTGTTTTTTTAGGATGCGGGGGGTATTATAGACTTATAGCTGCCGAAGACAGACCTGAAGTTTTGTAAGCAAACATGCTGTATTGCTAAATAGAGATTCGATCAACACTTTTAAGTAGTCGGCACAGGAAGGATCAGACCCAAATATCTGCATCATAACCTCCATCAATTGTCGTTCAGTGTTAAAGGAAAGTTGAAACTTAAAAGAGTAAAATCGTACCTTTATAACTTCACTTGACAAATATAAGAAACATGGTTGATGGTGTTGTTTATATAACCCTTGTATCTCCTCAAGCATTGCTCCAATTGTAACTCCCATATACCTTTTAGATGTTCTCACCTTCGAAAGAGTTAATTGTGCAAATTGTTAGCCAGGAAAAAAAATTATATAAATAGCAGATAGACCAGAACTCACAGCATGTTTACACGCCCGACATAATGATTCCATCGTCCGCATATCCCAAGCACGACTGAAATGTCAGCATACCATAAGTTCGTACAGATAAAAAAAAGTGGCTGACCATTCAACATAGGGTAAAAGTAAGTAACACTTACACATCAAATATTGCTTTGAAAAGTGGCCAAAGTCTTTGAATTGCATCAGCGACAGCTTCTGGATTATTTACATATCTGCAGATGATTTATTATTTCAATTATTAAAGTCAACAGGTGAGCTAATCTCAGTGACTAAAGCTGAGAAATCGTTATCAGACCTAAATATATTTGCAAGTCGATCGATATGAACAGTTATTTCACGAGCAGGTTTTTGACCCAACACCAAAGGACCCTGATTAATCACTTCCTGCTCATAGAGATGTAGGTTAGTAACGCATAATCATATAACTAGTAGAGGTGGCAATCGGGTTCAGCTGAAAACTCGACTTAAAAAAATTTAGTTCAAATGGATCGGACAGGTTAAGGTCATCCAAACCTGTAAAGGTGCAACAGCAGGAATGCAAAGTGCCTCAAGAGCTTTCTTAGCTTGGTCTGGAGGAAGCTCAGTGATAACTATACTGCAACAAAAGATTTTTGAGAAAAACATTTCAATAAATAATTAAGATTTCTCAAGATTGTAACGGTACCTTAAGGCTTCAACCAGATGCAAAGAATCTTGAGCCGCAACCTTAAAAGAACCTTCTCCAGTCATCGCCCTTTGGTATATTTGAAAAAGACCGTCCACCGATCCACACAGCTTTTTCCCACAGTCTGAAACAGTACATATTATAAAACATAATAAAAGTCATATGAAGTATTTCACAAACAATCAAACACGCATATATACAGATGGACAAAAGTGTTCTGGCGCAGCCTAAACCTGACTCGGCCAAAAAATACCTGTTTTGACCCCTAACCTATTAAGACCCGTCACCCAACCCACCTGACCAGCCCATTATGCCACCTCTAAATCGGAAGTGATATTGTCATCTATTTTGTGTTTGATGCTTTATATTAATATAAGAAAACATGTCATTCATTAAAAATCGTTTCTGTCATGGAACTATCCCGGGCAGGTCTGAAAATCTAGTAATAGAAATATAAAGAAGAATGAGATCCACTACTGAAGAGAGTAGAATACCGTCACAGATGTTTCTGAAAGCCAGGGCAGCAGCTGCAGCAGAATCTTCAGACATACTCATGCCACTCACAAGAATATCTATAACCGATGGCAAAAAAGAGAGTCCATTTGGTGCGCCATCAATCCATTTAGAATAAGCTCCAACAGTCAAGCATACTGGAAAACCCAAATAAAAAGTAGTGATGCTATGTTCCGTAGTTCTTTTCAGAGGTGGCAAAGGATGTTATGTTATGAAAAAATATATATTTACCTGTATGAAGAAGTAGCGCATGATGAGGAAGTTTTGGAAGCAACGACATAACCTGTTTAACAGATAGAACATATATTCAGGAGTTAAGACATACACATTCTATTGAAAAGTTCAAAAAAGTGATCACATTATAGGTAAGTTTACCTGAGGCATAACTTCCGCCTCAGTGAAGGGAACAAGATCTGATATGGCCCGGATGCAATACAGTTGAGCCTCTGAAGGTCGCCAATCCATCATATCACCATTTTGGTGACCACTTAGAGCCTGAAAATCATACAATCCCTAAATCACAACCACATACGACTCAATTTAAATACTTATATTGTATATTTCAGTTCAATCAAGGATACGACTTAATTTAAATACTTATATTGTATAGTCAGTTCAATTAGGAAACAATCCCTTATATCTCAAGGGATGACTGCTACTACACTGACACAGACTCAGTAGTGCTAAGTCAGCCACTCCCCGAGGAATTAATTTTAGGTTGTGTCATTCAACCGCTAATATATCAAAATAAGGTTACACTGTACCTCAACAAGCTTCATGTACAGAATTTTAAGTGTCATTTCACCTCCTAACACTAAAGCTGCATCAATCAAGACATCCGCAACAGCTACAAACCAAATAATATGTCAGTACGACAAAATAAAATACTCACAGGATACTTATCATAAAGTAAAAGCACATGCATACTGTATCTTATAAAAAAATAAGATGGAATATCATAAAATAATGTATAACTATAGAACAAACATGAATACCGTATCTTGTCTGCTTGAACTCCTTCTGGTCCTCTTTTGAAAGTTCTGAATGATCCTGAGGATATTGAACTCTGCAACTAACCTGTAATCGACATATCATCTGGTTATAAGCTATTGATGTCTTCTAGTGCGGCTACAGGTCGAAAAGGGTTTATGTAAAAAGGGTAGTCTAAGTCGGGTTGGGTTGGCCCGCAAAACTGTTTTCCATACTACAAATAATTATCTCACTGCCTATCATTCTAAAACAATCATCTGTTGTATGCATTAAAAATAGAGTTGGAGACAATCTCAAGCCATTAGACCCATTCATGTTTTAGCTTAGTATTCTAATTAGGGCCCTTTCAGATCAACACAACATTTAGCAACACTTTAATAAGTTCTTTGGCGATGTAGCGCTTCTAGTTGGAAACAAATAATGTCATATACAAGAATACTATTCCAATAGCTCACCAGGGATACAAGTGATTCATATGATGAACGGAAAACCTGCACCCGTCTATTTCTCTCCGATTCCATCAATGATTCATTACCAAGCGGTACATACGATTCCCTGCAAAAGAAGTTAATAATTGTACTAGTAGTTTGGTTTTATAACAAAAAAAGGTGAAAACTTGTAAAAGGACTTACTTCTCTATCAGGCAGATCTGAAGATTGTGCCAAAAGTTAAATGTCATGGAAGCAATGTCAAATTCTGGATGTGCAGCAACCTCCAGTAGCGCATGAACAATCAACATCGATTCATCTGAACCTGTACATGATACATGTGTTAATTCGAAGTCAGAATGAGTAAAAATTAGCTAATTTAATGACCAGTAAACAAGTAGAATACCAGTTGCAATCAATTCAACATAGGAATCACCCATATCAGCAAACAATCGAGCAATGGCCTTTACATCTTCCTCATCCTATATAGATGAAATGAAAAACACAAGAAAACCAATTAACTTTCATCCTATAATAAACGGCGAGAAGGTGATAAGCCGAGGATTTCCAACAAATTCCTCTTAAATACCTTTGAAGAATCTCTAAGTTGTGGCTTCAAATTCATAACTTGTGGCACTATAACTTGAATTAGAGGCATCTGCACAGAGAATCCATCCAAGTTTCTTGCAGACGTGTAATGTATCAATTCAGAAATGACTGTAAAATAGACAACAATCAAACAATATTACATTAGAAACAAGCGCACGATGATTAACCTAACAAGCACATATAGATTTATAAAATTTGCAGTAAATAATATACAACTTCAACTCTTTATTACCATTCACAGATGCCTCTGAAAGCACATCAGAAGTTAAGCTGGCGAGAGCTGTTAACACCAATGGGTGAGTAGCAAGAACAGATGCAGGGATCCTGTAAGAATATCAAGTACATTCAGCAGAGTCGACAATAAAAAACCAAAAACATCAACAAAAAACTATAAGGGGAAACTCTACCTATGTCTTAGCCGAAGCCATGATGCAAAAGCCTCCAAAGCCTGAACATCAAATTATCAGGAATTAACAAACATCAAAATAGATATAAAATTTTGACCAGTACTAATCAGCAAGAAGACAAAGAGATACAAACTCTTAGAGTTCTAACACACTATATCTGCGCCAAATAAGTTTAATTGCATTTAATACAGTATAGAAGCAAGATCAAATAGGGTCAATATCTGTAACACTGGTGAGCTAGGCAAAAATATGGTCTGTGGCATATTTAGCTACGATTGAGAGTTGAAAACTCATTAAATTTCCATGATTGCATATCTTTTTTTTTTGTAAATGTGAAAATATATTAATCACCAAAAAGCCATGTACGTGCCCAAAGGCATAATACAACAGTAACATACAACTAAAAAAACAAGCATAGAACTCCCGAATTGCCCCACTGCAGCCCAGCTATACAGCTACTTTGTTGCTTTTCAATGGTTATATCAATAGTTGGAGCAAAGTAACCGCATCTCATGATTTCATATCTTTCTATATCAAAAAAAGGATAATAAATAAAGTTGTTATTGCAAGATCTCACCTGTTCTTTTAGTTCTGGGATATTTAAACATGCAGTCAAAATGCCAAGAGCAACATCCATTGTAGAGACGAGTTCCTCTTCAAAGTTCCGGCGTCTATCAGGACGGGCAGCTATCTTGTAATTAAAGATTTCCTGGTTTTAATATAATATACAAATGAATATTACAATTCCGCAGCCTAGAACCAAACTAATAATAGCATTTATGACATTAACTGAAAGACGATTTGTAGAGAAATCATAATAGTGTGTACCTCAGGTAAGACTTTTAGTAGCTCCAAAAAACTTGGAACAATCTCCGGATATGAATTCATCTCATTTCTAAGCCATTCCATTATGCCGCCGTCTCCCCAATCTTCAGCAGGGACTTGAACAGCCAATGCAGCAACAGCAAGACTAATCTATATAACAAATCTTACACCATAATATTATTCCGTGTTTACAAGTCAGCACCTAGTGGGTGGGTCGGGTGTAAAGAAGAAAGTGTAGACGTTACCTGTGTTCTAACTTTTGGTGTGCCCTTGTGAAATGTTTTCAGCAAGTTCTGCAGTTACAAATCTCCATTTGTCAAACGCCATGTTCAATTATAGTAAGGATATTATCATATAATGTTACTCACGTTTAATGAATCACGCAGTGGACGGAATGCTTCAGAAGGTAATTCTTCAAAATCTCGTTGCACCTATAACCAATAATTGAGGACGGCGTATATGGATCAATGTAAACTTAATAATTACCATTTAGGGTTTAAAAAAAACAGCTATACCTTGTTATTTTTTCATAACAGAGTTTAGTGATTGCACAGAACAATACCTTGCTTTATTTAAATGTAAGTAAGAATACATGTAATTACCTTACTTCTGAGAGTTTGTGAGCAAAAAATTTGAGTCTCTACATTGCTACTCGCATCATGAAGCAAATTATCCGACACCTACACGAGATTAATCAAAAGACAATTTATTAAACACATTACAAAAACATATAAAAACAGCTCCGGGAACAACAGCCGCATAAGAAAAAATAATTGCCTCCTTACAACTTATGGCCATAACTCTTACTCAACTATAAACTTGTATGCATACCGGATATTATGTTTCGGGACCAAAATTGAAAAGCAATTAGAAAAGAAGTAACAATCCAACTGTATGAGGACAAGATAATACGCACTTGTGGGAATAAGCGTTAATAAAAACCTAGATCCTGGAAATATAAATAAATATATATACAAAGATAGTATATACACTTCAACGATCAAGAATCATGGGAACCTGAAATGGTCTACATTTTACATATTTTAAAGTATTTCGTTGGAATCTCTTACTTAAAATTTCAAATTTACCTGCGATAGCAAGTTTCACATGCTTAAGACAGATTTAAAACAGTCAAACCACTAGAACCACTATAAATTATATACTAACTTTACTGATTCGATACATCTGTTAAAACCTATTTCCTCCTTTTACTATTTTTAGCCTCGGAGAATGGAACCGGCAAGAATGATCATTTCGCTATTCAAACCAGAATAAAAAGTTATAGAAAAACAAACCGACATACATAAAAGACCAGGTTATGGAAAGTGGGTAGCGTATAAAATTATGATTAAATCCCTGAAACAGATCTGATTTTTCATCTGAATTCTCAATAATCAATTGTGAGCAATAGTTAAGAATAAATTTACATTCATAATAAGTTTTTGTCGAATACATATCTCCTTCAACATGCGCATCATGCATTCATGTCACCAGGGGACTACTTTTTACCTAAAATCAAATCCGTTTTAGCAGCTTATAGATTATAAACTGCTAAATTTTACAACAATAATTCCCACCGGTGTGCGAGGTATGATTACAGATTGCTTCTAGAAAGACCTCCCCTTTTGATTATGACGTAGAGGTTTTGTATAAAAAGCGCGGTTCTAAAAAGTGCCGTTAAGATACAAAAAAATTATAATAGATGACGACACTAACAAAATAAATGAACTTAACTGTTACGCTCCTAAAATCTGATGATAGCGCATAGACTAATCAGAAATCTAGCATATGTAAAAGCAATGAGAACCTCCGCCTACACATAAAAAACCTAATAAATTCACATATAGATTAATTACATGGAATTAGACACCTATTTACTTGAATCTTTACACACTTATAGGTTTTGTTGTATCATTTGTAATTAGTTCGGTTCGTACACGTATAGGCTAGTTTTTTGTGCTTAATACGGATGAATGGTGAGTTTGAGCGAGTTAAGTGAGAGGAGAGAGAAAACACGGTGAGTTTGTGTTTGTTATTCCGTTTAACCTTATAAGTTGGTTGTATCATTTGTGCTTACTACGGATGAATGGTGAGTTTAAGCGAGTTAAGTTGGTTGTATCTACAGCTCTTAAGAGAGATGGGGGATCGTAACATAATAGAGTTTATAAACCAGCAACCAAACGCGCGAAGTAGGATCGTAACATAATAGAGTGGTATTGAATTTCTAAAACTAAATAAAAATAAGTAAGATTTTAAACATAATAGAGTGGTATTGAATTCCTAAAACAAAATAAAAATAAGTAAGATTTTATTAAAATAAAAAGAGGACCTGCCAAGCATCGAGAGTGCGTTGAAAGTTTTGAAGCCAGTGATCGGCTTGAGAGCGAACGGCGTCGTCTGGATGATGATAAAGTGCGTTCAGTGCTTCTTTCACTATATTCTCCAACGCCATCAATCAATCAATCAATCAACTTTATTTTTTTATAAATAATTTAATTTACTTGTGTATAAATATAAATAAATAAAATAAATGTATGTATGGTGATGATTATGATGATTGGGTGTGTTTGGTTTGGAGGTTTATGGCGCCCGGCCGTGTGTGTGACGATGATGATGATGATGATGATGATGAGTTGGGAAGGGGGTGTTTGGGTTTGGGAGTTGAAAGTGAAAGTGATTGTGGGCCGTTTGATCTTGGTTAGATCTGATAGATGATGTGTTCCAGTGTTTGTGTTTCTTTCTTATTACTACTTGACTAATTTCACTAATTTGGTCAATTGTCAACTTCAATTTTTCTACCGGTTCGCCCATACATTTTCTTTTATCTTACGCCAGAGGTGAGTGAGGTTTATAATTTGTGTGTCGACATTTATATCAACCAAATTTTAACAAACATATTAAAAGTATATCAATCAATTTATGAAATGTGCAAATTATCTCCCTTATAATTGGGATCGAGTATTTGGACCGGTGGCCCAGACCGGAAAGGACCAAAAAACCGGACCGGATAATTTCGGTCCGGTCCTTAGTCTCGGGTTTTATACTAATTCGGGCTTCGGTTCGGGCGGTCCAGTCCGGTCCAATAAAAAACCGGACCGAAGACCGAAGTGGACCGGACCGAACCATTTCGGTCCGTTCTCAGCCCAGGATTTTGGACCATTTCGGTCCTCGGTCCAGTCCGGTCTTAGTCGGTCATGTCCGATCCGATCCAAATGCTCACCCCTACTTATAATATAGTTCTCCTTCAGTTTTTTTTTTCTTCCATTACTTTTGACACAAAATATAATTTTACATTTAACTAATTAATTTATAACTTTTTTATTTTTTTTAATAATAGTAAAAGTCATATGAATAATTGACTTGAGGACAAACATTTTTTGATTCTTTAATATAAATATTTTTTTAACATTTTACTTATATATAAATCATTTATTATCTTCTCATTTTTTACACACTTTATTTTACATCAATTTATTTAATTTCACATATATCTAATTTAAACACATTAATGTCTTATTTACCCACCTAAAAGTTACAATACCATATTTAGCCAATTTAAGCATTATATATGGCATATCTACCCAAATCACTATAAAATCGGTTCTAAATATCCTCAAATTCCTATTATGCCCATAAGAGTATTATTCAATCATTTAGTTTTCCATATACCAACATAAAAATTAAAACGTGTTATTTTGATGTCTATGTATGCCTATTCTAAGCATATTCAATGTTCTAAACTTTGTTCATTCATAAGGAAAGACATGGTATAATTGATGAGACTGCTTTTATACATAGTCTCATCGTCCAAAACGGGCTTAAAACGATCAAAATATCACAATGAACCGGGGCCAAGTGTTAAAATTCCAATAAAAGTCCTTAAAGAATTGAAGATGTACAAGAAAGGTCCTTCACATTGAATAAATGACATTTTATACCCTTGTATATTCATAATTACAAGTTTGGTCCCTAAATTTTGTCAAAGTTACAAAAAGGACCCTCAACTTTGAAGAATTGGCAAGAATGGTCCCTACAAAATAAAGACTTGTCACTTTTAGTCCTCCAAAAAGTCAATCATACAAGTGAAGACCTTAAAGTTTCAAGAATAGTCATGAATAGCCCTTCAAATATCATGAATTACAAAACAAGTCCTTTAAAAACACTTTGGAAAATATTTTGTGGCCAAAGTGTGAAGTTTGGAACTTCATTAACAAAGGATTCGAGTTTAAAGCTGCCAAAACTTATAATGACACAAAGTTGGAAAGGGAAGGACTAAAACTGGCCGACAACAAAACATACCTAGACCTATCATGTGATGACACCTCACCCCATTAACACCCTCAACCAATCAGAACTCAACCTCCATCCACCTCACACCCCACTACCTGATCAATATAATCAGTTTTTCAAACTGATTATTTAATCCTAATCTTGGTGCCTAACACCTTTTTTATACCCAAAACAGATTAAACCCACATCTGCTAAACCTTCATAATCATATAAACCCTAATCCACCATTCGTTCAAATCAAAGGGAAAATAGGTAATTAGCTCCAGATTGCTAATTTACCTTAACCTACACAAAACCCCACCCACACTTGGCTGCCACCTCACCCATATTGTCACATGATACCTCCCCTGCTACACTTTTGGGAAGAAGACAAAGTGAGACAGAGATTCAAACGTCTAGGATGGAATTACTTGTTCTCCACATCAAAAAGAAGGGCCAAGATTATCTCTACACCTCTGGCATCTCAGCAAACGTCCAAAAACATCAATGGGTTCAAACTTAATTCAAACGCCAAGGGCATTTCTAGGACTTTAGCATTAGGGTTTACATCTTTTCCTTTTTCATGTAACCCTCTATATAAAGGGACTTAGTGTTAGCTTTAGTTTCTTATTCTTGGTTTTCTTTTGGTCAAAACTTTGTAAATCCTTTTTCTATGGAATGAAAGAGAGTATCATTTTGTGACGAATTCCAAGCATCTATCTTTACTTTTCTTGTTGTCAGTTTATGTTTTAAGTTTGTGTTGATTGAAGGTTTCAAAATTTGGTTTTAAGTTTTATGCACTTTGGTTTCAAAAGCTTTCTAAAACCCTGATTTTTCCAAAATCATTGTTCAAGCACTTGAAGTTTTTGAGCCATAGGTTGATCATCTCACCCTGATAAGAAAATTATCAAGGTGAAGTGAAGTCTTGGTTTGGGAAGATTCAAGTTGTGGGGACAAAACCTTGGAAGAAATCTGTTTACTTTTCATTTTTTTATAATCTGTTATTGGTACTAACCTCCTTTTCTCTTTGTTAATCTCACCAAAAGCTAGTAGTTATTGGTGTTGGTTCACTAAGAGAAAGGTTTGTCTGCTTTTCTTTGTCTTAAATCAGCTCCATCAAACCAAGTGTCCAACCATTGACTACAGTAGTCTTGGTTGACACATCTCTTCATCCAAGATACCCTTAGCTTGACCTAGTTGTTGGTCAAGCTTAGGGGAGCATTGTTGACCTTGCTTGGATGTAAAGCAAGGCAGGTTCACAACCTTTCCTTATCTTTTTACTTTTCTTGTTTGAAAATTTGTGCTAAGTGAAATTTGTGTTAACTGCTTTCTAGTTGTTCTTGGTTCATGAAATTTGGATCTTAGTCCACTGTATTATTGTAGTGTTATTTTGATGGTTGTTTAAGTTTGTCTAGGGCTGAAAAATGTTTTTGCTTTGTTAAAAATCTGATTTCAAGTTTAAAAGGGTGTTTGGTATTGCATGACTTATAAAACTTTGGTGAAATTGAGTAGGTTTTTAAGAGTCTCTTGTGTTTGTTTCAACTGATATAGTATGTTTAAGCTGAAACTTGCATAACTTGTGAACTAAAATACTCAATCTGAATCTTTGCTAAAATCAAGGTTGTTTTAGGTTTTAATGAACTGAAAATTGGTAATCAGTTAGTTGTCATGCTAAGATAGGATTGTATGTTTTTAGTTTGACTTATTGCATGCTAGTTTGTGAGATTTCATAGCTTAAAATTCATTAGTTGGTCAATTGCATCAGAAAAGTTCATCAGACTTAGTTTATTGCATATTTGAGCACGTTTTGAATTAACTGTACTAATTGGCTAAGTGATTTGTTGTTTTGTTGCTTGTTCTCGACTCCCTACAACTCACTGGTCGTAGGGGTGCCATAATTGTCCAAAAACATCCACTTAAACAGGCTTAATTCAACTTTTTCATTTCAAGCAGTGGGAACTCCTTTCCCACTGCTACTTGTCACTGACAGTTATAAATTTAGGTTAGCTTATCAATAAGCATTTCTGGCCTATTTCTTTGTGCAACAACTTTATATTTGTAATCAATCTTTCTTATTTCACCTAATTAGCTATTCTAGAAGTTTGTGGCCTTTGACTTTAGGGTTTGACTAGAAAACGAATTCATTTGACTTTTTCAAAGTGCTTATTCATCATTTCAGCTTATTGAGTGTGCTTATTGGAAATCTTTTTGCTTATTTAGCTTAATTAAGTCATTTAAAATGTTTTGCAACTTGAATCAGCTCTTGAATCAGCCTAGAACTCAAAAACGACTATTTTGTCATTTTCTGTAGAGAGCTTTGGCTTATTTCAGGCTTATTTATTAAGCTTTTTCAAGATTTCTTTTTACAAACTGCTTTATAAACTCAAGAGAAGAATGTGTGTAAAATTTCAGCTTATGGCATTTGCTTATGGCTTAATGGGCTTATTGGCCCATTAAGAATAAGCTGGGTGTTTGATAAGTTATGATAAGCTCACTTTCAGCTTTTGGGCCTTCAGAGTTTTTTGTTTAAAATCCATTTTTAATCTAGATTGGAACTTTTGGGCTTATTTGGTTGACTTTTGTCTTATTGGGCCAAAAAGACCATTTCACTTGGATTGTTTTTATTTTTGGCCCATTTGGAGGCCCAATAGGGGTATTTAGGTCATTTCACTTTCATTTCTGGTTTTACTAAGTTAAAATAAGTTAATTTGCAAGTTTTTAGAATTTTTTATAAATTTTGAATTTTTAATATTATTTTAATATTTATTTTTAGTTTTTAATCATTTTAAATAGTTTTAATTGGTTTTAAATTTTGCAAAAATACTTTTTAGTTTAACTAAGTTATTTTGGAGGTTTACAAATTGAAAAATCTTTATTTGGGCTTTTTATTAATTTATTTGATTTTTAGGGCTTTAATTAGCATTATAAAATTAAATATTAATTAAATAAAAGGTTTAAAAAAGTTTTGATCATTTGTAAACTCTAATTGGATTTTTAAGAATTTACTGTGATTTTCTAGGAATTTTTAGAGTAAATTTTAAATTTCGTCACGTTTTTACGTTTTACCATTCGTCGTAGTTTAATTTTAATCGTAACTGTCATCATTTTCTTTTCCCCTTTCTTTTCTCAATATTAATCTCAAATACCATCAAGTTTAACACACACATTAATCCTCCTCCTGAACGAACTCACAAAAGGGTCATAAGTGTTTACGTGTTCCTAAACGTACGCTTAGTGCTTACCGCTTTATACGCTCTTTTTCCTAAAAGACGTATTTATACTACTGTCATTTTGGCGCCGCTGTCGGGGAGGCGTGTTGTGTTAAGTTTGAAAATTTTTGTTTTTGATATTATCCATAATTAGTATTTGTGTGATTAGCACTCTAATCATACGTATTATTGGTTTTCGTTGTTTTTGTGAATATTATTACTATTGTGTATACGTGTCACAATAAATCCACAATATTCCAAAAGCGTGAAAACGTAACTGTAGGACTTATACACACGACTAACCAAATAAGAATAACATCATGGATTAAACCAAAAAGAAAGATTAGATTAATATGAAGAATAAAGAGAAAACAAAAGGGTTGTGATTTCCTAGTGAGAGAAAGACATGTTGTTTCTCTCTCTACTATCTACGAGAGTGGAAAACACGCACACACAAATGAGGTGTTAGGGGCCCTTTTATACTACAAGTGTAATGAATAGAAGGCATTCCTCATTTGTGTGTTTGGGACTAATTCCCGTTACATACATAACATTATGCTAGAACTCTCAACACCGTTAAGTAGCATTTTCCACGAACTTCGCAACGGTATATTATATGACAATCACTTTAAATACTTCTAACAATCTCCCCCTAAGGGTTAGTCATGTAATATGTGACTTCACTTCTTTGGTTTTGTTGACTTTGAAGCTCGTTGTCTTGAGAGTTCCTTTCATGACTTGTGATCTTGGATCTTTGATCTTTTTCCTTAACTTGATCTTGAAACTTTGCCAACTTGTGTTCTTGTGTCTTTCCCCACATACTCGTATTTTGTGTTGTCTTGAAAGCTTGCTAACAATCTCCTTTGATCATCAGAGTAGCGGAAGTATTTGTCTTTAGATGTTCTTAAGCTTTCTTCAATTACTTGAGTATATGGCCTTGAATTGCGACTCTTGAGATAACGCCACCGTTTGCATTCTTCCGGTTTCCCGTTATACAGTACAAGTATTGTACCTGTGATTAGGTAAGTTCAAAGAACTTCCTTGACAGGGTTACGGGCTGTGGTAGCCGTTCTCATTACTTGAACATCTCGAAAGATAGTTCACAGTAACGAGTGAATCATGCAGTTCCATTCTGCTGATTAAGTCGTCAATTCATTTCCTGGAACAAGTTTGAATCAATTAAGAACCAAACCATTGTTGCTTTCCAGTTGACACAAGTTTGATTCGTATAGAATCTCACAAGTTACCTACCGTAGTGCTGTTTGATGATGACACTGGAAGGATTTCCATTTGTCACAGTAAATACTAAGAAGTATTACTCTGAATGTTTTGGCAAGATCATAAAGATATTGTGTCGAGACCTGGAACGAGTTTGAATCAAGAAAGAATCAAACTACTGTTTCTTTCCAGTTAACATATGTTTAATTCAAGTGAACCTTACATATGACATATTGCAGTGCTGTTTAATGTTAACACTGGAAGGATTTCCATTCATCACTGTGAATACTAGAGAGTATCACTCTAAATGTTCTGGAAATATCACAATGATAGAGCGTAGGACTCTGTAAATTATCGCTTGTGTTCTAGTGATGAACAACAATTGATATATGGAATAAGTGTCCTAATGAGATTTTTTATGAATCTCGTTGGCTCTAGACTCTATAAGTGCGCGTTTATTTGGTGATCGGAGGCTGGAGCAGACTGCCAACTATTCAATATCTACTATCTCGGAGTGATTTCTTAAAATGAGTTGAACTCCGTGACAATAAAACAAACTTCTTTTGAGAGAAGCTTGAGTAGGTTAGGAGGGGTTGTGCTTTGCATCCCTGGGTCAATGATGCTTTATCTTCAATACCAGAAATCATCAACGTGATTATGATAGTAGATGTATTGACCCGGTTTCTACCTAAGTTGTATGGAGGGCTTCTTTCTTTACACCATTTATCCTTACATTTTCTTTTTCATTATTCAACCCCTTCAATGCTTACCAAGACGTCATAACTAGTACCTTGTTGTGATTGTTCCAGTACTAGTTTAAGTCATTAGTCGGCATTTTTCCCGTATACTCAACTACTCCATCTTTCCTAAGGACATCTAAATTCTAATGGATTGTCCTTGGGAAGATCCCACCGGTTCTGGTTGGATCATATGACGAATACCTAACCACTTTTTGACACCAATACCGTCGTGAATTAATGTGTTGAAGGGTGTAGATAACGTAACCAGAAAAACCTGTTGAAAAAGCAATCAAGGTGTTGATGAAATCAATGTTTACACCTTGAAAGTTTTCTATATCACCAAAACGCTCCTCCTACATATGTGCATCATAAAAGGAAAGGTTTTTGCACATATTAGGAAGAGAAAGCACTTATATCAAAGATCTTATCCAAAAAATTGCATGAGATTGAAATTTTTGTGAAACTAATGATGAAACATGGAGAGAATAGTGTTGCATGAAATCTTTTTACTCCCCTTCAAAAAGAAATTCTAATTAAAATAGGGGAGTATATGAGCACACAGTTTTGAAATACTTTGAAAAATTGTGCTCAAAACCCCGAGAAAACGTAGTTTCCCGTTGTTAAGGAATAATGTACATAAATGAACATTTTACTTGTGTTCATGAGCTTTAAACTTTGAATGTTTTGATATAAGCCCATGACCGAGAAAAATTAATTTCTCGTTGTTGAGGATAAGTCAAGGACTTTCCTTTCTTTGGGGACCGGGTTATAGTCTGACATGTGACTATAAGCCATTATGAGACAAAAGTAGAAAAGACATGTTTTTAAAAACATTTGAACTCTCATTCGAACTTTATGTACGTACCCGTGTCGTTATTGAGCGACATTTCTAAGTACGTCCATATTATCGATGCTGAGAGACATGTCGGAGAGAAGAATATTTTTGGTATTTTTGAAAGTTTTTCGCATTTTTTATTTTGTTTTTGTAGGTTTTATATTTTTGTATTTTGATTTTCTGATAAATATATACAAGGTTACTGCAAATGTGCAAGACGTTCAAGTTCATTTAGAGTGAAACTACGCATACCAATTCGACGAACCAAGAATTCAAATATGTCTTGAGAAAGAGCTTTGGTGAAGATGTCGGCTAGTTGGTAGTCCGTCTTGACAAAATACAGTTCGATCGTTCCTCTTTCCACATGCTCCTTTATGAAATGAAATCGGACAGCAATGTGCTTGGTCTTGGATTGTTAGACCGGGTTGCAGGATATGGCTATGGCTGATTGTGAATCACAATAAATAGGAACCTTGTTAAAGTGAAAGCCATAATCCGTGAGTTGTGTTCTCATCCAAAGGACTTGAGCACTACACACGGATAGAGACACATATTATGCTTCCGCGGTGGACAACGCCATACAATCTTGCTTTCTTGAGGACCAGCTCACTAGCTTCTCGCCTAAGAATTGTGCTCTTGAATGTATCATGACACCCTGCATGGTCGGCATCTGAAAACCCAGTTAGATTAAAACTATAATCCTTCGTATACCAGAGACCGATGTGAATGGTTCCCCGGAGATAACGAAAGATCCTTTTAACCTCCTTGAGGTGCTTCCCGGTTGGCTTAGCCTGATACCGAGCACATAAACAAGTATCATGCACAATGTCTGGTCTGCTTGAGGTTAAGTACATAAGGGACCTGATCATACTTCGGTATTTTGTAGCATCTACAAATGTCCCTTTCTTATCCAAATCAAGCTTGTGTTTAGTGTCCACTGGAGTACCAATTGGATCACAGTTTTCCATTCCAAATTTCGTTAGAATCTCGAGCACATATTTGGATTGATTTATGAAAATACCACGGGGGGATTGGTGAACTTGGAGACCAAGAAAAAACGTCATTTCCCCCATCATGGTGTAGGTCCATAGTGTTGGGAATAAATCTATGCTTAGCTGTTTCCCCTGCTAGTTGATTATTCGTACCCCTGCTAGAGTAAGTTCCCCCTGCTAAATAACAAAGGCAGGGGGATTGGTTCCCCTGCTGAAGTCAAAGGCCCTGCTGTCAAAGATAAACATGGAATAGATTTTTACGTGTTTCAGTTATTATTCCTTAATACTTTCCATAGTTTGTTAGTAGTGATCTTGTACGTGAGTCCTTGTGGCTATAAAAGGACTCACTAGGTTAGCATGCAAAGTGTGTCTTTCTCATTTGTCTTTCATTATAGTACTTTAAGGTTTTGAATACCCTAATACCATTCTAGGGTATTCGTATATCTTTGATATATTAAAGTTCAACGTTTGAATCACATTTGTTCTTGTGCTAAACATTATATTCCGCATCTTGTTTAGGTACTTTTCTTTGCAAAGTTTCTCTAGTGTTAGATTGAATTCTTTCTCTCTATCACAACCCTTAAACAAGCTATTAAGGTTTAAGATCTGACTTTGGGATCAACAAGTGGTATCAGAGCTTGTTGAGAAACTTTGTCTAAATCAAGAACAAATTCCTCATAGCAAACATGTCTTCAGATTCATCCTCAAACAACAACAACCACAATAACCTCAAGTTACCCATGTTGGATCCTGAAAACTTTGAATTATGGGAATTCAGAATCTAACAATACCTGAAAATAGAACACTATGTTCTTTGGGAGGTTATAGAGTTTGTGATCAATTCACCAAAACAATGGTGGTTGATGATGGCAAGGAAGAAGAAAAAGGTGAAAGCTCCAAAGGTAAGGACAAGAAGAAATCTGCTGCTCTATGTGATAAGGAGATACTAGCTAGAAGGCATGATGTCAGGGCTCACAGCTCACTGCTGTTGGCTCTACCTGATAGACATCAACTCAGATTCAGGAAATACAAAACAGCTAAGGATCTATGGGAAGCCATAGGCAAAACCTTTGGAGGAAATGAAGCCACAAAGAAGAAGAAGAAAAATCAAATGCTGAATGATTTTGCTTCTTTCAAAGCAATTGGTGATGAATCAATTGGAGCTATTTACAATAGGCTTCAAGATATGGTGGCTCAGTTGGAATTCTTTGATATTGAGGTATCAAAAGAGCAGGTGAATACCAGATTTCTTAACAGACTCCAGAAAGAATGGTTTGTCTATAAGGCAATTTGGCAGAATAAGGATGACTTGGACGAAAAAGACATTGATGACATATATAATAACTTAAAAGTTTTTGAACCTGTTGTCAATGAGATGAAATCAAAAGGAACAATTCCCACCAAATCAAGTGGATTCATTGATTCCACTGCTAACATGACATTCATATCACAAAGCAGTGGAATCTCCAAGAACAGTGGAATTGAAGTAGCCCCTGCTACTTATTCCCCTGCTACCAGGTCTGGACCTTCCTATGACGAAGAAAGACCAGCTACATTCAGCCTTGATACTGCTTGTGCTTTCATAGCATCTCAAGGGCCACAAGGATCTACTGTGTTACATGAAGATCTAAGTCAAATCAGTAAGCAAGGGCTAGAAGAGATGGATATCAAGAGGAATATGGCTCTGCTCAGCATGAGAGCCAACAGGTTCTACAAGAAGTATGGGAAGAAGATCTCAATTAATCCCTCTGATGTGGCTGGGTTTGATAAAACAAAAGTTGAATGCTACAATTGTGGCAAGAAGAGTCATTTTGCCAGGGAATGCAGAGGACCTAAGACTGGAAATAGCTATAGAAAGGAAACAAGAGATGATGATTCTGGTGCTAAAGCCATGGTAGCCATGCAGGGGATAGATGGAGCAAGTGGATGGGACTGGAGTGCTATGACAGAGAATGTGGAAAGAAATCAAGCTTTGATTGCTGAGGAAAAGGAAGAAGACTTTGCACTTATGGCCATGTCAAGTTCCAGCTCTGACAATGAGGTATATGATGACTCATATTGTACTAAAGCTTGTAGGAAAATACTGAATCTTTGAATGATCAAATCAGAAAGGTAAAATCTGACTATATCAATTGTGATAATGATCTTGATAATTATAAACGTGCTTTAGAACAGTTAGAGTCCACCATAAGAGAGTATAAGCAAAGAGAAAGTGATTACAGGGATCACATTGTGATTCTAGAAAGAGATGCTAAGGAGAATAACCAATCTATAAAGACATTGACTGCTGAACTTGAAATTTTCAAAGCTAACCAAAAGATAGATGAGGAAACTGTTGAAAAATTTGGAAAAGCTTCAAAAGATTTAACCAAAAACAGTTGAGGTTGGTCAATCTCCTAGGGACAAAACAGGGTTTGGGAATAAAAATATGCATGCTACCATACCACCACTGATAGGTGTGTAAACACCCATCTTTTCTACCACTTAATTACAATAATAACCGGACCAAAACGTGTATTTTATGTCTTTTATGTCGGAATTATGCGTGGTTTGTGTTTTTGTTGTAATTTAGGACGAAATTGTGAAAAGTGGAGAAAACACGGGAATTCACGGGCATTCACGGCTTTTATTGAAGAAAAAGATGAAAGACGGAGTCGAGAAGTCAAAAGTGGAAAAAGAACGGAAGTCCAAGATCAATTCTGAAGATTTATCGAAGAAAAAGTCAAAAGACAGAAGTTTATCAAAAGCCGAAAAACTCAAGTCTAATTTATTGAAGAAATTAAAGACGAGTTTAAAAGAAATCCCGAGCCACAAGTCATTAGAGTCCAAGTAAAGAAGATTAGAAGGAAGAAGGACTAATGGTGCAATTAATGAAGACTATATGCTTAAGGACCTAATGACGCAATTAAGAGAAAAAGAAGAAGGGGAGGAAGCTTCCTAATCCTCCCCTATATATAGTTAGGATTTGTTAATCATTTCTTTTTGTTGACTAATAGTGACAATTAGTTCTTCCATGGTTGGTGGCTTGACAAACCATTCTTCCACTTTCATTTATGCACCTTTAATTACTTGCACATTTAAATACATGTTTTGTACCTTTAATTACCTTTAATTTCAAGTAAGTGTTTCTTTTAATTACTTGCACCTTTACTTTATCTTGTTAATCTTCTTCTACCTTTCTTTGATTTACACGTTTTTATCTTGTTGAGTTGTTTAAAGATTTGATTTTTATGCTTTTGATTGTTTTAAACCATTTGTTCTCATAGCTTATTTTGTTTATTTTCAAGTTTATATAGTTTTTACAAAAGTTATTTTTATTTAAAAAGTTGTTTTTCTTAAAGTTTATCTTTTTCAAATTTTAAAAGTTGTTAACTTTCAGTTTTATAGCTTATTTTTACACGATTTACCTTAAGGATTTAGTCTAGTGCTTATTAGGATTATAGCTTATTTTTCTAGCTTATTTTTGGTTATTTCCTGCGTTTTCCGATTGGCAAGATCTGAAAAGGGTTGTAATATTCCGATTGGGGGTGTCTTGGTATTCCGATCAGATAAGGTAAGTGGTATTCCGATCGGTGTACAAGTGACAAGTATTCCGATCGGTGTTCTATACTATATTCCGATTGAGGTGTTTATTGGATCATTCCGATCAATAGGTGACAGCTATTCCGATCGTGGGTTCCGATCTGCATTCCGACCAAGTCCACTCCCTTATTCCGATCAAGGTAAGCAGCAACATTCCGATTGGGTGATTTTTGGGTATTCCGATCTGGAAGGGTGACAGCATTCCGATTGGGACCTCATTACACATTCCGATTGGGGTGATCAGAATATATTCCGATTGGGGTGTTTTCTCTTGTTTTGTCTTGTTTAATTTTTAGCTTATGTTTTTAATACTTGTCTAATTTTAATTTTCGTCACGCTTTATTTTTAGTCATTTAATTAATTTACTTTCCGTCACGTTTTTAAATATCGCACATTTAATTTTAAATTAGACTTAGATTTAATTTCACGCACTTCATATACTTGCCCTTTACTTTAACGACATTTACTTTTAAGTCTTGCACATTTAAATTTAAAACCAACCAAAAATATTTGTTTTCACCAAAATAAAACTGAGTCACATAGAGAACTAAGATCAATTCGATTAGACCAAAACAACGAACATATAATTTTTATACAGGGTGTCAAAAGCCAGTTATTAACCACCCCCTGCTAACATTCATGCTCCTTTCCTAGAAAAGACCTATCCTGGACTGGTCTCCCTTGTTTTGAAAAACAGGATGACATTGAGTTTGACTTGAGTGCTTATATACCTAATACTCTTGATACAGAAGAGTCTCTAGTTAACACTAGTGTTATTAGGGATGTTGAAAAGGAACAGGTTGGTTTAAAACAAATTGATAACCCTGTTCGATTTTCAAAAGAAGGAATCTCTGGCAGTAATTCTAGTTCTAAGAGTAGCTCTCCCAAATCTAAGACAAGGTCACAGTCCCCTAAGTCCACCATTAAATATGCTGGTATGTACAGGAATGTCAGAGGTAATCAAAGAAATTGGAATGACCAAAAGTCTCATCAGTTAGGAGAAGACTTTGTGATTAACACTAAGCCCTGCTTCACATGTGGCAGCTTTGAGCACACTTATCAAGAGTGTAAGGCACCAATGGAGATGGTGGCTGCAAATCCCTTAAAGGATATGCAACCTAAAACCATTCTTCTAAATGCAGGGGCAAAATCTTTTTCCCCTGCCAAGTGCGTTGCCCCTGCCTTGAGAAATAGGGTGACTGATAAATATGTTGTTCCTGCCCTTAGGAAGGAGAATGATGTTCACTCAAAGCCCAATACTTCTGTGACCACCCAACACCTTATACTGCATATAGAACTGGATCTAGACCTTACCAACACATGACTAGAGGCCAAAACAAAAGGTGGGTTCCCTCTGCTAAGCATAGAGATTCCCCTACTAAAACTGGGGTATCCCCTGCTAGCAAAATTTTGTATTCTAGGAACATGGGAAGATGGGGAAAAGCTGTGAAAGCCTCAGCTCATTGGGTTTGGGCACCCAAAAGGGGTACTCAATCTAATGGTGTATCTCTAGTTTTTGACAAGCTATCCTACATTGATACACGAGGTAGATCCAAGTCTGTAATGGCTTGGGTCCCCAAGAAAAACTTATTTGTTTTTCTTTTTGCAGGTGACAAAGAAGACAAGGGATGATAGAGCATATTGGGATAGTGGATGCTCAAGAAGTATGACTGGACAAAAAGCTTACTTGTCTAATTTTGTGCCCCTACATGACAATGATGGTGTTTCTTTTGGAGATGGGCATGGAACTATAACAGGAAAAGGAAGTATTGTCACTAATGGGATGACCTTTGACAATGTCTACTTGGTGAAAGAACTCAAGTACAATCTCTTCAGTGTGTCACAGATGACTGATAACAAGAATTTTGTCTTGTTTACTGACACTGAATGCTTGGTGTTAGGAAAGGAGTTTGTCTTGCCAAAAGACACTCCTATTGTACTCAGAACACCAAGACAGAAGAATATGTACACAATTGATCTCAAGGACATATCTCTCCAAGACAATGAAACATGCTTCATTGCCAAAGCTTCAGTAGATGAATGTAAGAAATGGCATAGAAGACTTGGTCATCTTAATTTCAAGAACATGAACAAACTAGTAAAGTATAATCTGGTTCATGGTCTTCCTTCCAAGTCCTTTGCCAATGAACATACTTGTGCTGCATGTCTGAAAGGGAAGCAACACAGAGCATCTTGCAAATCTAAAACAAGTATGTCCACCACCAAGCCATTGGAACTACTGCATATGGATCTCTTTGGTCCTACTTCTGTGGCAAGCATAATGAAGAAATGGTACTGCCTAGTGATTACTGATGATTTTTCAAGGTTCACATGGACATTCTTTCTGTTTGAGAAGAGTGACACAACTGATGTACTCATTGGGTTCATCAATCAAATTGAACTATCAAAAAGCATGAAGGTAGTCACCATGAGATCAGACAATGGTGGTGAGTTCAGAAATCAGAAACTGGACTCTTTCTGCATTAACAAAGGCATAAAAAGGCAATTCAGCATTGCAAGAACACCTCAACAGAATGGAGTGGCAGAAAGAAGGAATAGGACACTCATTGAAGCTGCTAGAACTATGGTGTCTGATTCCAAACTTCCAGTTATCTTTTGGGCTGAAGCTGTATCCACTGCTTGTTATGTACAAAACAGGGCCTTGGTCATCAAGGCACACAACAAGACCCCTTATCAGCTGTTCAATGGAAGACCTCCTTTAATTGACTTTTTCAGACCTTTTGGATGTCATGTGATCATCTTGAACACTATTGACAATCTAGGTAAGTTCAGTGAAAAGGGTGATGATGGATACTTTGTGGGTTATTCATTAAACAACAAGGGATATAGGGTCTTCAACAAGAAGACAAGCAAAATCACAGAAAATCTTCATGTGAACTTTCTTGAAGACAAACCTGAAGATGTTCAAACAGGTCCTGACTGGTTCTTTGATATAGATGTACTTTCAAAGTCTATGAATTATGTACATGTTGCTTTGCAGAACACTAACATTTCAGGTACTCAAGAAACAACTGGTGCAGAGAAGTCACCCCTGAGGTACATGAATGTACCCTTATTGTTTCCTATTGAAGCTGCTGTTCAAGAAGATAATTCTTCTCTAGAAAAAGAACAGCCAATCTCATCCCCTGCTATGGCTGAAGGCAGCGGAATGGCTGAAGGCAGTGGAATCCAGGATTCCCCTGCTAGACCAATTGCTTCCTCTTCCACAAAGGATCATGTTGCTAATGATACTAATGATGCAGAAAGAGAATCCCCACTCATTTCATCATCTACACCCATAACTGATGGTCCTATTATATCCAGCAGTGGAAGCAGAATCATCAAGAGTGGAGGTCCTAGTTACTCAGAGCTTTATTCTGCTCACCAGCACCCATCTCTAGGTCATGTTGTATCATTTGGAAGTTCCTTTGAGGACTTCTTTCCTAATCAAGATAGCCCCATAAATTCTGATTTGGAAGAAGATGAAACAGAAGTCATCATGCAACCTACCTACAGAATCAGTAAGGATCACCCTATCTCTCAAATCATTGATGACCCTGAAGCCCCTAGACATACAAGGTATACAGCAAAGGAGCACAGCTTCATTGCTAACATCACCACGAAGTTCAATCATGACAACATGCAATGTTGTCTGTTTACTTCATTTTTGTCACAAGAAGAGCCAAAGAAGATTTTTCAGGCTTTAAATGACCCAAGCTGGGTTGAAGCCATGCAAGAGGAGCTCTTACAATTTGACATACAAGAGGTTTGGATTCTGGTAGATTGTCCCAAATGGGCAAGGCCTATTGGGACAAAGTGGGTACTCAGAAACAAAAAGGATGAAAGAGGAATAGTTGTCAGGAATAAAGCAAGACTAGTGGCACAAGGGTATACTCAGGAAGAAGGAATTGATTATGAAGAGGTGTTTGCTCCAGTAGCCAGGATTGAAGCTATTAGATTATTTCTTGCTTATGCATCATTCATGGACTTCACTGTTTTCCAGATGGATGTGAAAAGTGCCTTCCTATATGGAACTATTGATGAAGAAGTCTATGTTATGCAACCCTTAGGGTTTGAAGACTCAGAACATCCAGACAAAGTATACAAGGTGAAAAAGGCTATGTATGGACTTCACCAAGCTCCCAGAGCCTGGTATGGTACTCTCTCCAAATATCTCTTAGACAATAGATTCAGCAGGGGGAAGATTGATCAGACTCTGTTTACTAAGAAACAAAAGGGTGACCTTCTGCTAGTACAAGTCTATGTTGATGACATCATTTTTGGATCCACTAACTCTATGCTTAGCAAAGAGTTCGCCAAATTGATGCAGGATAAATTCCAAATGAGTGCCATGGGAGAACTAAACTTCTTTTTGGGGTTACAAGTTCAGCAGTGGAAAGATGGGATATTCATCTCACAAGACAAATATGTGGCTGAGATTGTGAAGAAGTTTGGCATGTCTGATGGAAAGAAGGTGTCCACTCCAATGGACAAGGATCATCCATGGGGTAAAGATGGTCCTGTAAAGCCTATAGATGTCAGGAACTACAGGTCTATGATTGGGTCTCTTATGTATCTCACTGCTTCAAGACCTGACATCATGTTTGCAGTCTGCTTATGTGCAAGATACCAGGTGTCACCAACAGAGTGTCACTTATTTGCTGTGAAAAGGATTTTTAGGTATCTAAAATGTCATCCCACCTTAGGACTTTGGTATCCAAAGGAGTCACCATTTGAGCTGATAGCCTATTCAGATAGTGATTATGCTGGTGACAACAATGATAGGAAGTCTACAACAGGGGGATGCTAATTTTTGGGAAGCAGGCTTATATCTTGGCAATGTAAGAAGCAGACTATCATGGCAACATCCACAACTGAAGCTGAGTATGTAGCAGCTGCTGCATGCTGTGGTCAAGTTCTTTGGGTGCAAAATCAACTGCTTGATTATGGGTATAACTTTCTTAAAACCAAGATATTTATTGACAACAACAGCACTATTTGCATTATAAAGAACCCTGTTTTCATAGCAAAACTAAACACATTGAAATTAGACATCACTTTATCAGAGATTGTTTTGAAAAAGGACTGATTGTCCCTGAGAAAATTGATACAGAACTTAATGTTTCTGATCTGTTAACAAAAGCTTTTGAAGTAGGGAGGTTTCAGTATCTGGTTGCAGGTATTGGAATGGTTACTCCTTAAAATCTGATGTATATTTTGTCATGTATAATCAGGGTTGCTTCACTGCTGTTGTTGTGTAACTGTTAGTCCATTTTTCCATCACTTTTATTCCACTGTTTTTTAACACAGATTCCCCTGCTGGGGGTTCATTCCCCTGCTAAGAGAATTTTTCTCTTAAGCTGGGTGTGTTCTTTTTACAAAAGTGGTTCTATGTGGTTTTAGACTAACAATGCAGAGGTTCATATGGTGCATACTATCCGCATTGGTGGATCAGGTATATACTCTATGTTTCAGGGGAGGTTAGGTCACACCTTTAGGACTCAGGGTATCCTTCTGGTACTCATATATGATCTTAGATCATATCCACTGGTGAGTGAGGGTTCAGGGTAATGATGACTTGCTGCAAAGCTGGTCAGAACTCTGAAACCTTGAGGCACTGTAGTGTATGCTTACATTTCTCTATTAAAACAGCTTGCTGTTCAAATACAGATGTGTGGCACACATTGCCAAGACTGACTGACCATAGGTAAGGGACAAGGTTGGGATGGTGACTGGGGTATGCATGTTTTCTTGGGTTAACCTGGTGTAGGGGGACTTATGTATTGACTTTTTGTATTGGGCCCATTGCTGAATAGAGGACTCTTGAGTTTCTATGTATCTATCTTGTGTATACAAGTGTGTGCATTAGAGCAGAGCTAGTTAGCATTGGTCTCTCCATGACTAGTCCAATACCCCTAGGAAAGTTTCCCCTGCTTTTATCTTTTCATTCCCCTGCTATCTTAACATTCCCCTGTTTGACCATTGACCGACAATACCGTTACCCTGTTCATAGCCGTTGGGCCTGCTAGCTTAATTTTTGGTTAGGGAATATTTTATTGTTTTTAAAAGATATTTAAGGCGCTTTCTTCGTTGATTGGTAATCTTTTCCTTTTTATTTCAAATAAATTAATTTTTTATCAAGATTTATCTTTGATATTTTTGCAATTTGAAAATTTTGGTCCAATCACAGCTCTTCAATTCGCCTATAAAAACTTAATTCCCTTCACCAGCAGGTCCATCTTTCTCCCTCGACTTAATCCCACTTACCTCTCATCTTTATAAACCTTCAAACTATTTTCAAACTTTATCATGACTCTTAAAATTGCTGCTAATCATAACAAAATCGCTTTGCTTCATGATGAACCAACAGAGTTTGCTGATGCTGTGGCTTTTCTAAAGTCTTCTTACTTTAGAGTGGCACTTCTCATCAATCCTCGAATCTATACCTCACACATTCAACAGTTCTGGTCTAAAGCCATGACCAAAACAGTGAATGGAGAGGTTATAATTCAAAGAACAGTTGATGGTCATCTCAAGGTGATTACACTTGCCTCCATCAGGGAGAATCTTCTCCTTGATGATGAGGATGGGATAACCAACTTTTCTGAGGCTGAAATTTTTGCAGGTCTTGTTAAATTGGGGTACAAACTTTCTGAAAATAAAAAATGTAAGTTTGCTAAAGGCCGGTTTGCCCCTCATTGGAAATATTTGATTCATATAATTATGCAATGTTTGTCACCAAAAACCACTGCTTTTAATGAGGTTGGTAGTGAGATAGCTTCTGCCCTGATCTGCTTTGCAACAGGGAGGAAGTATTGTTTTTTATCAAATGATTTTTAAAGGAATGGTTAAAAATGTTTCAAGCACCTCAAAGTTTTGTATGTATCCAAGGTTTATAGAAATTCTGCTGAATATGAGTGATCATGGTCTAATTAAACACAAAAACTATTTTTCAGCAACCCAACACACCACCAAACTCTTCACCACACTACTTGCACCATCACCCCAGTTTTCTGGCAAAAACATTCCACTCACTTCAATTATGATGGACCAAATCAGACGGGAAGAAGCCAAGAATCAAACAGCCAAACATCAACCTTCTGATTCCCCTGCCAAGAACCTACCACCTGCTGATCCACAACAAGAAAGGCGTTCAAAATCCAGGTTTGCCAGGTCTCCCTTGCCTGGTGAATCTTCACAAGCAGCAGAGAGGAGAGTCTCCAAGAGTTTGGAGCAACCTGAGGGTTTGGCTGCCACTATTGTCTCATCCTCAAGGGGTGAGCAGGACAGTGACACCATCAATAAGTCCTCTCCCTCACTCCATGATATCCAAAAAGGGGAGAAATTCCCTTCTAGGATTGAGAGCAGTATGCAACCTTTGACTAATTTGGAATTGACGAAAATGTGTATGAGTCTGAAAAGGCAGAATGCACAACTGGTACAAGATGTCAAAAAGCAAGGCCTGGTTATCACTCACTTGGAAACCAGACTTGCTACTCTTGAGGGGAGGAGAAAGCCCAGACTGATTCTTTCAACAGATGAGGATGCTTCCAAAGGGGAGGAAGTTCCAAATACAGAGGGGTCTACTGAGTACTATTCATATCCTGGTGGGGTATATGGAAAGATAGCAAGTGCTCAGAAAGGGATGGAGAAAGGAAGTGCTGATAAGGGAAGTGACAAGGGGAGTGCAACCAAAGATATTGCTCAAACATTGCTCACCATGGGCAATCCAGAAGAAGCCCCTGCTTCAAAAGTTTCCCCTGTCATTGTTGATCCCACTGCTGTAAGTTAATCCCCTGCTAAGAGTATTACTCAAACTTTTTTTAGAAAGAACAGAAAGCAACCAGCTCAGAAGGGGATTACAATCAAAGAACCTGCATCTAAAGCGAAACCAGCACCAGCAGTGGATCCAAAAGACAAAGGAAAAGGAATCATGGTGGAACAGCCCAAGAGAAAATACAAGCATCTAACTCCTGAACAGCAGAGGGCTCAAGAAGCACATGATGCACAAGTAGCTCTCAGGCTACAACAAGAGGAGATGGATATGCAGGACCAAAGAATGCAAAAGATGAGGCCCAAATATATGCTCAAGCAGGTTGAGATTATGCATAGAGAACTAGATGACAGGGTACCTCATGTTGGAGAGTTTCTTGATCAATGGGAGAAGGAGTTGATAAATGCTCCTTTGGAAGACATGTATGAGTTGACTTTCCTTGTTTACAAATATCAAACTGAGTATCTGGAAAGAAGGGCAATTCAAATTCAGAGTGAGAAGTATCCAACTTCAGAGAAAGGGCAACTTGAACACTACAAAGTTCTGCTTAAGAGACATAGAAAGTGGAAGGATGGTGACTTCAGTGATATGAGTTTTGAAGCCATAAAAAGAGTAGTCAGACCAGTTCTAAAATTGTATGATGTGGAGGATTGGATGACTATCAACACTCCTGAGGAAGCTGAGTATCTTAGGAGACAAAGTGAAATGCTACAGAAAGCTAGAGAATTGAAGAAAAGAAAAGCTGGAGAGACAACTTTGGAAACTACACAAGCAGGTGCATCATCCCAAGCAGGTGCATCATCACAAGCAGGGGCATTACATCAAGCAGGTGGAAGTTTTCTAGAAGTACTTGAGAAGTCTGTACTTAATGTACAAAGAGCAGCAAATAGACTCAAGAGAATGGAGAAAGTGGGCACAGTTACTAAAGAGTCTCAAAGGCCTTCAAATGATGAAATTGATAAACAACTAATTCTGCAGGAAAATGATGATATCTCACCTAGTGAACTTGGAAAGAAGTTTGCTATCATAGAGTATGCTATTTATGAACACAAAGGGAGGACTTGGTGGAAGCTTACAAGAGCTGACAATACAGCACAGACATTTCTAAGTCTAGATGTCATGTTTCAAATCTTGGATAGTGAAGACTTAGAAGATCTGTGGAAAATATTGAAGAAGACGTTTGCTGCAAAACCTCCTACCATGGATGGTGTGGAGAAGGATTGGGTAATCTGGGAGTGCATGCATAGGATGTATGAGCATGAGTTATTTGATCCTATATTTGATGCAGTGAATAAAGGAGATTTGTTGTATTGGAAGCTATTTACCAATTCTGGGGTTTATGAGGTAGTGATGGAAGGCGTGAGTGTGTACTTGCTCAATCATAGGTATTATCCCTTCTCTCAGGACACCTTGAAGAAACTAGCACATGCTAACCTAATTGTAGATGCTAAAAAGCCTGTTGCTTATGATCTGGTAAGAATGGTTCATAGTCAGATTTGGCCAGAAAGTTTGTAAGCATCCTCATCAACTAGTATTTATTCAGAAACTTGTCTTCAGGGGAAAGCACAAGTTTAGGGGAGGATTGTTGGGAATAAATCTATGCTTAGCTGTTTCCCCTGCTAGTTGATTATTCGTACCCCTGCTAGAGTAAGTTCCCCCTGCTAAATAACAAAGGCAGGGGGATTGGTTCCCCTGCTGAAGTCAAAGGCCCTGCTGTCAAAGATAAACATGGAATAGATTTTTACGCGTTTCAGTTATTATTCCTTAATACTTTCCATAGTTTGTTAGTAGTGATCTTGTACGTGAGTCCTTGTGGCTATAAAAGGACTCACTAGGTTAGCATGCAAAGTGTGTCTTTCTCATTTGTCTTTCATTATAGTACTTTAAGGTTTTGAAAACCCTAATACCATTCTAGGGTATTCGTATATCTTTGATATATTAAAGTTCAACGTTTGAATCACATTTGTTCTTGTGCTAAACATTATATTCCGCATCTTGTTTAGGTACTTTGCTTTGCAAAGTTTCTCTAGTGTTAGATTGAATTCTTTCTCTTTATCACAACCCTTAAACAAGCTATTAAGGTTTAAGATCTGACTTTGGGATCAACACATAGTTTCTTAGGATTAAGCAAAGTATGATTTATCTAATGAATGGAAGGGAAATGAAGAACTTGGAGAGAGAAACTTAGAGAGAGAAAGGAGAGGAGTAGAGAAAGATGGTTGATTAAGTGAAAGTGTATAATAAAACAAATGAGCAACCTAACCTAACATGCTAGGAGGGGGTATATATAGCCCACCCTACATGTGGGCTATATGGACTATATGTTTACATAATAGATCACGAGCCCAATACTTGAATATATCATTGGAGTGACCGATCCTTTCTAAATACGTAAAAACGTATTTCCAACAATCTCCCCCTAAGGGAGGTCACTCCAAGTTACAATGTCCTAAATAGTCTATAGCTCGTGATCTATGCTAATAATGATGTGACCGAGACTTTCCTTGGAAAAACGTATTTCCAACAATCTCCCCCAAAGGGAGGTCACACCATTTTACAAAATCTTAAACCTAGCATACTATGCTTGAGTCTTCGATCTTGTTTTTGTGAATATGCTGATGAGATCTTTGACTTTGGTCTTGAGCATGTGTCCTTGCTTTGACCTTGTGCATTCATCACTTGTGATATTTGCCTCCTCGTGACTTCATGTTCCACATACTTATACTTTTATAAATTCTTGAAAGCTTCAGAGTTTGATACAGCGGAAGACTTGACTTTTAGACTTTCTTGAATTTGATGAAGTATTAAGTGCATATAGTATAAGCATGTGGTGACGACTTATTTTGGATTGTACACCGCAATGCCACCTTCTTGTTACGCTGCATAAGACAATTAGCAACAAAACATATACACGGATGAAATGGCCCTGAACATTTCATTCTAATTCGGTAGCATTTTACCTCCGGTCGGTGAAGACCGTTGGACGATATTAAATATCGTACTTGTGGCAGGTAGTTTCAATTAAGAACCTCCTTGACAAGATTTCGTGGGTAAACCCGTTCTCTTTATTCGACCGTCCAAAGCTGACTGCGAACATAAAGAGTGAATCATTTGGATAGAATTATCCGCATGATTGAAGCCGTCAATTCATGTTCCTGGAACAAATGAAATTCAATTAAGAACCGCATCATCGTTGCTTTCCAGTTGTCACGAGTTTGATTCGTATAGAATCTTGCAAGTTACCTACCAAATTTTGTTTGAGGTTAACACTAGAAGGATTTCCACTCATCACTGTGAACACTATAGAGTGTCACTCTGAGTGTTCTGGCAAGATCACTAAGATATTGCGTAGACGCCTGGAACGTGTTTTAAGTTCAGTTAAGAATTAAACCATTGTTGCTTTCTAGTTATCACAATTTGGATTCATAAAGAATCGCACAAGTCACCTACCATGAGCTTTTTGATGTTCACTCAAGAAGGATTTCCATCTTCATTGTAAATACTTTCGTATTACTCGGATGTTCAGGCAAGATCATGAAAATTTTGCGTAGGACTCTTAAGATCTTTCTTACTTTTCACAGTGTGTGAAGAAGCAAGGAAATATGAAAGTGTGTCCTAATAAGATATTTGATGATCTCAAATGGCTCTAGACTCAATCGTGCATTTTAGATTTTAGTGATCGGAGGCTGGAGAGGAGTGCCACCATTTCAATACCAATTTATTTGGAGTGAATAAATCAATAGATAATGCGTTGTCTCCGTGTAATTTAAAACAAATATCTTTTGAGAGATATTTGAGTTAGCTGGGATGGGTTGTGCATTGCATCACTGGGTCCATGATGTATGTCTTCAATATCAAGCATCATTAAAAATGATCTCAATAGCATATGTATTGACCCGGTTTCTGCCTAAGGTTGTAAGGAGGGCTTCTTTCTTTACACCCTTTATCATTACAATTCTTTTTCGTTCTTCAACCCCTTCAATGCTTACCAATACGTCATCACTAGCATCTTGTTGTGATTGTTCCAGTGATAACTTAAGTACTTGGTCGGCATTTAGCTACGTTCACAATCTTTCTCCATCTTTCCTAAGGACTACTATTTCTAGCTATGGAATGTCCTTGGGAAGATTCCTCCGGTTCTAGAAGAATCATTGGACTTTAACCTATCCTACCATCCTTATGTCACCATAATCTTCATCGTCGTGAAATAAATGGGTTGTGTGTAAGTATAAATCACCATGAAACCCATTTTGAAGTGCAAATCCATTTTCCTCCCCCTTAACATATGCCACGATATTTGAAAATATTTCACACATGTCGGGATGAGCCATCACGTTAAGTCAAACCATATTTGATTAATCATTTCCCATATTAAATCACATTTTCTCCCTCATATTAAAAATATTAACCCAATCGATGTTTTTAATATCAATTGATTTAATAGCATTTTAAGAAAATTTGGGTAGAAAAATGCAAATCCAATTATGTTCATGATTTTCACAAGCTCCCCCTCAAATTAATGAGGGTGTACTTGAAACGTGAATGAAGTACCTTTTAAACACAAGTGTAAGGTACTTATCACATGCAAATATCATATATGATAATGTATTCACAAGATTAGCGATTTATGAGGTTGGACCTGAATGATGGAGAACATCATATGAAAGAAACACATGGTTCTTGTTCACGAATGTTGGTCGCCTCATCACGTCTGAAGTTATCTCTTGACTCCATGTGTACGATTGATATCGTTGTCTTGACACCAACATGTGAACTTGGCACTTTCGGCGTCAAGGATTCTAAATGTCGGACAATTGCTCCCCCTCAATTGTTGACCCGTGTTCTATTGAAAGAGTTGTAGTCGCCGTTTGAGTAGTCGCATCGTCGAGTATGTAGATATCAATTGTAAATTGCTACGGTTGGCAGAGATGATAACTTCATAAAAACAAGATTTCTCTTGTTTTAACAAATAAATGCACTGACACATACATATATTCGTGTTAGATTGTGTTATTACGTAAACACAATCCCTTACATGGTTATAAAGTAAACCATTCCCGAGAAAATTAATTCCCGTTGTTGAGTCAAAGCTTCCCGGTGAAATGCTTGACTGGAGTATGAAAATCGGGTTACTATTTGAAATAATAGCAAGCCATAATTGAGCATGTTTTAAAAGACATTTGAACTTTGGATCGAACTTTATTTACAACCCCGTGTCATTATTGAATGACATATCTAGGTTCGTAAATATTATCGATTCCAGAAGACATGCTCTTTTTATCAAAACATTTTTGAACACACAATTTTGAAAGATTTAGAAAAAAACCGTTTGAGAAATTCTCGAAAAATTGTGTTCAAGGTTTTGAAAACCAATAACTTGAGCTTAAGATGTTGAATATCTTACAAAAACGAGCTCAAGTCCGAGAAGTTGTAAACTTCCCGTTATGAGGATAAGTTCATCATCGGCGATAAACTTTCCTTTTAACTGAAGAACGAGTCCTAAGTTGACATTTACTTAGAAGTCGTTTTCATGAGCTTGAAAAACTTTGAATGTTTTAACGTAAATCTCATGACCGAGAAAGGTGAATTTCTTGTTATGAAGAAAAGTTCTCTTATTTAAAAGATACACTTTCCTTTATGAGCTTAAAACTTGGAATGTTTTGATACAAGCTCATGACCGAGAAAAAATGAATTTCCCGTTACGAGGATAACTTATCTTTAAAGATAAGCTTTCCTAAATATGAAGTCTGAGTTACAGTCTGCTATTTAACTATAAGTCATTGTGCATGAGCTTAAAAACTTCGAATGTTTTTAATATTAGCTCATGCCCGAGAAAAATTAATTTCTCGTTGTGAGGATAAGTTTATCATCGACGATAAACTTTCCTTTCTCTGAAGATCGGGTCATCGTCTGATATTTAACGAGGAACCAATTTACACGAGCTTAAAACCGTTGAATAGTTTTAATGTAAGCTCGTGACCAAGAAAAATTAATTTCTCGTTTTTGAGGATAAGTTTTATCATCGGCGATAGACTTTCCTTTATGTGAAGATCGGGTCATCGTCTGACATTTAACGATGAGCCTTATACATGAGCTTAAAACCTTTGAATGGTTTTAATGTAAGCTCGTGTCCGAGAAAAATTAATTTCTCGTTTTGAGGGTAAGTTATCGTTGCGTAGATAAACTTCCCTTTCTCTGAAGTTCGGGTCACAGACTGTGATTTGACTGGGAGCCATTGTGCATGAGCTTAAAAACTTGGAATGTTTTTGATAAAAGCTCATGCCCGAGAAAACTTAATTTCTCATTGTAAGGATAAGTTTATCATCGGCGATAAACTTTCCTTTCTTTGAAGAACAAGTTACAGTCTGTGATGTGACTATAAGTCCTTGTGCAAGCTTAACTACAAATCCCCTGAGACACTTGTTTCTCTGATATCAGCTTCTTTAGTAACCAAACTCTAAGAGTGTCCTTTGTTGAACGGTATATAAAGATCGGACCAGTTTGTTTTTGTTGATCCTTGACTTTGGTACCTACAATCTCAATTGAAGTTTGTATGCTTTTATATGGGTTAGCGATATCTATCTTAGAATCCTGCGGGGATTCACAGTTGGCCTTACTTGTGCCAGAGGTGACCTGAGGAGATGAATCACTTGTCTTAGTTGGCAAACATTTCCTTTTATAGAAAACCTTAAGTTCAGGCTTAAGTGATTTATAATCCTTTTCAATTTCCTCCCTAGTAGTCTTAGTAGAATCGGAGACTATCCTAGTTAAAGAGCACTCGTTTCCTACAAGAGTGGAAGTTCTACCAGTGGGGCGCCACGTTTTACCAATGGGTTTGATTTTAGCCACCTACTGGGATTTAAGTCTAGTAGGGGAGTTCACCTCATTAAGTAATTTCTTGATACAAGAATCATGATTGGCTTTAAAGACACATTTCCTACATGTTTTACAAGTAGCATATTTAATGTCCGAGTAAGATCTAGAATTCCTAGACGATTGATTGATGCTCCTAGTATGTGACATGCTACGGTTAGCAGTGTTGGGTAAACTAGAAGGCATCTGACTAGGTTTGAAATTCCTATCTCTTACTTGTGTCTTTTGCTTAGCTTCCCTTAGATCAAATGTATGGCAAACGTCATTTGAACTAGTTCTAGACATGGTCTTGGTATTTTTAGAGAAACTAGAGGAAATCATGTGATTAGGTCTTGCTAAAGCTGTTTTGGTCGCATTGGGCCTAGTAGCTGGAGTGACTGGTCTAGAAAGATGAACCAAATCAACTTGGGAGGCAAACCACAGTCTCGAGGATTGAGGTCGCTCGGATCTAAATGCAGTAGGTTGTCTAACTGTCGGTTGTCTAACGAACTGATTTGTAGGCGGTTTCCCCAAGATTGATGGTTTTTCAAGCTCAGTGTCCACACTAGTTCCTCTATTTTTCCTTAATTCGTTTTTCAACACAGCTATAGCAAAAACCTTTTCCTGAACTTGAGCTTTTAAAGTCTCATTCTCTTTGAGCAATCTATCTTGGGATGCCAACTTAGATTCTAGCAGTTGAATTTGTTTCAAAAGATTATTCTTTTTAGCTTTAGAATCTAAGACGTTTTGATCCAATTTTCTTTCAAGAACAACGTTTGACTTTTCAAGTTTTTCAAAATATGTTTCAAATTTGTCCGTTTTATTGGAAAATTCTAATTTGGCATCCTCAAGATCCTTTGATTGTTGAGCTACAATCGTTTCGAGCTCTCTAATCTTGGAATCAGAAGCAGTCAATGAAGCAGTTATAAGACAATTATCATGATGTTTAGCATTTTGAACACTTTCTCCCCCATTATGACTCACATCGGATGAATCAAAAATGGTATTTCTATCACTCTTCTCCATCCCATGTTTGTCATAATTAGGTTCAGAATGCTCAATATGCGGCATTTCATCAGCATATACATCATAAACAACATTACATTGTACCATGTTTGTAGGCTCTTTGTCATAAACAGGTAAGGTGTCATCAAAAGAAATCTCGTGAACATTCCCTGACGTGCCACTGGTATCGTGTTGTCCTCCTGATTCAGTGCTCATGCCATCGTTAGGCTCGAAGTTGTCAACCATATGACCATTCTCCTCTTGCATCTGCATCATAGATTCTTGCACTCCATTATCATACGCTTGCTGAAGTCTGGATATTTTATAAATCGAAGACGAAACCGATGTCATAATTTTCAACAATTTATCACGGAAGTCTTTAACCTCGTTATGTGTGTATTGAAAAAATGATCGGCATATCCCTGAATTGTCAGACTTGATGATATTGAATTGGAGGAAAGGCGTGAGTTGTGTCACAAGAGCCTTATATGCAGTTTCTGATGCATAGTAATTAAAGTCTTCTTTTTGAAGTTGATCAACAAGTTGGTTCAAGTTGAGGAATAGAGAATCGATGAATGTATTACTATCTTGACCAATGAGTGTCACAAATTCTCTTCCTCCGTGAAGCCATGAAATGGTCATTAGATGAGACTGAAGTAGTCGAAATAAAGTTATACTACTTTCTCTAGCTTTGTCTTGCATTCGATGCAAGTCTCCCTCTTGAAGTGTCAAATTCAACGACTCCATTGAAAGTTTGATGAAAAATGATTGTGGTTGTTTTCGGGATTTTACAATTCTAGAAGAAACTTAGAAATGAAATTCACGGGATATGACAAAACCAATAAAAGATCCGTAAATAACTCTTAAAAATCCTCGATTGATGATATAACTCTCTTCTCAGTTCAAAAATTGTTGACGGCTCAAACGTAGATGAAATAAACCAGAGTCCAAATCAAACTCGGCTCACTCCAAAAAATTCATCTTCAACTTAACATAATTAATACCCGATCAAAGAAATCCGTAGCCACTAAAAATATACCCATTTTTTCTTGGTCTCGTCAAATAAATTTTGTCACATTGTCACGTCTTTTTTATTTTGTCACGTCCCGATGATGACCGAAGTATAACTTAATACACACAAATTTTATTCAAAAATAAAATTTTGAGATAAAAAATCGTGTATAGAGTGAAATGACACGGCCCACTATTACTTTCCAATAGTAAAGTTGAAGCCCAACAAAAATACTTAACTCAATGAAACCCGGTCCAACCAAAAAATCAGTATAAAACAATTACCAAACCCTAAAGATTAGCAACCCTAATCACACTTTTCAATTTGCCGTTTTGTTCCACACTACTCTCTCAACCCCATCTCGTTTAAACCGCCTCAAAAATCATTCACTACTCCCATCAAATCTCCAATCTGCTCCCATCAAATTACTTCTCTCAAACCATGATCTGCTCTAATCTCACACATATGATCAACCGCCCCAAATTCATCTATACACAACGAAAATCAATACTTCATCTCAAATCAATCATATAATTGATCTCATCCTTTACACCACACCCTTAACCCACGAAAACAATTAACACACAAAAGATTGTTCTGTTATAGAACGAAGAACAGAACACATCGTGTTCTCGAAGCCACGATGATCTCGTTATGAGGTTACTGGTCAACAAGATCCCGTAATGAGGTCAAAGGTAGGTATATGTTATCATTCGTGTGTCTATAATACGAATTAAAGAACGATTTTAACAAATTTGTTAAAAATTCTTTGTTTTCATAAATTAAGGACAGATATGAGATTGCATGTTGGTTTAACACTCGAAAAATGAGAAAGATTGTAACAATAAATGTTATGAATCTTCAATACTTTTCGTATATAAAAAATAGGTAATCCTCAAAACAGATCTATGATGATTCCCGTTTTCGTGGTTGGATCTATAAAAGATCTATGATGATGATAGATTTCACTCAAAATCTGTAAAGATTTGTTTATGAGATGATTGAAACTGAGATCTTGATTAGTTTTATATGTTTTGGTTGTATGAGACGAGGGATATAGATTAGATCGAGTCGGGGTTTGTTGGATCAGTGATTCTGTTTTTGGTGTGACGACTCGAGTCTTTTGTTTGGGATGGTGTAAGAGTCTAATGTATTGAAATGTTGGAGTCGAGAGGTCTGGTTTGAGTCAAAATGGTTGCCGTTAAGTTTGAATCGAGTCGTGAGTCCTTATCCGGAATAAAGAAATTCGTGATACTATCCGGAATAAAACTTATGGCTTATCTAGAATACTTACCCGGAATAAAATTGTAACTTATCCGGAATACGACTCCTTCTTCTTATCTGGAATGATTTGGTGTGTTATCCGGAATAAGACTTTGTCTTATCCAGAATACTGCTTCTGATCTTAATTTGGAATAACTATTCTGAAGACTATCCGGAATCTGTAATTCAAACCATAGTCGGAATACTGATACCGGATCTGAGACAGAACGTGATAAAGACCATAAAACTGATGACCAGATACAAAATAAGGACAATACTAAAAGTTATAATTTATCTTGATATGACAAAGTTTAAAAAACTGATGATTTAGAAATGATAAAAAAACACGCAACTCCAAAAGTTATATTAGATTCGGGTCCAAAGCAAAAGAAAAGAAAAAATTTGATCAATAAATCAATAGATAAAACACAGTCAATCCTAAGATTCAACCATAGCTATTGATACCAATTGTAGGTCCATAGTTTCTTAGGATTAAGCAATGTATGATTTATCTAATGAATGGAAGGGAAATGAAGAACTTAGAGAGAGAAACTTAGAGAGAGAAAGGATAGGAGAAGAGAAAGATGGTTGATTAAGTGAAAGTGTGTAATGAAACAAATGAGAAACCCCTCCTAACATGCTAGGAGGGGGTATATATAGCCCACCCTACATGTGGGCTATATGGAATATATGTTTACATAATGGATCACGGGCCCAATACTTGAATATATCATTGGAGTGACCGATCCTTTCTAAATACGTAAATATGTATTTCCAACAATTATGTGGGCTATATGGACCATATGTTTACATAATGGATCACGAGCCCAATACTTGAATATATCATTGGAGTAACCAATCCTTTCTAAATACGTAAAAACGTATTTCCAACAATCTCCCCCTAAGGGAGGTCACTCCAAGTTACAATGTCCTAAATAGTCTATAGCTCGTGATCTATGCTAATAATGATGTGACCGAGACTTTCCTTAGAAAAACGTATTTCCAACACATGGACATTTCAAATCGGCTTTTCATAAGGTCGGCAAATAATATGGAATATTTTAGGTTAGTAGAACTAAATATAACATCATCTACATAGACCTGAGCCACCAAGATGTCGTTGTCGTAGTGCTTGATAAACAACGTTGGATCAATGGTTCTTTTGCTGAAGTGATTTTGGAGAAGAAATGATGATAATTCGTCGTACCATGCCCTCGGTGCTTGTTTCAAACCATAAATTGCCTTTTTCAACTTGTAGACATGGCTTGGATGTTCGGTGTTGATGAAACCTTCAGGTTGACATACGTACACGTCTTCTTTTAACGACCCATGCAAGAAAGCTGTCTTCACGTCCATTTGATACACAGTGAACGATTTGTGAGCAGCGTATGCCAAGAAAATCCTAATATCTTCCATTCGAGCAACCGGGGCGAAGGATTATGTGAAATCAATTCCCTCCTTCTGTTTATAACCTCTCACAACTAACCGAGTCTTGTTCCTAATGACCGTTTTCTCCTCATCCATCTTGTTTTTGAATAACCATTTTAGGGTAAGGGGGTCAATATTGTCTGGGTGTGGTACTAACTCCCATACATCAAGCCGGATGAACTGATTGAGCTCTTGTTGCATAGACTCAATCCATGATGAGTCGGTCATTGCTTTTTTAACACTTGTTGGTTCCATTGTGCTGACAAATAGTGCATAGATACACATATCACCATCGGTACGCAGCTAATTTCGTGTCGAAACTGGTCGTGAGAGATTGCCAATCACTTGAACCAAAGGATGATCCTTAGTCCATTTGTGTTCATGTGGAAGTGTATGAGAAACTTGATGCGAGCTTGACGGATCCACATATTGTGTTGAAGGCTGAGTGGAACTTGTGGAAGCCGCAAATGGGTTAACAAACTCATGTTCGTTTAGCATCGCATTGTTCGCATTTTCAGCAACGATTTCATTCTGAAGATGAACATGATTAGGGATTTGCTGAAAATGTTGTTGAGTCGCGTCAGCAGTCTAAGAGGTGGTTAGAATGTATGGAGTCGATATGGTTGAGGTTGACGTAGATGGTGCAAAAACAGATGCTGTTGGTGTATATGCAATTGGAGGTTCTGGAACTACCGTAGCAGGTGCAACCGGGGCATTTTGAGGAACACCAAATGACGAAGGACCCTCCATATATTCATCATAAATTGGCCCAAATAAAACTTCCAAGTCACGTTCCGAAGGTTGTAACGAAGAGATTGCTGACGGTGCAAATTGGAGCGCGAGTCCTGAACTAACATGTCAAGAAGTCTGACCTTGAGGCTCGGGATGTGAATTTCTATGTTGAGATGCCATTCCAGAGAGTTCATCAAAGGTAACATTCATATTCTCCATTACCTTTCTTGTCCTTCGATTATAAATCCTGTAAGCACAGGCAGTTGAAGAATAACCAATGAAAAAACCAACATCACCTTTAGGTTCAAGTTTACCGATATCTTCACGATCATTCTTCGGATAACATAATGCATCGAAGACATGTAAAAATGAAATATCTGGTTTTCTTCCATTAATGATCTCATAAGGTATTTTGTTGAATCGGGTGTGAATAATGGAGCGGTTTTGAGTATAACATGCAGTTGCTATAGCGTCGGCCCAAAGAAATAACGGTGTACTGGAGGAGAGAAGCATCGTCCGAGCAGCTTCAACTAACGTACAATTCCTCCGTTCCACAACTCCATTCTGCTCTGGAGTTCTTACAGCCGAAGTTTGATGAGAAATCCCAACTTCGTCAAAATAAGCTTTCAGTTGCTGATTGGTGAATTCTGTGCCGTTATCCGTTCTTACAATGATGACAGGGGCTTGAAGTAGCACTGATGTTTTCTTTAAGAAATTAATAATTACACTAGGGGCTTCATCTTTTGAAGCAAGAAAATGAACCCATGTGTAACGAGAGTAATCATCCACAATCACAAGGACATACCGCTTTCAATTATTGATTTTGATTCTCATTGGGCCACACAAATCCATATGTAAGAGGTGTAACCTATTCGTTGAGTTGGGAACAGGTTTGGGTTTGTGAGGCTTCTTCTTACTTTTACCTTGCTCACAGGAAGGACAAAGATGGTCTTTTGTATATTTGAACTTTGGAAGACCGGTAACAAGATCATCTTTCGCGGGTTGGGTGATGGCATCGAAATTGAGATGAGATAGCCTTTGATGCCATAACCATGACTTTGTTGATGTGGCTCGGGACATGAGACAAATTGGAGAAGCAGCAGACATTTGAAAAAGATCAATGGTGTAGAGGTTGGTGGTATGATTTCCTTTCAACAAATCAATTCCTTCAAGATCTCTTACAAAACATGTATGACTTCTGAAAGCAACCTTCAAGTCTGAATCACAAAATTGCCCAACCGAGAACAGATTATGTCCCAAGCCATCAACAAAAGAGACTCTGGTGATGAGTATATTTCCCCAATGAAGATCACCATAGCCTAGAATTGCAGCAACATGATCATTTCCAAATCGAACAGTTCCCATGAATCGCCATACAAAGTTCTTGAGAAGGCTTGTCATATGTTTGGAACAGCCCGAGTCCACACACCAGAGACAAATTTCAACAGCCTGCCAATGATAAGAGAAGAAAATATTTTGGCAACCGATGAATAGGATCCTAAAGAGTTAGATGATAATTAAGCCTTATCACATACTGACATTTCACTGTCAGTATGAGACCTACTAGTGTCGATAATTTTGCCACTACAGTCAAAATTTCTACCAGTAGGCAACCATTTAGAGGTGAATCTAGGGCTATCAGGCTTAGTAAGACTTTCTGTGGACCATACGTGCGTACTTTTTGGAACATACACCTTAGCCTTAGGAGTGCTATGTTTTTCACTGATTGATAGTGTTGGAAATACGTTTTTTGTATTTAGGAAGATTCGGTCACTCCGACAATATATTAAGTAGTGGCTCGTAGTCTAGTTATTCTACATTAAGTAAACAAGGAAAGGCCTAGTCCATGGTTTGTATGGACGGGACAAACATGTAAGCCCAAGCCCATCACAAGGCTTGGGTATATAAACCCTCTCTTTAGTTGGAGAAGGTGTGGTTTTTCTCATACAATACACATAGTAAAGTGTGTTTTCTTATTTTTCTCTCTCAAGTGTGTATGTGAAATCATCTATCTTTCTATCTCTTTCTCTCTCTAAACATAAGCAAGATTTACATATTTCATACAAATGGTATCAAGAGCCATGGGATGATTGTATTGTTTATGTGTTTGTGTTCTTGATTTTAGTAGCTTTTGATCTATATAAACCCACGTCCATTTTTTTTGTGTTTTTTATGGTTTTTTCTTGTTACAAATCTTCTACATAGTTGTGGTAGAGATTTGGTATATTTACTTTGGCTAAAAACACAAAATTTTTGGCTGTTTGGATCAATTTTTGGCTTAAAATCTCGAATTTGGTGTGTTTTGTCCGAGAAAAGTGGAAAAATTGTATACTGTTTGTACTATTGCGACAGGCCTCCCATCGCAATATCTAGGGTTTTGGATTGTGATCCATATTGCGATTGGGATTGCGATTGGAGTTCTTTGTTATTGCGATCCATATTGCGATTGGAAGTTTTTTGTTATTGCGATCCACATTGCGATTCACATTGCGACAGGATTGTTTTTGTGATATTGTGACAGGGTATTGCGACAGGGTATTGCGATTGGAAGTATTGCGATAGGACTTATTGCGATATGTGATATTGCGACAGGGTATTGCGACAGGGTATTGCGACAGGGTATTGCGACAGGGTATTGCGATTGGAAGTATCGCGATAGGATTTATTGCGATAGGACTTATTGCGATACGTGATATTGCGACATACTTTGCAACATTGCGATAGAGTGACAAGTATTCCAAGATTTTTCGAAAACGTGTTTTTGAAATTTTTTAATCGTGTGCAATTTTATCTTGGAACTTTTGGTTTATCAAAAACAATTATTGGGGATTTTAACATTATTTCTCGACTTTTACACACAACAATAAACATATTTACTTTCTCTCATTGATCGATCAACTTTGTAAATCTTAACTTATAGAAATGGAGTACACATCTCTTACGGATAAGTCCATCCTCTCGGGTACGGATAATCGTCCACCAATGTTGGTGAAAACTATGTACGAGGATTGGGCTTCCCGCATGGAACTTTATATGTTGAACAAGGAGAATGGACATCTTATTTGGGCATCGGTGCTCAATGGACCATTGGTATATGGTACTGTGACGGAAGGTTCTGTTACTCGTCCTCGCACAACGGGTGAACTAACTGGAGATGCTAAGATATAAGAAAAGTGTGATAAACAAGCTACAAATATCATTCTCCAAGCCCTTCCTCCAGATGTCTACAAACTCGTCAGTAAACATAAAGTTGCCAAAGAGTTATGGGATAGAATTCGTGTTCTAATGCAAGGCACTTCGTTAACTAAACAAGAAAGAGAGTGTAAGCTTTATGATACTTTTGATAAGTTTGCCTATGTCCCAGGGGAGAATCTCAATGATTACTATCTGAGATTTACCATATTGTTGAATGAGCTCAATATCTATGGCATGGAAATTCCTACGTTTCAATTGAACACCAAGTATTTGAACACTCTTCCTTCAGAATGGAAAAAGTACGTGACAGATGTTAAATTGGCTAAGGACTTGCATAACACCAATGTGGATCAACTTCAAGCTTTTCTTCAACAACACGAATGCCATGTGATCGAGGCTCGGTTGTCTACACCTCAAGTTCATGATCCACTTGCCATGTATGCTTCTCAACAAAACATGGCTTATACTTATCAACAACCATCATACTTGCAGTAGCCACCACCACACACCTATCAGCAACCACAGCAACCATCTTATCAACCACTAATGATGCCACAACAAGCATTTCAACAAAGTGTTCATCAACAATCTTTTCCACAACAACCACCACATCAAACATCACCATCACAAGCCAACACTTCTCCAATCGGCTATACTCCTCAACAAGGATATTTTCCAATTGAAGCACAACCAGCACAAGCCTTCTACTCCAATGAACTTCCACCAATCCAAGCACCGGTCTTTACTCCAAATGATACGCCAGTTGATGTTCTAAACCATCTCACTGCCTACTTGTCAAATTTTGTTGCAACTAGAGGATTTCCACCAACAAACATCAGCTCCGCACCTCTTCCAATCCTCGACAACAAGCCACTGTTCAAGATGGTCAAGTGACGGTACAACCTATTCAGGGAAAGCAAACTTCTTATGGACCTCCTACAAGGACTGTGAATGCTCAAGCTGTGAATTCTCAAGCTAATGGGAATGGAAGCCCTATTGGTCCTCAAAATGTTGTGACTTGCTACAATTACCGAGGACAAGGTCATATGGCTAGGGAATGCACTCAGCCAAAAAGAAGAAGGGATGCAACATGGTTACGTGAGAAGATGTATTTGGTTGATGCTCAGTCTAAGGGAAAGATTTTGGATTCAGAAGAGTTAGCATTTCTTGCAGACCCAGGGGCAGCATATAATGAAGGCATTGCAGTCATTTCTACTTCTAATGCAGCATATTAAGCAGACGATCTTGACGCATATGATTCAGATTTTAATGACATTCACTCTGCCCAAGCTGCTCTCGTTGCTAATCTCTCTCACTATGGTTCTGATGTCGTCCGTGAGGTACCAACCACATCTAATAATATTGATGATAACCAACATCAAGTTGGGCATGAAAATGACAACCTCGAACAGCATTCAGGAACTAGTAACTCAAATGACGTGGTACCCAATCCTACACATTTGAGTGAACCTCAACCAAATGCTACGACGGGTATGAAATCTTATGCTCAACATGATTTGGTCATGGTGCCTAAACATATTATTGATCAAATGCATATGGCTCTCAGACAATCCGTAGATACGAATTCCACCCTAACTGCTGAGCTTGCGTTGCATAAAGAAAAGGTCAAAGCTTTTGAAATGGTCCCTCAAGCTGAAAAAATAACTTATTCTGAATTTGACCAATTTCGTTTTGAAAAGATTGAACACTTGAAAGAAATAGAATCATTAAAAGTTAATCTTTCCAATGAATTAAAAGCAAAAGAGTCGGTTGTCAATGATTTTCAGAAACTTAAAATGGATTTCGAAACTCTCGAGTCTAAAAAGTTTGAATCGGAAATTAATGCTACCAAACTTCTTAAATTCAAAGAACGACAACTTTTAAAACAATACGATTCCACAGAAAAGGTTCATCTTTTAACTAAATCATTTAAAGAACTCGAACTTAAGCGTCTTCAAGATTTACCACCTAATCCTGGTTATGCAAAACAAGCTCAGGAATATATTCCTTGTCTTTATGATGTGACCCTTATTGGCAAATCGAAAGAAGCACCTTATGTTCGTAGTACTAAGGAGACACAGTCACTTGTGGAAGAAACTCATTCTAAAATGCTTTCAAAATTCCATAAGATTGATTATGATCAGTATAACAAAGATCAATTGTCTAAAAAGACCCGTATTCATTTACAAAAGGAATTAGCTCAATTAACAGTCTTTGTGCCTCAAAGTTTGTCAACGGAAAACCCTCCTAGTACGTCTCCTACACTTGTCAAAAAGGATTTAACTAAGTTAATTCCACCGGTAAGTAAGGCATCCGTTAGCTTAAATGCGGTGCACCAACACTTAGCCGATTTTGACAAGGTGATATGAGCAAAAACTCATATCAATAAATCAACAAATCACCCTAAAACACAAGGAAAATACCTAACTTTTGTGCTATAAAGCGGAATTATGTGGTATGTTTTGTGTTTGTGTATAAATAGGTAAGAAGGATACATTTTCAAGCAAACAAGAAGAAAATCAAGTTTATTTGGATGAAAAAGACAAAAAAGGATCAAAGATGACAAGACTTCGAAGATAAGGGACCTATCTTGACAACACTCCAAAGTTGAAGGACTCAAAGTGTAAAATTTCCAAAGTCAAGATAAAAGTCAAACATGGTCAACTCTTTAGTCAACTAAGTCAAAGGGTCAAACTTAACAAGAATGCAAGTGGAAGGACCAATTATGCCAAAGGAATGAAGTTCCTAGCTCATTTGGATAATCTGCCTAAGTTCAAGGGCTTAACTTGCCATTTTTCAAAGTTATAATAAGTTTAATCCTTGTGACATGGTTTTGAACCAATAGAAATGCAAGAAATGTGGCACACGGATCACCAGCTAATGGGACACCTCACCATCTCATTTATTAGCCGCAAAGCAACAGTAATATCCACTCAATCAAATTTCAACCAATCAGGTCATGCCAGCCCATATTTGTGGAAACCTTGGTTTCCTCGATCTTTTAGCTACTAGGAATGCATCATGTTCATATGATTAGATAATCAAAGCGGAATTAGAACAAGACACATTAACAAGGTGTTTAGGCACAAAACACATGAATTAAAACAAATGGATTGGTCATTATATTAATAACAAACAACCACTAGACGTGTATACATTGAATCCCACGTCTAGTCGACACACGCTTTTAGGTTTACATTGTGAATATGAGTTATGAAAAACCTAATAACCCTTGGTTCCTTTTATAGTGTAAGTATTAGGGTTTTACAAGAGATAATTATGAATAAACAAGTAAATCTTCTATTTAAATAACATATATAGAATATATCCTGCATGTTTATCTAAATAGAAGCTTCCATAGGCTTCTTTGTCTACGTTTCTGTCAATGCTTGGATTATATGTGACAATGCTTGGATTGCACATGACAATGCTTGAGCCATCAACACTTAGTTTGCTCTTGTCAACGCTTGGATTGCTCTTGACAACGCTTAGACAATATCTTCATGCTTTCTTCGTTTTTGAGTTTCTGCCACATCAACTTTTTGACCCAACAATCTTCCCCTAGTTGATGTAGGCAAAACTCTATGTGTATCTCTTGTAAGTTGTACATGATCTTCAAATTGCTTCCCCTCAAGTGTAGCATGTATGTCTTCCCCTTTTTGCCACATCAACAGGGAAGTAAACAATGTATGCAATCTTTGAAGATTCTCCAAATGTAGCTCTATGTAATGATCTTGAAGAAAAACAAATATAATATTTTTGATGTAGAAGTAGAATAACCCAACCTTGTGTTCCATGTCTTGTACTATCCACGTGATGAAGAACTTATACTGATGATTAAATATAAGTAGACCTCGATCCCTTGTCAATATTCTCATCCTTTGTGAGACACTGAGCACGATAATGTAACTCCTTCAAGTGTTATGACAAGTCTTCGTCACCAACCATGTAAAGCACGAACAAGTTATCTTCAAACCAATGGGATCCATCCACGAATTAAAGATATGATAAAACACAAACTCGCAAAAATCTTCTTCAAAAATCAAACTTACCATAAGAATTCTTCCCCTTAAGCCAACACCTCTTCATGACGAATTTTAATGGAATAACATCTTCATACCATATGTAAAAGCCACAAATATGGATAACTCTTTCACAAGGCTACCCCGATTACATAATAAAATATCCATCAAATTCCCATGATTAGTTGCTAACTCGCATTAAAATCATTAATCCCTTTTAAAAATATCCGAGCCATAAATATCAATTTGATATTCTGTATAGAAACGGAGATTCCATGTACCTTAGCGTGTAAATTCCTCCTTTTTGTGTGCTAAAAACGTACCAATTTTCTCAACAGTAGCCATTCTTTTGTTGTCCAACATCCTCTCTTATCCAAGATCATTATCAGATGTATTGTCTGATATCGGACAATACTTATCAGCGTTTGGATTCATATTTATCGGACAACTCATGTCACCGCTACCCTGTCAGCGTTAACTTATTTCTTGTCAGCGTCAAAATTACAAACGTCAACGTCTGCCTCTGTCAGCGGGTGAATAACATTTGTCAGCGTCTCGACTCCAACACTAATATCACCTGTGACTTCGAATATTTGACAGTCACTAGAATAATAACGTCAAGTGGCTAGAGTAGTACTCCTTTTTCTTTTCCTTTACTCTATCATTGATCATGTCCAGCCCAAGATATAACGTAACCAAGTTAAACTAAATCATATAAGAGATATACGAATATATGACTTTCAAAAATAGAGTTAAAAATAACCCTTATAAGCAGGAGAAAGTTATACACAGTCAATCATAATCCCAAAAATTTCGCATCACAATTATCCCATTGTGATATCTTCCATAAATAATGCAACAGCTGTGACTACCGAAAACCAATACTTACGACAATCTTTTTCCATCACTTACCTCACGTGATTCCTTTGTTTTTAGCCAACAGATTACGTTTCTTTGTCATTGATCTCACGAGTGCCCACAAAACCATCTGCTATTAACTTTATTGGCAGCCTTCAATCCTTGTAATCACTTGTTGTTATGATACAACCCTAGATCTTAGACAAATTGAACCGAAACCCTAATTAGGGTTATGAAAAACATACTAGGATCTGAATCATATATACCATCATGTGCTTTAACAGCCACATACCCCCAACTTTTTGCTTTTTATGTTGATCTAGGGTTTGAGGAACCCTAGGTCATGATTTTATGTGAATAAAGCAAAACATTAATACCTTAAACAGTGAATTTCGACCTTGAACAACTTCTTCATTAGGGCTCATATCGAAAATCCCTTCGGCGAGACTCTAGACACAAGTGCCAAGAATCTACAGTTCAAAAATCACGAAGATCCAACGGTTAACGAAGGAGAAAACGTGTTTTGAACATGGCTGTCCACAGAAAACTGCATTCATCCTACTGCTGACTTTGACGCTTAATAACTTTTTCTTGGGGATAAAACTCGACAATCCCTCCAGTGGATGTCTAGATATATTTGTATAGAACACACACAAGAAATTTCGTGACGATCCAACGGTCCAATCAAAAGTTATGACCTTCTGAATACTATTGCGCACACAAAAACGTCCAGAAAAACCCTAGACGGATTTTTCTTCTTTTCACCATACACGAACACCTTGTTGGTCCTAGCATCACGAGCCACGAGGATCTAATACCAATTGTGGAAACCTTGGTTTCCTCGGTCTTTTAGCTACTAGGAATGCATCATGTTCATATGATTAGATAATCAAAGCGGAATTAGAACATGACACATTAACAAGGTGTTTAGGCACAAAACACATGAATTAAAACAAATGGGTTGTTCATTATATTAATAACAAACAACCACTAGACGTGTATACATTGAATCCCACGTCTAGTCGACACACGCTTTTAGGTTTACATTGTGAATATGAGTTATAAAAAACCTAATAATCCTTGGTTCCTTTTATAGTGTAAGGATTAGGGTTTTACAAGAGATAATTATGAATAAACAATCTTCTATTTAAATAATATACAGAATATATCCTGCATGTTTATCTAAATAAAGGCTTCCATAGGCTTGTTTGTCTACGTTTCTGTCAATGCTTGGATTGCATGTGACAATGCTTGGATTGCACATGACAATGCTTGAGCCATCAACGCTTAGTTTGCTCTTGTCAACGCTTGGATTGCTCTTGACAACGCTTAGACAATATCTTCATGTTTTCTTCGTTTTTGAGTTTCTGCCACATCAACTTTTTGACCCAACAATATTCATTTATCCAAAAATGGATTATGATCCGTGTGACTTATCTTCACCCAATCAAAACCTTCCACGTGGCACCTTCTTCCTCAACGAGCCCAGAAACAATTTTTTGCTACACTGATTTTTAGGAAAAGATTTCTACATGAAACCAGCTCGTTTTTAAGAGAGGAACACATTGAGAACCTTTAATCAAGCTCAAACTCAAAGAATTAAAAACCCCCAATTCATGAAGAACACAAGGATTAGCAATTAGCAGGTTGAGGACATGTGGCAGCAATTAAGTGGTTGGAAGACGTCATCAGCTTCAACTACTTCTCATAATTTGTCTATAAATAGTGATAGGAACCTTCATTTGTGGTAGTAGCCTAAGTGTGAAATTTTCACACACATCTCCTTTTTCTCTCCTTAAATCTTAGTTTGTAGTTTATAGCATAATGACCTCAAGAGTTTGACAAGCTCTTGAGTTAGTTATTGTAGTTGTAACTACCTTACCTGAATTTGTAACAACTTTACTCATTCAATCAATAAAATCTCATTCCTTTTCATTCACTGCATCATTGTTACTCTTGTGCTGTTATGAGCTATTTGTGATCATCATTGATCATAATTAGTTCTTGTTGAAGATTGTAGCTGTTTACACTTGTTCTATTCATCCAGTAGCTGCCATTGTTGATTTTGAAGCAGATTTATGAATGAATTGGTGATGATGATGATTGTAGCAGGTTGATTAGTAGTTGATAGTGTTAAGGTGGTGGTTAACACTATCTAGGAGGCTCAACGCCTACCTACTCCTTCAGTGGAGGCCTTTGCTAAAAGGTTTCATGTTTTCTGATTTTGGTTCCTCTAAACAGTTAATGCATGTTCAATTCTAGCTTAATCTTCTTTGCTGATATGATCAAATGTGTTTAGTTTGTTTTTGAACTGATTTGTTGTTTAGATGGCTTGTTGTTAGTTTAATACTAGTTTACTAGCTCATTACTTGTTACTGATTTCATTTTATTAGTCAACTTAGCTTGATTATGCATTTTGAGTCTTAGCCTTTTTCACTGCATATTGTTAGCTCATTTATACTCCATTTTGGTTAATAAACTTGGTTTGATATCACATTTAGTTCAGTATAGCCAATTGCTCAAATTTCCTTCACAAAAGTTGTTAAAATCAGTAGCTAGTGTTTGGTATTAGCTGTCATTGTAGTTTAAAGTGTTGTTAATTGGACAAACTTTAGTCATTTACTTTCATTCAGTCATAGTAAACAGGTTTTTGTAGTTTTCAAGTCAAATAGTAAGTCAAAAAGGCAATTGGCTAAAAAAAAGTATGGGTCAGTTTTAGCTTAAAATAATTCATAAAAAGTGTCTGATTTCAATTGCTTGCCATTTATTCATTACTTGATGAAATTGTTTCAAACCAGCTCACATTTGTCCATTAACATCTGCATATTGAGTGTTCATAAGGAAATTATACAGTTTTACATTTCAAGGTAGAAATAAGCATTTTCATAAGCTGATTAGCAAGTGAAAGTATCTGTAACAAAAGTGCTTACTGATTTCTTATTCCAGCAAATCTACTTCATAAATCTTCCCATTTTCTTTCATATTCCTGCTTAGAATGTGTTCTTGGGTAGATCTGGAAGTTTTCAAGTTTTTCAAAAATTTGGTCAACTTTGGTCAAATAAGCTAGTTTTAGCTTATTCTCATTTTCCTGATTCATTACTTGGTCATTTTCATTTTCAAAAGACATTCCAGTCTCTCAATGGATTGATAAACAAGATTTAGCAATAAAATCAGTTTGTGCAAGTCTGGCTTATTAGATAGCTTATTTGTGGCTTATCAATATTGGCTTATTTGAGATTTACTTAGTTTCAAGCTTATTCCTTTTACAAGCCTAAGTGGAATTAGATTTTAAGCTGTTTGCAATTTGTTTGAGCTTATTTGTTTCATTGTAGAGCTTAAACGAGCTTATACATCCAACTTGCCCGTTTTTGTCAAAAATTCACATATAATTGCACTTTGGTCCTTAAGGTTTGGAACTGTTTTGATTGCTGGCTAAAAGTACTTGTTTTTAGGGTTTGCTTTGGATTAGTCCTAATATTTTCATGACTTGTCAAAGTTAGTTAGTTAGTTTTACAAATTGTTACAAATTAGTTAGTAGTTTGTTAAAGTTTGCATAGTTAGTCCTCATAGTTTTTGATTTTACATTTCAAGCATTTACGTTTTTAGCACTTTAATTCCTTAGTTTTACATTTTTGTCCTTATTTGAATAAAAATTTGGTATTTGCTAATTGTTTTACGGTTACGTAGTTAATATTTTGCACATTTTTACTTGATTGTTCAATTAGACATAGAAAATCCAAATAACCCTACCTACCAAAAACGATCATAAACCCGATTTTGTTAGGACTTTCAATTGGTTAAGAATCGAGAAAACGAACTTCAATTATACACAGTTTCAAATGGCGCCGTTGCCGGTTCTTTGACTTTACGAGAGACTATCGATTGACGGTTTTCATTGGCTTTTGGGATCCGTTCACCTAGTGAACGTTATTTTTACGTATCATAAATAAAAAACAATAAAAAATCAAATATAAAAATATAAAAACTAAAAAATAACAAAAACAATTCTTTTCCTAAAGAATTGACCAAACAAATTAAAAAATCCAAAAAACAATCTTTTTCTTAAGAGATTGCAACCAAAAATATATATTATTGGATTCCCTCGGTTTTTATGTACATATAGTATTTTCTTTAAAAACCCAATAAATACAAAAATATTTTCCATATATTATTATAAGTAAATACGTATACGTATAAGAACAACCAATTCACATATTCTCCATAAGTATTGCCAAGGCAATACACCGTGTTAAGGGGCGTTCCGGTCCTTGACACGCGTATCGATCAAACTCAATAAAGCAAGAATAGATAAATACTTCCAATAAGCAATAATTCGAAGAATACAAACTACAAAGTGAATAGAAAGGCGATGTGCTATAAAATGCCATCTAAGGGTCAATAGGTACTTAAGTGCTTCGCGCCACCTAACCCCCCGTTCACTAGTGAGTATTCTAAGAAGGAAGGCTTCATTGGGGGTCTTGCACCCAAGTAGTACATACGTATATTATATCTTCTTGTGGATATTTCATATTGAAACTCGTAGAGGATAATCCTTTTCTCTTCAAAGTCACACGAGAGCTTCTCTCTCATTCCTCGTATTGAGTTGCATGCTCACTCGCGGGCGTGCACAAATACCGATTAGTGTACAACCCCTTCCTCCGAAAAGGAAGAAAAAGAGAAAGAGTAGGAACACCACCGTCCATCAAGCCGATCCAGAGAATCGTGCTTTGATCCATCCACTACAAGAAGCCATGGCCGGAGTTGATACTCGACCTTTGATGGAGCACTTGCAATCTAATGTGCAAGGATATGCCGATGCTATCAAGATACCCGATATTCCCGCAAACACATTTGAGCTAAAAACATCCACGATTAACTTAGTTTCAAATACACCATTTTATGGGAACAAGAATGATAATCCACATGGTCACCTTAAGAAATTTCTTGCTCTTTGTAACACCATTAAGTATAATGGAGTTCCCCATGATGCCATTAAGTTGATATTGCTGCAATTTTCACTAGAGGGTCCAGCTAAGCATTGGTTAGATACACAACCACCCGAGAGCATTACCACATGGGATGGTTTCACTAAGAAGTTTTTGAACAAGTTTTTTCCCCCATCAAAGACCACGACTTTGAGGAACTTAATTATAGGCTTTCAACAAAAACCTAGTCAAACATTTAGTGATGCTTGGGAGGAGTATAGAGAGTTATTGAGGAGATGCCCTAACCATGGATTGGATGAAGTTAACCAAATCAATACTTTCTACAATGGCCTTAAACCTCATCACCAAGACTCACTTAATGCTTCTGCGGGAGGAAATATTCTTCTTAAATCCATTCAAGAGGCTTGAGATATTATTGAGACCAAAGCAATGGTGCAAACTAACACACAATTTGATGAAAGAGTTCATGTCATTCAAGAAGGAGGTTCTAAACCATTGGAGACTCAACTCATTTCATGCATTCAAGCATTGACTCAAGCTCAAAAGGAAAGTCAAACAATCATGCAAAACACTCAAAAGATGCAAGAAACCATGATGAATGACTTTATGAAACTTTCTATGGGCAATCATTCCACAAATGATGTGCATGCTATTACTCTTTTATGTGAGACTTGTGGAGGTCCTCATTCCTATCAACAATGTGATAAGGTGCAAGGTTATCAAGGGGAATGTTATGCTTACCAAGAGTAACATCATGAACATTTCAAGCCAAACATCAGTCCAAACAACCTTTCTTACAAGTCTCAAAATTACCTTACTCCACCGGGATTCCCACCCCAACCACCCACCCAACCTCAACAAAATCCCCCTCAATTGTTACAAAGGAACCAAGGTCCAAGACCACAATACCAAGGGAACAACTAAAAGGCACCTAACAATTTTCAAAATCAAGGAAATACTTTTTATCTACAAAATCAAGGATTTAATCCACCACTCCCATCTTTCCCAAATCAAGGATACCCTCAACTTCAAAATCAAGGATATGGGCTACAAGAAACTCATGAGTATGTTGAGAGGAGAATTCGTGAAAGTGAAAAAAGAATCAATGACCAAATGAAACTTTCAATGGAGGAGCAAACTAAGAGGCTTTTGATAGCATTTAATCAAAGACAACAAGGGGCTTTACCATCTAACATACAAACAAACCCGAGGGCAAATGTCAATGCTATCACAACAAGAAGTGGAAAGAAAAATCATGATCCTTCACCACCCAAACCTACTTTGGTAGAGCCTACTATGATTCCTTCTTGTGATAAAGCCTTCTACATCTAGTTCACCATCCTCAAGTTCTCCCATTTCTCCCACTTCCACACCTACTCATGAAGCTACCAACAAGGAAAATCCTTCATCAACCACAACCAAAACCAAGTCTCCCTTATCTATCAAGATTGAAAAAGGACAAGTTAAAGAACAAGGATGATATACAAGTCTCAAATTTCTTAAGGATGTTCAAGTAACTTAACATAAATATCTCCTTTGCAGAAGCTTTAGCCAATATGCCTAAGTTTGCTAAGATGATCAAGGACTTACTTTCTAACAAGGAGCGATTGGTAGATTTGCCTAATGCTTCCTTAAATGAAAATTGCTCCACGGTTTTGCTTAAGAAGCTGCCTACTAAGCTAGGAGATCCGGGGAGGTTTTTGATTCCTTGCAATTTCCCGGGGGTGGAAAATTGCATGGCTTTAGCGGATTTAGGAGCGAGCATAAATCTCATGCCATTATCGGTTTAGAAGAAACTTTCACTTCCCGAGCTCACTCCTACTAAGATGACTCTTGAGTTGGCCAACCGTACTATAGCTTATCCGGTGGGAATTGCGGAGGATGTTTTTGTTGGGGTTGATAGATTTAATTTTCCCGCGGATTTTGTGGTGGTTGATTATGATATGGATCCTAGAGTGCCCTTGATTGTTGGTAGGCCATTTTTGAGAACGGGTCGAACTCTAATAGATGTGGCGGAAGGTGAACTTACAATGCGGGTAGGAGATGAGAGAGTTGTGTTTAACATGGGAAAGTTGTCAAAGAAGTCTAATGAGCCCGAAGCCGTAAAACATATTGATGTTGTGAATGAGGAGGAAACTCATGATGATATCCTTGATGAAGTTTGTGATGAATATTTTTATGAAGCTTGCTCAAGTGGAGATTATGATTTACCTCATGTTGAGACTATTGCTTCCATTACTTCATCCTTGGATTTTCATGAACCTCAAGAGCTAAAGTTTGGTGATTTTGTGATATATTCCAATCCTCTCTTTGAAACCTCATATGACAATCCACTTTTCCATAATGATGAAGATATTCATGAGGACTTTAGTGATGAAGAATCTCTTCTTTGTGATTCACCAACATATGATGACTCTAGTGATGATGAGATTTCTACTTGTGACTCTCCATTTGTTGATGATCATACTTCATTGAGTTTTGAGGAATCACCAATCTTTGATAGACCAATCTATGATGTTTATGATGATGAGGAGGATTCTATCATGGATGAGAGTGATGAGTTTTTAGGAGTGGATATATCTTTTGAGTACACTTTTGGATATCTTGACGAAGAGGGAGACATACTTTATCTAGAATCTCTATTGCATGAGGATCCTTTACCTACTTCCTTGTCCACCTCAACCTTTCCATGTGATAAAGGAAAACAAGCCATCATGGTTTCTTATAAGATCTTGTTGTTACCCATTACTCCAAAACCTTTCTTTCACCATGTGACCTACAAAGGAGAATCTTCTAAGGCAACCACCACTTGTTGTTTTCCCATCAAGGAACGGGTTTTTATCCTGGCATAGAGCTTGTTAAACCATCTCAGTATCCGCCTGATGCAACAAAAGGAAAACTTGTGAAAGATTTGAGAGTATCACCTTATCACCTTTTGGAGAACATATGGGAAAACAATTTGGACACCACCACCTCACTCTTTTCACCATTGCTTGGGAAGTTAGTTGTTAGATTATGTTATAAGTGGGATGGTAATGATGTATTTGATCCGGGGGATATTTATGGAGTTTTGATAAATGAAAACTTGTTTTACCTTATCATGGAGATTTTTCTTAAAAAAAGCAAAACTTTTACTCTCCATGATAGGTATTTGGCACTTTTAAGTGTGGGATGAGTCTAGCTAGAGACTCCTTAAATCAAGATTGAATAACTAGGTTTAGAGTTGTTAGATCTAAAGTGTTGTAGGTTAAAAATAAGGATATCAAATTGATGAGAAGTGGTGGGGAGACCTTCTTTTGTCTTCATGATGTTTGTAGGGTTGCTCACTCATCACGTGCCTTGGAGCTTATGAAGGAGGCCCTTGTATCCGATTCACTTCGTTACTATTGTGATCTTTCATAGACACCTTGTGCTTATAAAGATGAATTCACTATAGTTGATCTTTCCTTAACTTGGGTTAAGCAAAGTCTATTCATTGTCATAAGTGTAGAGGCAGTTTTATACTTCCATGCTCTTAAACATTGAGGACAATGTTTAGCTTAAGTGTAGGGGGTCTTCTATCGAAGTGACCTTACCTAGAACTTGTCATTGACTTTCATGACAACTTGGAAATTAATTTTTCAAACATTTTTCAAATTTTTGATCTACTTTTGGCCACCAAAAATATACATTCATAATTTTTGCATCAATCATTTTTCATTTACATAACACATTTGCATTGTATATATTTCTTCTTTTATTTTTCATCAAAAATATATAAAAAGAGAAAAAATATAATAAAAACATGGTTTAACATATTTAGATTTCTTTGACATATTAGGCCCGCCATGGATATTTTGACTCAACCCGAGTTTGCTTATCTTAGCATTCTCTAGCTAGTATCCTTAACCATGTAGTCCTTCATTGGTCTATTAGGCTAAGCATCCACCAATCTCATTCTTTGAGATTTTAAATTTGTGGAGAATGGTAGAGTTGAAGCAAGTATAAAAGGGCTAGATAAACTTCATGATAATTACTTGTGGCTAAACCCTTCTCTTCTTTACCTCTAATTTCTTCCATGTATATATGTTAATAAATAATCAAGAACGGTTTTAATCGGTTTGTAATCTCTTATGCATTTTTGTCTAATCATTCATGGCTGGTATAAGTACGTCTTAAGATTCTAAGTTAGAATGTTTTATGTGTACTAGACTTATGTCATGCTTAATATTTAGCGGGTGTTTTTTCCTTTTATTCTTTTCAACTTTCTTTGTGAGGATTAAAGAAAAATAAGAGCGGCTTACAAAAAAATGAGTGGCTAGAAAAAAAAGAGAAAAAGAAAAAAAAAGAAAAAATAATAATTATACAAGACTCCCAAGAGGGGCAGTGAAGTGTTAATTATAGTAACTATTAGATTCCAATATTACCTTGACGGATTGCGGGGATTTAATAGTTGCTCCAATCCAATATTACCTTGACGGGTTGCGGGGTTGAAGATCCAAAGTCTCAAAAAGATGGAGGATGTAAATAATTGTGTGAGTTTTATTTTTCTTTCCTTAGCGAGTGTGTAGATACTTATTAATGCATGACATGAGGATTTTACACATAAGGCGAATGACTTATTATTCTTGAAACGAACTTATATTAATTGTGAGCGGTTTTTCAAGTAATGGATGATAGGATTACTTAGGATTAAAATCGTGCTTCCTTATTTTTGGATTTTGCATTTCTTATACTTCACGCTTTAAATAATGACAAACTTGCCCAAAAGCAATTTGCTCAAATAATAACCGGTTCCACATTTAATTGTCATGAATAAGTTGATGCACCTTTTTACTTGTGAATACAATGATCCCATTTTTAAGCTTGGTATGGGGAAAGTGAAACTTGAGGATGATAAGTGTCCATGGTACCCAAGCCCTAATTTAAGTCGTTGATTTCTTTATGAGTTTTACCATCAAAGCCATTTCAAGAAAAATCCAAAAATATATAAATAGAATTGTTTCTTTTGCATTGCATTGTTCAAAATCAAAATCAGGCATCATGTAGAGTAGCATAGTGTAATAGCATCCCATATTGGCCAAGGTGGGTTAATTATAAGAAGAATGTAAATTTGAGCTTTAAAATATAGCATTACATGAGGTCATGGCAATGTTCAAGTGTAGGGATTTGATATGAGCAAAAACTCATATCAATTAATCAACAAATCACCCTAAAACACAAGGAAAATACCTAACTTTTGTGCTATAAAGCGGAATTATGTGGTATGTTTTGTGTTTGTGTATAAATAGGTAAGAAGGATACATTTTCAAGCAAACAAGAAGAAAATCAAGTTTATTTGGATGAAAAAGACAAAGAAGGATCAAAGATGACAAGACTTTGAAGATAAGTGACCTATCTTGACAACACTCCAAAGTTGAAGGACTCAAAGTGTAAAATTGCCAAAGTCAAGATAAAAGTCAAACATGGTCAACTCTTCAGTCAACTAAGTCAAAGGGTCAAACTTAACAAGAATGCAAGTGGAAGGACCAATTATGCCAAAGGAATGAAGTTCCTAGCTCATTTGGATAATCTGCCTAAGTTCAAGGGCTTAACTTGCCATTTTTCAAAGTTATAATAAGTTTAATCCTTGTGACATGGTTTTGAACCAATAGAAATGCAAGAAATGTGGCACACGGATCACCAGCTAATGGGACACCTCACTATCTCATTTATTAGCCGCAAAGCAACAGTAATATCCACTCAATCTTAGTAGACGAACCTTGCGGTGGAGCCTTTAGGAAATTTCAACCAATCAGGTCATGCCAGCCCATATTCATTTATCCAAAAAAGGATTATGATCCGTGTGACTTATCTTCACCCAATCAAAACCTTCCACGTGGCACCTTCTTCCTCAACGAGCCCAGAAATGATTTTTTGCTACGCTGAATTTTAGGAAAAGATTTCTACATGAAACCTGCTCGTTTTCAAGAGAGGAACACATTGGGAACCTTTAATCAAGCTCAAACTCAAAGAATTAAAAACCCCCAATTCATGAAGAACACAAGGATTAACAATTAGCAGGTTGAGGACACGTGGCAGCAATTAAGTGGTTGGAACACGTCATCAGCTTCAACTACTTCTCATAATTTGTCTATAAATAGTGATAGGACCCTTCATTTGTGGTAGTAGCCTAAGTGTGAAATTTTCACACATATCTCCTTTTTCTCTCCTTCAATCTTAGTTTGTAGTTGATAGCATAACGACCTCAAGAGTTTGACAAGCTCTTGAGTTAGTTATTGTAGTTGTAACTACCTTACCTGAATTTGTAACAACTTTACTCATTCAATCAGTAAAATCTCATTCCTTTTCATTCACTGCATCACTGTTACTCTTGTGCTGTTATGAGCTATTTGTGATCACCATTGATCATAATTAGTTCTTGTTGAAGATTGTAGCTGTTTACACTTGTTCTGTTCATCCAGTAGCTGCCATTGTTGATTTTGAAACAGATTTATGAATGAATTGGTGATGATGATGATTGTAGCAGGTTGATTAGTAGTTGATAGTGTTAAGGTGGTGGTTAACACTATCTAGGAGGCTCAGCGCCTACATACTCCTTCAGTGGAGGCCTTTGCTAAAAGGTTTCATGTTTTCTGATTTTGGTTCCTCTAAACAGTTAATGCATGTTCAATTCTAGCTTAATCTTCTTTGCTGATATGATCAAATGTGTTTAGTTTGTTTTTGAACTGATTTGTTGTTTAGATGGCTTGTTGTTAGTTTAATACTAGTTTACTAGCTCATTACTTGTTACTAATTGCATTTTATCAGTCAACTTAGCTTGATTATGCATTTTGAGTCTTAGCCTTTTTCACTGCATATTGTTAGCTCATTTATACTCCATTTTGGTTAATAAACTTGGTTTGATATCACATTTAGTTCAGTATAGCCAATTGCTAAAATTTCCATCACAAAAGTTGTTAAAATCAGTAGCTAGTGTTTGGTATTAGCTGTCATTGTAGTTTAAAGTGTTGTTAATTGGACAAACTTTAGTCATTTACTTTCATTTAGTCATAGTAAACAGGTTTTTGTAGTTTTCAAGTCAAATAGTAAGTCAAAAAGGCAATTGGTTAAAAAAAAGTATGGGTCAGTTTTAGCTTAAAATAGTTCATAAAAAGTGTGTAAATTCAATTACTTGCCATTTATTCATTACTTGATGAAATTGTTTCAAACCAGCTCACATTTGTCCATTAACATCTGAATATTGAGTGTTCATAAGGAAATTATACAGTTTTACATTTCAAGGTAGAAATAAGCATTTTCATAAGCTGATTAGCAAGTGAAAGTTTATGTAACAAAAGTGCTTACTGATTTCTTATTCCAGCAAATCTACTTCATAAATCTTCCCATTTTCTTTCATATTCCTGTTTAGAATGTGTTCTTGAGTAGATCTGGAAGTTTTCAAGTTTTTCAAAAATTTGGTCAACTTTGGTCAAATAAGCGAGTTTTAGCTTATTCTCATTTTCCTGATTCATTACTTGGTCATTTTCATTTTCAAAAGACATTCCAGTCTCTCAATGGATTGATAAACAAGATTTAGCAATAAAATCAGTTTGTGCAAGTCTGGCTTATTAGATAGCTTATTTGTGGCTTATCAGTATGGGCTTATTTGAGATTTACTTAGTTTCAAGCTTATTCCTTTTACAAGCCTAAGTGGAATTGGATTTTAAGCTGTTTGCAATTTGTTTGAGCTTATTTGGTTCATTATAGAGCTTAAACGAGCTTATACATCCAACTTGCCCGTTTTTGTTAAAAATTCACATATAATTGCACTTTGGTCCTTAAGGTTTGGAACTGTTTTGATTGCTGGCTAAAAGTACTTGTTTTTAGGGTTTGCTTTGGATTAGTCCTAATATTTTCATGACTTGTCAAAGTTAGTTAGTTAGTTTTACAAATTGTTACAAATTAGTTAGTCGTTTGTTAAAGTTTGCATAGTTAGTCCTCATAGTTTCTGATTTTACATTTCAAGCATCATAGTTTCAAGCATGTACATTTTTAGCACTTTAATTCCATAGTTTTACATTTTTTTCCTTATTTGAATAAAAATTTGGTATTTGCTATTTGTTTTACGGTTACGTAGTTAATATTTTGCACATTTTTACTTGATTGTTCAATTATACATAGAAAATCCAAATAACCCTACCAACCAAAAATGATCATAAACCCGATTTTGTTAGGAATTTCAATTGGTTAAGAATTGAGAAAACGAACTTCAATTATACACAATTTCACAAGGTCATTGTGGAACGTACGACGGCTTCGGCCATAACAGAAGGTGAATGGAATTTTGAGCACACAAGAGCTGCATTTCGAGACGAAATTGTTCCATTTGTAAACAATATTAAAGCTTGTCTTAGTAATATTGATCAAAATTTACTTTTGGAAATAGAAGAAGTTAGACGTGTTTTCAATGAAATGGATGATGCTTATGAAAACAGTTTACTTGAAATAGAATGAGTTTCACGCCAAAATGATCAGCTTCTGAAGCAAGTGATGTCTCATGATATAGTTTTCGTCTGCGTGAATAAAAGTGTTGATAATGATTCTATTGTGCATAATGTTGAATCTGTGGATAATGTGGTAGATAGTACTTGTCACGAATCTGACGCTGAATTTTTAAAGCTTCAAGATTCATATTCTTCGCTGTCAAAACATTTTGATGAGATTCAAACACATTGTATTTCGCTTGAATGCAAGCAACATTTTATTCAAGAAATCTATGAAACGTCATTCGAATGTGTTAATATTGATGATGCAAATTTTCAAAATAACTTTCGATTGAATTTACAATCAAAACAGCGTCAGCCAAGTGACAAGATCGCTAAATCATTGCCGATAGACATAGAGAAATCTAAGGAGATTAACTGTGTGAACGTACTTGAGGCCGTTGAGAATTTTAAACTTGATATAGATAATCGAGTTTCCAAGATTTTGTCCAAAGTTGATAACTTAATACAGAAACATACACGACTCTTCGATTCAATAAAGCCCGCACGTGCTAATACCACTGCACAGAATCAATCATTGATTGAACAATTGAATCGAAAGTCGGTGGAAATATCTGATTTGAGGAAACAAACTTGTGATAAAAATCTGGCTTTGACTGAGTTAAAAGAAACACTTCGTACCCTAAAAGGTAAGAATGTTGTGGATAACGCAGCCACTATCACAACACCGTCCTCTAGTGCACTCAAAAGGAACCTCATTGCCGTCACACCATTTAGCAAGGGCCCTAGGACTAAACCATCTCAAACTTTGGTCACTAAAGATAAGGCGAAATCAAAACCAGCTTCTAATATTCCCGTGTTGCCTTCTACAAGAGTAAGCACCACTACTAAGGCTCAACGATCTAAGCTTAAAAGAAACAAGAAGAATGATAGGATCTTGCCCCCATCTAGTAGTCAAGTGAAGAATAAAGTAGAAGCCCATCCTAGGAATGTTATTTCTGTTTTGAATAAAAAGAATCATGTAGCTAAACCTAAAGGCTCTGCGGTTGTGCAGCGTTCTAAGCCTACTGTGAATTCTGATTTGAAATGTTGGAATTGCAATGAATGTATGTTTTCTAGTCGTCATGATTCTTGCCTTATTGACCATGTTAATGAGATGAATGCCCAGAAAAATGGATTAGAATGGAAACCGACTGGGAAAGTGTTAACCCAAGTTGGTTGGATGCGGCGCCCCACTGGTAGAACTTTCACTATAGTAGTAAATACGTGCCCTTTAACTAGGATCACTCCCACTAAAGCGAAGAAAGCGTGTCCTTTAACTAGGAGTACCAAGGCTACCAAAACACAAGCGTGTCCTTTAACTAGGAACACCAACACTACCGTAGGAACCAAGTGCCCTTTAAATAGGTCTACTCCCACTGTAGTGCCCGCTAATACTCCAAAACCTCAGAAAGTTGGAACTGTAAAACATGTTAGTGCTAAAACTCATAGTAGAAAACGCAGGAAATCTAAGGATAACACAAATGTTAGCAATTCTGATAATATTTTATCTGTATCTACTAACACTCAAGAACCAATAGTTTCCAATGCATTCTCTACTGTTGTTGTTGAAAATAGGTGGTTGAAATTGTTCTCTGGTATTTGTACTCTGGTTGCTCTAAACATATGACCGGAGATCGCTCTCAGCTCAGAAATTTCGTCAGCAAGTTTCTTGGTACGGTTCGATTTGGAAATGATCATAGTGCAAAGATAATGGGTTACGGTGAATATCATATTGGGAATGCTATAATTTCAAGAGTGTATTATGTGGAAGGTCTCGGTCACAACTTATTTTCTGTGGGACAATTTTGTGATGCAAACCTAGAAGTTGCTTTTCGAGAGCATACCTGCTTCATTCGTAATTTGGAAGGGGTTGATTTACTGAAAGGAACTCGAGGGAATAATTTGTACACTTTGTCTCTACAAGACATGATGGCCGCTTCTCCAGTATGTCTTCTCTCCAAAGCATCAAAGACTAAGTCATGGTTATGGCATTGACGGTTATCTCATCTTATCTTTGACGCTATTAATCACTTGGCGAAAAACGAACTTGTTCGTGGTCTTCCTAAACTTACATTTCACAAGGATCATTTGTGTTACGCGTGTACAATGGGGAAAAGCACTAAGAAATCATACAAACCCAAGTCTGAAGACACCAATCAAGAGAAACTTTATCTGTTGCATATGGATCTTTGTAGACCAATGCGTGTCGAAAGTCTTAGTGGTAAAAGTTACATCCTCGTCATTGTGGATGATTACTCTCGGTTTACATGGGTGAAATTTATCACAACAAAAAATGAGGCACCTAAATTCATCATCGGGTTTCTCAAGATGATTTAAATGCGTCTCAACACTACTGTCCGGCGCATTCGTACAGATAATGGAACTGAATTTGTGAATCAAATCTTGCGTGATTACTATGAAGAAGTTGGCATTTCTCATGAAACATCTGTTGCTCGCACTCTATAACAAAACGGCGTCGTTGAAAGGCGAAATCGCACACTTATGGAAGCTGCTCGAAAGATGTTAATTTACGCAAAGGCTCCATTATTTTTATGGGCATAAGCAGTATCAACAGCAGTTTGCACCCAAAACCGGTCACTAATTCGTAAACGCCAGGTAAAACACCTTATGAGCTTCTACATGGAAAAGTACCAGATTTATCATATCTTCATGTATTTGGTTCTCTCTGCTATCCAAATAATGATGGTGACAATTTGGGAAAACTTCAACCCAAGGCTGATATTGGTATTTTCATTGGTTATGCACCCACAAACAAGGCATACCGAATCTACAACCGTAAATCCCGCAAGATCCTCGAAACTATGAATGTTGATTTTGATGAGCTGATACCAATGGCTTCTGAGCAAAGCAACTCTGAACCCGCACTTCATGAAATGGGACCCAGTAACATTAGCTCTGGTCTTGTCCCAAATAATCCTACTTCATCATCATTTACACCACCTACTAGGACTGAATGGGATACGTTGTTTCAACCGTTATTTGATGAATTCTTTACCCCTACAAGTATTGTTTCTCCAGAACCTGAAGTAATAGCTCCGGTCCCCGAAGTTGTAGCTTCCGTAACCGAAGCACAATCAGACACGTTTGCACCTACAATTGGTCAAGATATACCTTCAACGAGTAATTCTCAACTAACACATGTTTCAACTACCCATGTCATGCCTATTGATGATGAAGAGGATGATGATGATCACGATTTGGAATTCGCTCAAATGCGTAAACTTCCATTCTTTGGTGTACCAATTCCCAACCATAATCAAGTCGGGTCGTCCACCTCAGAGGAAGCTCCTTCTACAGTCTACTCCAATCCACGGATTCGTGAACATGACAAAAAGTGGACAAAGGATCATCCTATAGATTCTATCATTGGTGACCCTAATCATTTGGTATCCACACGAAGTCAATTACAAGTCAATGCAATGTTTTGTCATTTTGATGCTTTTCTCACTGAAGTTGAACCTAAGACATGGCAAGAAGCTTTTACTCAATCCTGTTGGATAGAAGCTATGCAAGAAGAACTTAATGAATTTATACGTCTTGAAGTATGGGAACTTGTCCCATGCCCGGATCAAGTGCAGTTACTCACTTTGAAATGGGTTTACAAGGTGAAACTCGACGAGTTAGGCGGAATATTGAAGAACAAAGCTCGACTAGTAACTCGTGGATACAAGCAAGTATTGGGCATCGGCTTTATGGAATCCTTTGCACCTGTTGCCCGTTTGGAAGCTATTAGAATATTCCTCGCTTATGCAACCCATATAAATATGATCGTCTATCAGATGGATGTGAAGACGGCATTTCTCAATGGTTAAATCAAGGAAGAGGTCTATGTTCAACAACCGGATGGTTTTGTGAATCCTAGATATCCTAATCATGTGTACAAGCTTAAGAAGGCTCTCTATGGGTTGAAGTAAGATCCACGCATGGTATGATCTATTTTCACAATTCCTCATCATGCAAGGCTTCGCTAAAGGCAAGGTGGATCCCACGTTGTTTATTCAGAAACGAGGTAAAGATATGATTATGGTACAAATATATGTTGATGATATTATATTTGTTTCCTCGACCCAAACCTTATCGGATGAGTTTGGGACACTCATGTCTTCAAAGTTTAAGATGTCAATGATGGGCAAGGTATCATTCTTCTTAGGACTTCAGATATCTTAGAGTCCCAGAGGCATCTTTATCAATCAATCCAAGTATGCCCTTGAATCTCTTAAGAAATATAAAATGGAATCTTGTGACCCCGTGGATACTCCAATGGTGGAAAGAACTAAGCTTGATGCAGATCCACATGGAGTTGCCTTTGATCTGACACTTTATCGTGGAATGATCGGTACTCTTCTGTATATCACAGCTAGTCGACCTGATCTTCAGTTTGCTATATGTATGTGTGCTCGGTATCAAACTCGACCTACTGAGTTACACTTGGCCACTGTGAAACGAATATTTCGATATCTTAAAGGAACCATTAATCGGGGACTTTGGTATTCGAAGGATTTTCGATTGCACTTATGGCATATGCAGATGCGGATCACGCGGGTTGTCAAGATACAAGGCGTAGCACGAGTGAAACTTTGCAACTACTAGGAGATCGACTAATCAGTTGGGCATCGAAAAGGCAGAAAAGCGTTGCAATTTCAAGTACGGAAGCAGAATACATAGCTATGTCCGGTTGCTGTGCTCAAATTCTTTGGATGAGATTGCAATTAACCGACTATGGTCTAGGTTTTAATAAAATTCCGATGTATTGTGACAACAAGAGTGCAATTGCCTTATGCTGCAACAATGTTCAATTCTCCCGGTCGAAGCATATTGACATTCGCTACCACTTTATCAAGGAGCAAGTGGAAAATAGAGTAACAAAGCTTTACTTTGTCCGATCTGAGTATCAATTGCCGGATATTTTCACGAAGGCTTTAGATCGCGCTCGAATGGAATTTTTGGCCGACAAGCTATGAATGAGAACTTTCTCGCCTGAGACTCTAAAGGAACTGGCAGATGAAGCGAAAGAATAGTGGTGGTAAACTATGCTCCGTATCCTTGGTGATCATTCGTATATATTGTTTATATTTTTATCCACGAAAGCAAAAAAGAAAAATATAAAACCATATAAAAACCATAAAAATTGAAAAATTCAGAAAAATCCAAAAATATTTTTACTTTATTTTTCAAAGGCATGTATTTTGGTACGATAATATTTACGGCCTTAGAAAGGTCGATTAATATTGACACGGCACCATAAATAGAGTTCGTACAAAATTTGTAAATATTTCATAAAACATGCCCTAATGGCTTGTAGTTATTTCTGATTGCAACCCGGTTTTCATATTAAAGTCAAATATTGAAGGTCTACGAGATCTTTGGCCTATTCTAACATGATGGATTAGATGGATTTGATAAATTGAATTGATTAATAAAATAAAGAAGATGAGAAGGGAGATGATGGAGTAGAGAGAGAAAGGAGAGAAGGGAGAAAAGTAGAGAGAAAAAGTAAAGATAGAATTGTGATTAATGTGAATGATCAACCCCTCCTAACATGCTAGGAGGGGATATATATAGCCCACCCTACATGTGGGCTATATGGACTATACATTTACTAAGTGGATCACGAGCCCATTACATAATTATCGTTGGAGCGACCGATCCTTCATAAATACGTAAAACGTATTTCCAACAATCTCCCCCTAAGGGAGGTCGCTCCAAGAGACAAAGTTCTAAATAGTCTATATCTCGTGATCTATGCTAACTAAGATGTGACCGAGACTTTATTGGGAAAAAAGTATTTCCAACAATCTCCCCCTAAGGGAGGTCACATCTTTTTACAAAATCTTAAACCTAGCATCTATGCTTGAGTCTTCGATCTTGTTCTTGTGAATATGCTTGATGTGATCTTTGACTTTAGTCTTGAGCATGTTTCCTTGCCTTGACCTTGTGCA